>JAODKF010000047.1:3252694-3265289 GCA_026779585.1 Mormyrus proboscirostris
CCCCCCCTTCTGCTTCTGGTAGTTTTAAATTGCTTTCAGGAGACGCCGTTCGGGGCCTCCTCTGGCAGTCAGTGGTATTGGTTTGGCCTGGCATTAACCATACGCGAGACACAGTCCAATAGCTTTTAACTTTTTGTTTGCGTTTAAGATCAATTAGTTTTTCAACAGAGTCATTTCCCTGATTATTCGGCCTGTTTTCAATTACAGCGCGGCTGGTCCCGGCTCAGTGGAACGAGGCCCTGCCGTTACGGAGGACGGACCGCCTCTCAGAAGCCGCTCTCCTTCTCTTTCCGCTGTCACGCTTTTGTTGGCACGGTGACTAATTGCCCTAATCTCGCACTGCCGTTCTGGGAGCGGCCCCGCAAAGTGCTCCCCGCGTCCCATCCAAAAAATATGAGCTGCTCCTCGCTTATCCAGAGATGCGCTTATTTGTCTCATCGCCAGCTGTTACCAGGGAAACACATTTTTTTTCCCCCCGTAACCCTCGGGTTAGTGAATAAAACTCAGGGGAGGTCAGAGGTCAGCAGTGGAATGTTTAATCCTCGCAGCGAATGTTTGGCTCAGGATCCCCCTGCTGTCGGCCGCGGGCAGCATGAGCAGGGGGTCGGCGGAAGGGGGGTGTCGGTGTCTTAGAGGAACAAAGGGGATGCGTGCACCCCCTCCCCCCTTGGCCCTGGAGGTTGGTGTAACTTGGTCCAAACAGCACCCATCTGACAGGAAGCTTTTCCCACAATGCTCTGTGGCCAAGAGCTTAACCTTCTGGGGCTCCTTATAAGGGCGACTCTTGGGAACTGTCCAATCGGCACCAGCTATTGCTACAGATTGGCAAACTTGCAGGGAAAGCACGCACACAAACTTATAGACACACACAATGGTGTGTGTGTGTGTGTCTGTGTGTGCGTGTTTGTGTGTGTGTGTGTGTGTGGTGTCTCAAGAAGCTGATGCAAGGCACAGGAAGCCCAGACCCTCTGGGTTTTACTTCAGTAAAGCAGGGGAGGTGTTGAGGCTGTGGGGCTCAGGTCCATAACCACACCTGGGGGTCTCTGATGGGCGGAGTCTCTGATGGGCGGAGTCTCTGATGGGCGGAGTCTCGGATGGGCGGAGACTGATGGGCAGAGTCTGTAGCACAGATGGCAAGCTTGGATTTCTCAAGCATGTGCTTCAAACTCCCTTGACCTACATGCCTAACAAAGATGGCTCTTCATCCCTGCTGGCTCTCATACTGGCTGGACAATATTGAAACATCTGGGCAGACTGGAGGTGCAGGCTGAGTAGGGATGGTCCAGAGCACTGAGCTGGATGTGACTAACACTCATCCCTCCGAACATCATCCTCATGTTTCTATGGTGACATTTCCTCCCAGTCACCTGACTGTCATCCCGGGGTGCTGGGTTGGGGGCAGGACCATGCCCTGTATCCCAAGCCCCAAACACCATTTCTCCACACCTGCTGGTGGGGCAGATGAATCGGGGTTCAGGCTTGTTTGAGGACAGAGAAGAAAAGAAGGATGGCAGTTCCTCCTGATTATAAGACAGTGTCTAGTGGCCTGGGGAGCACCCCAGTGTGCTAATCCAGTGTACTTCAAAGGGTTAAGAGGCCGCTGCCCCCTCAGCTATCAGGCAGTACTAATCATCCATTAAAATCCCCATTACGCTCACCATGTTTGCCGTCACCCCCCCTGCTGTCGCCATGGTGATATGCCGCGGACTCCAGGCTGAACCCCCAGCAGGTTCGCCACCCATCGCACGGGTGCTCGGCCGTCTGTCCTGCACCATTCACATGGACCACCTGTCCTGGGGCTCATAATTGATGCGGGTGCGACATTGGAGTTTCGGGGGGGGGGAGGTTGGGTTTTCCCCCACGATACTTATCTCCTTTTTGATGCACACAGCTTTGAAGGAGATGGCAGACATAATCTTGGTATCTAGGAGTAGGGGCTCTCTGTTTGGGCCAAGTGATGAAAGTATGGAAGCAGCGAGGAATGAGCTACAGACATACGGGTACGAATGCTGGGCCTGGTTCCCGCAGGATGGGCCGTTGAAATGATCCTGGTGACCATTCAGTTTCTGAGAAGTTCCCAGTGCCGTCGGTAGCACCCTGGGCCAGGAAAAGGGAGACTTTCTTTGGTGGCTTTTCTTTTGAGTATATATAGAACGGGTGATCGTGTTTGGGGAGACACTGAGCTCAGTCACTATGGTCACTGTCACGCCGCACCCAGAATATGCCGTCAGAGTTTCCCAGAGTGAATTTTTCCCAGGCTTTTCACCAGTGGCTCACTGTGTGAGAAGCAGAGAGTTCAGCACTGCAAACATGGCCAGTGAAGGGGTCTCTAACATCACCAAGACACCAGTGCCTGGTGCTGGGAAGGCAGGAGGGTCATGTGACCCCTTACTCAACTGGAACATGATCCTGCCATGCTATATTCTTTATTCTTTTCTAATTGCCTCCATCCTCTCTCTCCCTCCACCTGGAAATCAGTTCTTCTTTTCTTAACAGATATTTACTTCAAGCTCATAGCAGATGAAGTAACAGTGGCAGAACGGCGCCTCCCCCCCACCTCGCTTGTCCGGTTGGCCCAACCACTCGCCGTCTACCTGCTAAGAAAACAGAAATGGTCCCTTGTCAGGGGGAGCACCCCGCCTGCTCCGCCTGACAGGAAGGAGGAAGCAGATAAAATAAACAAGGAAACAGGAATGTGGCAGAACCGGTCGTAGCTGGTGAGACAGGTCGCCCAGCTCCACGCGGCCGTTGCTGCGGGAAATGGGCCCCGGAGATGTCCCTCACTAAAGCCACAGAGCCGAGACCCGCTCAGGCGCTGTCTGTGCCACACGCACAGCGCACACCAACCACAGGGACCCAGCGGGGGAACGCCAGGCTGTGACTGTTCAGCCGCGAGTGCAGGCCCTTATCCGCGAGCCCTGGGGCGTGGTACGTCTGGGGCCCGTGTAGGAGTTGAGGGGGAGAGGGAACAAAAAGCCGATATCGATTCGCCGCTGGCATCCTGTCACCCAGGACAAGCGTGCGTGCCGAGTACGGCCGCGTTTCCATGGAGACACAGACGGAGCAGGAGGCGGTCGGTGGGTTCGTTCCCGGCTGCGTCTCCGCTGCCCAAAGGGGCCGTTTTCCCATCCCTAAATCCCAGCTTCCTTGGCCGGTGGTGCTGGGGGGGGGGACTGCTTTTGTCCATCCTGGACTCTTCACGTCACCCTTCCCCTAGTTCTAGAAATGTCACCCCCCACCCCCTGACATTTTTCTTTGTTTTTTTTCTCCATGGTGTACAATTCCTTTTGGCAAAGATATACATCAACCACTGACCTTTTGCCGTCCCCCCTCCCTCAGAGAAAGCGCCATTAGGCCTCCATCTGAAGCCCCCCCCCCAAGTGACTCAGCTCCCCTCTGACCTTAAACACAAAAAAGAGCGCAGGGCATTTCCTGTCCGTGTGACGGCATCTGCCAGGACACGTTTCTTGACTTAACTTGCTAACTTGCCCCCCACCCCTGTCCCCTACTTCCTGTGTCTGTGGCTCCCAACTTCCAAATCTCAGTCCAGGCTCTTTGGGCTCATATCCACACCCCTCTTCCCCCAGTCAAAGACTTTACAAAGCACAGTAGGTATTGACACTGCAAGACTCAAAGTCCAATTCAAGAACACAGATAGCCCCCCCAAGAAATTAGTAGCTCTGCCACTCCCCCCCCCAGCGATATGCTTAGACTGCAAACTCAGTGATCTGTCCCTTGGGGGGAGGTGGGACATTTTACCCCCCACAGGTCACAGCAGTCCTGGGCCGTTTCCAGCGGTGTGGAGAGACTGCGAATCTGGAAACAAGTTTGGTGTGTTTGTCAGTCTGTCAGCCACAGGGAGCCAGTGCATCTAGGCTCTGGAGGGAGCAACAAAGGTGACTAGGGGCTCCAGAGGGGGGGGGGGAAAGGGGAGAAGCTGCGGGGCACAGGTGAAGGAAGGAGGAGGGATGAATGGGCTAGGAGCGGCCGCAGTGGCTGACGGTTCTGGGTGTGACAGCAGGTCTGTCGTCTTCACTGATGCTTGCAGGCTGACGGTTTATTCCAGGCTGCCGGAAAATTCTCTCGTCCCTCTTTCTGCCTTTTTCTCTCTTTCTCTGAATTTTTTCTCCTCTTAATCACTGAATTTGGGTGTTTCGTTCCGGTATGGGCCCCATGTGGGAGTGTTACCTGGGGAGTTGGTGTTCAGGGGCTGAGCTAGGCCCCTTAGTTCTAGTGAAGGGAACTCTCAGTGCTTTTGGACAATTCTGTGCTTCTAACTTTGTGGGAACAGTTTGGGTCCTTTTCCGTTCCAGCATGACTGTGTCCCAGTGCACAAGGCAAGGTCCAGAAAGACATGGTTGGGTGCATTTAGCATGGAAAAGCTTGACTGGCCTGACCTCAACTCCATTGAACAGCTTTGGGATGAACTCGAATGGAGATTGTGAGCCAGACCTTCACATCCAGCATCAGTGCCTGACCTCACAAATGCTCTCTGGATGAATGAGCAAAAATTCCCACAGACACACTCTAAAATCTTGTGTAAATCCTTCCCAGAAGAGCTCCAGCTGTTATAGCTGCAAAGGGGGACCAGCTCCATATTGATGCCTATGGGTTTAGAATGGGAAGCCATCAAAGTTCCTGTGGGTGTAATGGCCTGGTGTCCATATAGTGTATCTTCAGATGAAATGATCCAAGCACGTTCTTCATGAGCAGATTTGTCTGTATGTGGCCACAAGTTTTCTCTTGCATTCCCTCCCATGACCTTATTTGCGAGGCAGCATGGGACAGAGCGTTCAGCACGTCTCCTTCCACCTTGGCATCTCCGCATCCTGATGTCGTCAGAGGTCTTGCCTCTGACTTGGACGGGGAGAGTCCCTCACAAGGGTGCCATGCGTAAGCTGTCCACCCGCAGGATTCCCACGCCAGATCTGAAAAAAGGCAACAAGGACGCAAAAACAGGGTTATACACTTGGGTTGTGAAGCGCACTCTGCCTTTACTGGTGAATGACAGATCCCAGCATTGTTCTTGATTGAGACAGGAACACAGGACATGTATCTATTGAACCTGACGCTGTGATATTGCCTCCGTACTGTCCTGGCTCATCGGCTACAAGCGTCTGACGTTCCTGCCGCAGGGTCAGTCTGTGAGGAGGCTGACGGCAGCATGCAGGGATGCCTGGATTTGTGCAAAGGCACGTTTGTTCTGTGGCCTATGAAGTTCTATAAGGCACTCTGGGTGTCTTGAAAAGTGCTACATAAATGTAACATTCATTCATTCAGATGTATAGCCTATGGAGACAAAATAAAGTACCACTACATTGTTAATTACCCACAGTCAGTCCCTGCTATTTTGAAAAAGATATCACTTCTGGCCTGGTTGCCCAGTTATTCCAGATTCCCGTAAACCTTTGGTCTGGAGGGCTTGTTTGGCTCTAAGTTCAGGTCAGCCTGATGGTGTCTGATCTCTTTCGGTGTCCCCATCAGCACCCGTCTGATGCATCGGCCTGTTCTGCGATGCCGAAAGCCTGCTGGGGGCCGGCAGCCACCCCTGCAGGGGGCCAGTCTGACCAGTGAGGTGGCTGATGCTAACTGTGTTACATGTGGTGGTCCATCTGTCAACGATCCATCCGACGTTCGCCAGAGCAGTTTGTCATTTTCCTTCTTTTTTTCTCACATACGTATTTCCAGTCGCACCTCATCCTTCCAAGCTCAGCATTCCATGTCACGGCAGTGTGTGCATCAGCCAATAGTCTGAGAGCAGCTGAAGCATCCTTCTGCCATTAATACTGCTGTGATCACAGCCTTTCCCCGAACACCAATAAGCTGACACCATGCGATGGGGCCAAGTGCTGATTGGACAAGCCGCACGACACCTACCCCTGGCAACCAGCTTGTCACATCTGGATCAAGAACTGTTCAAGCCACTTGCTGGGCAGATCTGGAGTGCTGCTGATTATCCTCTCGCCGTGGAGGAATGAACCCAATTAATTCCACCGGTAGGAGATCTAGGTCACAATCAACAAATGGCAGTACAGTTGCGAACCACAACTCGCGCCAAAGGAAGGTGATTGGCCCACGGGGAAGTGCACAGGATGATCGACGCTCAGGTAGTATATGAGACCCATGTTGGTCTTTTCTACGGAGAGTGACTAGACTTGCACTCACAAGAACACGCTGCAGCTACACGCACAGAAACGTTTTTGCTCCCTGCCAGCTCCACAGTTTTGGACTGTCTGGCCCCTGAGGACCAGATTTGTGCGCTAAATGGATTCAGCTGATATCCAGCTAAATGAAAAGCCTCACAGTGGAGCAATACACTCTAAAATCAGTCCCTGCAAAGTCAGGGTAGGGAGTGTAGCAAGTGAGGCTGTGGGCCGCGTATCTCGGCTGACCAAGAGCAGCTGTATCCTTGGGTAAGATATTTACATCAGGAAGGGGGTAAAAATGGAGCTGAACTCCTGCGGTCGAATCAAGCGAATCTACACCTGACTGTGACCTTCAAGAGTGAGATTTCCTTTTTTTTGTTGTGAAAAGACCCCATTTAAATATCTTCACAGGGTATGTTTCAATTAGGTTGGAAAAAGGGGGAGAGGAATAACAGGCCTGTCATCTTCCTGTCACCGCCTGACGCCTTCCATCGCCAGCAGAGTCGTTCTGCTGGTAAATGAATGACCTTTGCAGTACAGACAGGTGACCTTTTAAAAATAACAGCTCTATGGCGGGGGGTCAAACAGCGACTGGGGCACCCAGCAAGGCATAGAGCAAAGGCTGCCCCCCCGCATCACTGTGCAGGGGGTCTCCAGCCTCCCCTTAACAGCAGCTCACTGGCACGGTTTCTACGGTTACCCTCTGCTCGCCGCCGTAAAGGGGGGCAGCCTTAAGCACGCTGGTTAGGTGACTAACTAAGATATGCGGGGAGATAAAGAAAAAAAAAACAAGTAAAGGAAAACTGTAAGATGTCCAGTTAAACCGTAGACACCCTAGTGCTGATTTTGGAGTAAGAATCCAAAATCTAAAGTAGGGCTAGCCATTCCAGTCACAGAGGCTGCTCTCCCATGAAATTATGCGGCAAATAAAATTAAACTTTATTTGCCACTTGCACAAAAGCAGGTATCTTAGAATGTGTTCTTAGACCTCCTCACATCTCACATATGGAGGTGAGAGCAAAGCTTCCGCCTACCAACCCTATGGGCACTTTTTGGGAGGTTAAAGGCCTTTGCTATAGCGCCCTTCTGATCACAGGCAGTTCGGCGTAAATCGCAGAGCTACACGCCGCCCCCTAGGGTGAGTATGAGTATCTGCACCTCAGGGTTTTACACCAACCCCAAAGTCAGTTTCGTACTCCTTAGACAGCCCTTTGTCATTTCAGTAAAAGTACACAGCGCCTCTCAGATCTCCCCTCTGGGTGTTATTCTGTCATCTCTTTCTTGACTCGCTGCTTGCGTTGTCCCAGGCTGCTCCTACGGGTGACTCCCGGAATTCGCCTGGCAGATCTCCTACAGACCTCCTCCTCAGCAGTGTTGGAACCCCAGAATTTGGTCAAAGCCGGGCTGGGTTCCTTTCGTAGGCCCTGCGTGGGCGTAAACCCAGGAGCTAGGATGCGATCCCTTCGCCGTAACGACACCACAGCCGACGTCATGTAAGAGAGCTTAGCCGACCATGTGATTTCGCCTCCGGGAGCAGAGCTACAGGTCTAGAGAAGATAAAACTCACGGAAAAAGGGGGACAGAGTGTCTTTGGAGACGAATACGAGTCAGAAGGGCTGAGTGACCTTGCAGAATGTGTGTCAGCCGCTGCCAGCACCATGTCCCCTGCCGGGACTCACACTGCGACTGCGGCCACACAGGAAGCACCACCAGGAAGTTCTGTCCCAAGCGTCCCGCCTGCCCTTCCTCTTCCTCACCCTCTTTCACTATTTCCAGGGCCTCAATATAAAATAGAGAGACAGAAAAAAATCCCCGGACGCTTAAATTCCGTGCTGTCTCGTGTTAGGCATCAATTTTACAATTAATCAACAATCAGCATCGGGCCGGCAAGATGGCAGCTCTCCCGGTTAATGCTGAGATAGATGTGATATGAGATGTACAGATACGGGCAGGTCTGTACTCCGCACCGCCTCCTGCAGGAATGGGCAGGTATTCTGGGCCGTGCTGCTGCTCAGTGTTTTCACTCTGCTGTAAACTTTATCACTGCTATCTACCTTTGTGGCTGTTTGCACGTCCTTCCCCGATGCACCAACTAATTGTATTCTTGTCTTTTGTCTTGCACTGTCTTGTCTCTTATCGCACTGCTGTTTGTCCCATTGCCTCCCCCTCCACACCTGCCCCCCCCCACCATGCCATAAGCATTTCATTCTCTCAACACATGTGACAATAAAAACTTACGCTGGCCCTTTAAAATCAAAACTGACAAAATGTCCCCACAATGTGATAAAAACCTGTTTTTCGGTCTCCACAAAGAGAACTTTATTTATATATGAATCTGCGACTGCAATCAAAAAACTAAACATAACAAAAGTCTTGTATTTTGTTTGGTTACTTATGGTTAAGGTTAGGGATGGGTAAGGGTTAAGGGTGTCATTGCTGGGATCAGGGGTATGCCCTAGAAATCAAAGGATGGTCCCCACAAAGATATAAGCCCAGGTTGGTGTGTGTGTGCATGTGCAGCCTGCCTGCTCTTTGTATGTTGTGTGGCTTTTCTCCGGCTTCGTTTCGCAGTCCAAACTCATGCTGTTAGGCTGATTGGTGCCATTAACTTGCCAAAGTGTGTGAGAGCCTGTGCCCTGTGCCCTGTGCCCTGGCATTGGTCTGCATTCCAGGGAGGCACCAGGCACTGCCATCCTTTAATGGATAAGCAATGGACGGCGAGTGATGGCGCTGTGAGGCGGAGCAGTGAGTGATGGCGCTGCGCAGGACGGGCTAGTGGGCGGGGGGGGAAATGGCACTGTGGAGGCGGGCCAGTGTGGCGGCGAGCGATGGCGCTGCGGAGGCGGGCCAGTGGGGCGGCGAGCGATGGCGCTACGGATGCGGGCCAGTTGGGCGGCGAGTGATGGCGTTGTGGAGGCAGGTCGACGGGATGGCGAGTGATGGCGCTGTGGAGGCGGCCCCGCCAGACGGGCACACGTTCACTTTGCTGAACATTTGCGGCAGGTATATCAGCAGGTCCTCCATGGTACAGTAACACAATCTGACATTAATAATGCAGCTCGTTCATGGGGGGGGGGGCTGCAGAGCACAGATTTCCTCATTACGTAACGTCACTTAACTGCAAGGTGCGAGACCCATGCAGCTCCACTCGGTGCAAGCGGCATGCTATGCAGGTGTCGTGGCTTAACTGGACATAGTGCCAGTCTAGTTTTTCGGATTGAATGCCAGCTATGGTGTGTGGCTCACTGGAACGGGATGCTGTAATTAGAGGCCCGTAGCCCTGAATTATTTGCTTGTAGACCTGAATTATTTGCTTGTAGGCCTGAATCCCAGGGTGGATGGAATGATTTCATAGCCAGGCCATTAACCCCCATTGCTCCAGGAATCTCTTAATTAGCAGACATCTTTTTTGATAAAAGCATCTGCTAAATAAATAAAATTGAAGATAGTGCTACTTCATTACATTCAAAAGGAGCTAAATTAGACTTCAAAAAATGCAGAATAGAAATTTGTCGAAACTGTGGGGTATGTGTGCGGACTCAAAAAGCCCACTTTGGGGGGTTCCTGCCCCCACCCCCCACCCAGACAGCTAGATAGCCAGTAGATTCAGAAGACCGTAGCGGGCTAGCTGGTTAGCAGAACATGCTGCTGCAAGATCTACTAAACAAGTGTTTTTTCCTTTTTGGTGTAGTGGCAGCTCACAGCCAACAGGGGACCACGCAGGCCTGGGGTCCCACGTAAATGGGTGCTTGTAGCATTCAGTCCTGTTCCATCCAAAACAGGTCGCACGGGGAGCCAGCAGGCCACATCCCACCCTCACAGGGGCCCCCTCGGGCGAGCAGACCTCCGCCGCTCCAGGAGACGTGGAGTTAATGGGATGGCTGGCGCCCGCCGGCCTTCTCGGCTGGCTGCTCCCGGCCGCCGCTTTCCAGCGAGCTCGGGCGGAATAATGTGGCGCGCTCACGCTCACACACTCGAGCCTCGCGCGGCTGGTTCTCGTCGCTGCTCTGCCGTTGCCATGGCGACAGTGTCCTCTCCGGGTATGTCTGCCGGAGAAGTTTCTCAGACTCGGCACTGTCGTCAGTGCGCGCGGATCCTCCGTTTCCCGCCTCCTCTTGTTATCACCCCCCCCCCTCCAGTTTCATCCTTTCCTCTTTCATTTCAAGACGCACGTCCAAATACAGCGGCGCATTGAAAGGATTAGCCCCCAGGGGACAATATAGCACGATGCTGGAATTCACCCGGATAAAAATAAAGATAAATAAAAACAGTAGTGGCTGATCAGAGGGTGCGGTGTCTCTGACATGTCGCTATATCCTCATAGCTGTGTGCGGTTCCGTGACGGCGAGTTCCTCACAGGGAAATACCGGCAGCTGTAACCTCACTTTATCTTCAGCGTCTTGCCGGCGCCTGTGACACAAAATACCTCATGTGTGTATGTTCGCGACCCCCACGACTCTGACTCGGTCCGGCCGCCTCGGCTGATTGCTTGACCCGCCGTCCTTCGTCGGGGCCGAGGGACAGGAGACCAGGGGGAGCAGGAATCATGGAGGGAGGCAGGCGGAGACAGGCACAGGTGCGAGCGAGGAGACGGGTGTGCAGCGCTCGCTATCCCGCGGATGCATGACGCGTGACCCGGGGGTGAACCCCGGCGGCCTCGCAAACCGCAGAGATGTTTCTGAAGGAGGACGACATCAGAATCTTAAAAGCATGTCAAGACGTGGAGAAGACGGATCCGACGGGAAGCAGGAAGGAAGGATTCCGGAGAGGCGGCGCAATGAGAGAGAGAGAGAGAGACGGCTAATCGTCTGTTTAAGCTGGCAGGAGTCGCTCGATATTCGCAGGGTTATAGGAGTTAAAATTATTAACGCTTAGTACATGTGGGCCTCAAGCAGATACCCCTCAAACGAAAAAGCGTGCGATGGGAGATTGACAGGTCTTTGGTAAAAACGTGCATGAACAGCAGCATATTCTCCATGCTAGGGGGCAAAGACGGCATGGATACAATAAGGCGTGACCCATAAGCTCCTGCTTCCAGCCCAACACCAAGGTTCTGGTTCTCTAAAAGCACAAGGTTTAGGGGGGCCGGTGTCTTTAATACACTCACCGCGCATCCTCAGGTGCAGCTGAAACGGCAGCATCTCGGCTATAGAGATGGCCAGGGGGCATTAAGCCTTAATGAGCCTTTAGCTTATAAAATGGGTAAACAGGAGTGCAGACAAATCCAGTATGAAACACCTGCAATAATTTTCTTTCCCCGCTGTCAAGTTCATCTTCAGATATTACAAGCACTGCAGCACTGCACAGGACTGAACTTAAACTGCCAAGGTTTTGCTGTGAAGGCATCTTACGTACAGAAAACACCCCAGTACATGCAGCAGCGAATGAGACCTTCATTTTAACAAACGGGCAGAGTCTCCCTGGTTTGGGCAAAGTAAAATAAAGGCCATTTGTAGGTGAGCGGACCGAGCAGCCGGAAGCTCGGAGCCGACGCCCCCACTTTCCGGTAAATTCTCCTGGTGGGGCAACCCTATTTTTCCGGACATCTGAGCTACAGTTCGTCCTGCTAGAGGCGCGCAGCTCCATTTGAGGCTGAGGAGACGCACACAAGCCTCTGGCAGGTTCGGTGGAACGTCACCGTGTGTTTCTTAGATCACAGCGAGAGACTGACTTCCAGCGCCGCACGTCAACTTTTGTCTTCTCTGTACTACCGAGCCGCCCTCGACATCCTCAGGCAGTCACAGAAACGCTGGTGTCAGAGCAGAGCCGAGGGGGAAGGAAAGCTGTGAGGAGACGGATACGGTGGCTTTTTCCCGCCATTTTTTTTTTGGCACACGGCGGTGAGAGGAGGTCCGATCACGGAGTTGGCAGTTTTGCACGATTGCCGGCGTATTTCTGGGGCAGCGTGTGGCTCACGCAAAACCGCCGGGTCCAAGACAGACCCCTGGTGTCTCTTTATTCACCTCTCTTCCGGCCTTTCTTTAGTTTCACTAAACGCTCCGAAGTTCACAGGAAAAGCCCAGCAAATGTTTTTAAGTCCCAAAGTCTAGACGCTGGACGGTCCGTTGGTTTGCATTCCTTAAGGCTGACAGTCAGATGACCTGCGAACGGCTCTAATGAAATAGTATAACAGATTGATGTTGGGGTGTTTCTTACAGGTAATTTTGGCCAAAGTGTGCCACGCCATTATCCCCTGCCAGCTGGACGGCGCCTGTAAAAGCCGCCCCCCCCCAGCTGCTTCGACAAACATTCTCGCCTTGACTCAGACCCTGAAGCAGGGGGCGCGCGTACATTTATGGTGGATGAGCCATCCCAGAGGACCGCTGAGTGAGGGACTTTCAGTGGTGGGGGGGGGGGGCAAGGGCAGCGCTGTGGCCAATCAGGAATCAATCAGGTCAGAGATAAGAGTGACCAGCAGGGTCAGCTGGCCAGTACACATGGGGGGGGGG
>JAODKF010000047.1:3265619-3289828 GCA_026779585.1 Mormyrus proboscirostris
CCCCAGGGTGCAGTCATGCAGGAGGCGACGTAGCAGCTCACTCCTCAAAGGGTGAGCTGTGCGACAGGCTCCAGGAACAACAATAACGTCACAGTGGCCCCCTGACCAAAAACAGCACCCCACGGGGTCCAAAAAATAGCCAGTACATCTTTAAAAAAAGAAGGTTCATCACATGGCTGTTATTCTCTGAAATCTGTCTCACGGGTCACTTTGACAAGCCTCTCTCTCTCCCTCTCCTCGCTCACTCGCTCTCGGTCACTCTCTCCCGCACGCGCTCACTCTGCCTCTCTGTCACTCTCGGATTACTCTCCTCCCACCCGTGTGCCAATTTGCATGCTAATGAGTCAGAGGCACAGCTAGCCGTACAGGAATATAATTCCCCTCTTCCTGCCTCTCCAAGCTCTCCTTTCTTTGTTTTATTCTTTTTTTTTTCTCCCCCCCTTCACTCCCATCCCCCCCCCCTCCTGCCCCACACAGCCCACCTTCCTCTCCTCTCCCCGCCGTTCGCTGGTGCTCCGGAGAAGCCCATGTGAGCGGTGAGCGGACAGACCGCAATCATTCCTTTCAGAGTGGGGACAAACATGTGAGAAGATGTCGGTGGGAGGCTGCGCGTGCCCCGGTAAGTGCTGCCGTCTCGCCGCTCTGCCTCGGGCTCCGCTGGCATCCCCGCCGACGCTCTGGAGGTTTTTCTGACTGCCTTTTTTCGTGGCAATGGGGCGGGGGGGTGTTGTGTGTGTGTAATAAATGTAACTGTTTTGGTCTGCATGCAGATTCTTGCTCTGCGTCGGCTTGTTCTTTGTGTGTGACGTTCTATTCCTGCTCGGTTTTCGGGGGCACGAGAACACGGTCAGTGAAATGGACAAAGGGATGAGAGCGGAGCGGAGGAAAGGTCGCCGACGGCTACGACGACGGCACGGGCTGGTGAAAGTTATCCTAGCGTGGCTGTTACTGTCAACGTCGGCAGGAGTGGATGGGGCATGTTGAGGGAGGACCTCCAGTGGCATGAGGGGTTTTCACAGTGGGGGCCCAAAAACAGATGTGCTACCCTTTACTAAGGTGGAAGAAGTTTTGGGAGTATGGGGTTGGCGGGGGGGGTGGTTTGGGGTTTGGATCCCTGTAACTGGGAAGGGAGTAATTCTGAGGTTGAGGTTGACCAGAGTTGTGGCTTGCAGTCGATTGCTGGGGCTACAAGGTGGCAGGTGGGAATGGTGGGGAAAGCCACAGCACACCTCGGGATACAACAGCGCCTCCAGCAGGCTGGAGCTGTTCATTGCAGGCTGGCACATTTTCAGGGCTGTTATGATCTGTCGGTTTTCACTGCATTAATAGGGTATTAATGGGGCCCCAGAGAAAAATGGATCTTTGGTTGGCAAATTTTTTCAGTTTCATTCGCTCAGGCTACTGCTGGCCGTCTGAACGTAGCCCAGGGGACACAAGGGGGGGGGGCTATGACCAACATGTGGCTGGCAGATCAACTGCTCCTCCAGGACAGGAAGTGGCAAGGTGACAGAGAAACAAAGTAATTTTTTAACCTTGGGATCTGCAACAAAATCCAAACTGATCACATGGCCTTTGGCAGCCTCGAGTTCCTCTCCTCATCTTCTGAAAGACATTAAAAGCAATTGACAGGTGTCAGGAAACGTTTTTCGCAGACAGAGACAAACCGTTCTATTCCATTTCTGTCTTGCTGCCAAATCTGACACTGACATCCAAAGGGAAAATCTCAGCTTGCTCTTGAAAACCTCCTTCATCGTCTAGATCTGAGACAAACTGCCATCTTCTTCTTTTGCTCCTGATCTCTCATCGTCTCTGCATGGATAGTTTTCATCTCCTCTCCACCCCCAGTCTTTTGTTTTGCCAAAAACCAGCCCAGGATTCTATAGTTGACCCCTCACCGACTTCTTAAGCTTCTGCTAAAACTTCTGGGCGGTGACTGAAGTAGGAATTATGGGATGGACGTCCTGCACATGGGGGTGAGATTTGTGCCTGACTGCAGTTGCCAGTGTCATGCCATAATAGGCTGTGTCCACATTCTCCACCCGTATGTCTTGATGAGGCGGGACTTGTCACAGAGTCCGAATCATCGCTGAAGGGTCCTGATGACAGAAGTGACGTGTGAGGGCCATTCTTGGCATTGTCGGGCAATGCTGGTGGCATAAGCCAAGGGAAGAAGCGGCCAGAACTGTTGCCGGGCACTGGGCACTCTCAGCGCAGTGTCTCCATGCACGAGGCCGGCGCACCCGCCGGCGTCATCCCACGCGTCGGATTGTGTGCTGGCAACGCAACTATTGCAATGGGCCATAATGTGCTGGCATTAGATGCGGCCGACGAGGCGTGTGAGACAAGGACGTTTTTACCACCGCTCTCGGCTGTGGTGGCATGTGCCCTCCCCCGCCTGCCCCCCCCGACCGCTGGCGCTCGATCTATGTCTTTGGAGTGTGGGAAAGGGACGCGTTCAGTGAGAGGAGCGTGTTTAGCGTCATGTCTGGAGACATTGCCACTAAATGTGTCTTGTGTGTCGAATAGGTGACTTAGTGCAAGGGGCACAATCGCATGGCCAGTTACACGTTTAGTGGTGTGGGACGGCGGCCCCGATCCCCCGGACCCCCTGAGAGCAGACGCAGGCTCCCTGATGCAGCCACGGAGCTTCAGACACTCAGCAGCCTGATCCTAATCTCGGGCCCAGTTCCTGCTTTGAAGCCGATAAACAGGCCAGCATTTTGCGTGTGTATATGGTAGTGGGGGGAGGCAGCAGTGGTTGGGGGGGGTAGCTTGTGTTTAAAATCAAGGCGAATACGTGCACAAGGGTGCATATTTCAAGAACTCAGTCATGGAAATTTCCACGGACATGTGTGATCCTCGATTTGTTTTTTCTTGCCTCGTCTCTCTCTCTCTTTCTCTCTCTCTCTTTCTGGGAGCAGCACATAAGGAGGGCGAAGCAGGGAGCGAGAGAGCGTGAAAGAAAAAGAGAGGGAAAGATAGAGGGAAGGCAGAGAGAGGCGTTTCTCCTTCTAGCCTGCTGTTTTTCACATTCCCTCGTTCCGTGCATGTGGACTACGCTCTTATCCCCAGCTCTTGTTTTTGCGAGGCGCACCGCTCATCCAGCCCCCCCCATCCCCCCCCCCAAAGGGGCGGCCTTTGCTCCTGGAGCCGAGATGAGTCTGTTTTTCCGTGTCCCTGTCCAATTCACCATGGAGCCTGAGCTGTTGTTTGTGGAGAGCCTATCCCTGCATGCTGCCCCCGTGGCATAAGCCCCGACGTAACTCACAGCGCAGGCTCCGTTTGAAGTCAGGTTTGTTTACATTCTCGTGCTCAGATGGAGGGAGGGAGACAGGGAGGGGGCCCCGCCCCCTTTCCCATGTGGGTTGTGCATGGACAGAGCATTGTGTGTGTGTGTGTGTGTGTGTGTGTGTGTGTGTGCGTGTGTGCGTGTGTGTGTGTGCGCATGTTTGGGGGGCTTGCCCCAGACATGTGATGCTCAAATGACATCATACAAGACAGGATGGTGGCACTGTGCTCTCAGTGTGCTCTGCAGGGCAGGAGCATCTCACTGCTGCATGTGTGTGAGCGTGAGTGTGAACATGTGTGTGGGTGAGTGTGTGTGAACATGTGTGTGAGCCTGTGTGTGAGCAGGTGTGTGAGCGTGTGTGGGCCGGTGTGTGTGTGTGAGTGTGTGTGTGTGAGTGTGTGAGCGTGTGTGAATGTGAACATGTGGGTGAGCACGTGGGCAGGTGTGTGACCGTGTGTGTGACCTTGTGTGTGAGCATGTGTGAGTGTGTGTGGGCGGGTGTGAGCATATGTGAGTGTGTGTGTGGGCGGGTGTGTGTGTCAGTGTGTGTGAGCGTGTGTCAGTGTGTGTGGGCGGGTGTGAGCATATGTGAGTGTGTGTGTGGGCGGGTGTGTGTGTGAGTGTGTGTGAGCGTGTGTGAGTGTGTGTGGGCGGGTGTGAGCATATGTGAGTGTGTGTGAGCGTGTGTGAGTGTGTGTGGGCGGGTGTGCCACATTTCACTCAGAGCCAATGAATCGTAATTAGAATGATTGTGGTAAAAACTCAGTCAGAGGATGTATGCCGATGTTGAGGTAAATCTGTAAAAATACAAAGCTCCGGACCCCCCCCCAAGCCACCACACCCCCCACGGTGCAATCTCTGTCCTTCTCTCTGGCCCCTGTGAGCACACACACACACACACACGCGCGCGTGCTCAATATCAGTCAGAGCCTGCCACCTCATGCAGAAAGTCACATGATCCCCTTGATTAGAGGGAAAATTGCTTAAAGCGGCGGCACTAAAATGGCAACCAAACAAAGGCAGGCTGTTAGGCATTTTACGGCAGCCAGTGCCGAGCGGCCCAGTGGGGCACGTCTGCTGGGCGGGGGGGGGCTCCAAGCCGACCCAAAGCCACCCTCCCACAGCCCTGCTGGCACTGGATGCTCCAAAATCCTCACACAGACCCCATCTCGCCAGTGACAGCAGGCAGAAAGAAAATGGCTCCCTCCCTCCCCCAAGGGGAACACACTGAGGCTCGCCGTTTGGTTTATTCCGGCAAACGCTGTGCGCATTCCATCCTCCCGCACCCAGGTTTCAGTAACATTTTCCAAAGCTCTGCTTCACTATGGCAGAAACCCTGGGACAAATTGCTGAGGCTGCGCACAAAGGAAGGGTTGTGGGTTCAACTCCCAGGAGAGGGTTTACCATTGAGCTGCTCAGAAAGGTTACATTAACCTGTTCATCTTAAAATAAACTGTCCAGCTGCAAAGTCTGGCAACCTGTAAGGTGTCTACTGTACATTACTATCAATTAAGCATGATATTAGGAGGAGAGGGAGGAGACACCAGTAGCGATGTGATTGGCTCCACGTGCCAGGTTCTCCTCATAAACGGGAGCCGTGCCAACAAGCTCGCAGCCGAACTGGAACTGCACACTTAGTGTGACATACCTCAGTTCATGAAGAGACACGATCCGGTGTGCTAGTGACCCGCCCACTAGTGAGACCGTGAGCCCCTCTCTGTAAAACACAGTGACCCGCCCACTAGTGAGACCGTGAGCCCCTCTCTGTACAACACAGTGACCCGCCCACTAGTGAGACCGTGAGCCCCTCTCTGTAAAACACAGCCCAGTGCGTGTCATAGAAATATTTGTCGTTGGGTGACGCCAGTATTTCCTTAATGTGATCGGAAAGAACAATAAAATTGCAGAATCTTAATGCAGTGTTCCGTTTTAGACTGGCAGAACACTGGATTCGGGGGCCTTCAGGCGCTACACCGTAAATAAGCGTTACAAGCCGTGCCAACGCGTCCGTGCCTGTGAGAAGTGGCTGCAGGAAAGATGGATGGCTGGATTATTTGAATCCGATAAAGAAACTGCCGGTATGTGTGGGGGGGGGGGGGGGAGTAGCCGAGCCGCTGTCTGGCAGCTTCCCGGCACGGTCTGGCATTGACGCACACCTGTGACGCCTGGGGCCCTGGTACACGCAGGCTGCACTGTGCTTCCCGCCGCTGCCAAACGCCATGGAAGTGCAGGACTCTGCATTTACACGCCTGCTGAGGAGCACGCAGACGCAGCCAGAGTGCCGTACAAAGCCCTATTTTTATACTGCTGCATGTCCGCCACTCCGCTCGGCTCCCCCTGACACGCATGGCAGCAGCACCTCAGTGCTGTTGTATTTTTCAAAGCGGTCCCAACGCCGCTCTCTCCCGGCGGGTAGCTCGAGTGCAGCACACTCCACTGGTCCCTTTGAGGTTCATCCGCTCCGCCGAGACCGCGGACTGGCTGCCCTGTAAGACACGTGTAGCGTTTCACGTGCCCTGAAAGCACATGGCATGCAGTCCTGGTCGACGTCTATAGTCCCCATTGGCGCCCCCGTCTGACAGAAAGTGGAATTGACTTGTTAAGTCGGGGCACCTCAGAAGATGCCTAGGCGGCTGCCTGTGTCACCTGATGGGTTGACTAGAACTCATGGCATGAGTGGGAACATGTCAGCCCTCCCACCTCTCCCAGAATTTCTGTAAGTCTCCTGCAAATTGACAGCAGCTCCCAGACACCCGCCAATGACGTGCGACACCCTGGAAATCTGTCATTCTGCTACTCGGCGGCTGTAGTCCTACCCCCAGTCAGTCTGCAAATTTCACCACCGCCAGAACCCCCTCTCCCCTTGGGTTGGTAAATTTTACTGCCGGCAGTATTTCTGATACATGTAAAATACGTATTTTAAATACAAAATTGTATTTAATTTGCATTTGACTTCACATAAATAATTGTGTAATTTGGATCAAAATATTTTCTGATATTTCTGTACTTTTGCCCATTTCTGTCTGCTTTCACTTTTTCACAGACCGTCAAACCGTCTAGACATTATACCACGTCATATGGTATTTTAATATTTCCCAGTAAAGTTTGCCGGGGGGAGGGGGTTATACCTTCATCTGCCCCCCTGAAATCAATATGTTTAAGGTGGCGTTTCTGATATGACGTAGCCCTTTTTTGGCTGGGCCTGAGTCAGCCTGCTATGGTTCCGACAGCGGTGCAGGTTTGTCACTTTAACTGCCTGTCCTACACTGGAACATGTGGCTGTTTTAAGTAGCTTGACTGCAACATCACCTTATTGGTGATATTCACCTAAATGAATGGATCCATACATCGCACTACATGTAAACGTGTATAAATGTAACGTAATTACTGTTTCTTTAGCTGCCTGAATAACAAATGGTATCTTTCACAAAAGAAAACCGTATTCCTTTGTTTTGATTAACGTGGCTGACGCAGATTTTTTTAGATGACTTGCATTCATTTAGTCGGCCACAAGGTGGCGCCGAGTCCTGCAGCGCATCGTCTAATTACAAAAACAGGCCTTTGATCATTTACAAGATGCCTTTTGATGTGGATTCTAAATGGATATCGGAGCCTTTTCCAGTTCAACAAACCAGCACAATTGTGTGCTGTTGTGTATAACGGCGCTTTATCAGAGGGGTGTAGAGCAGAGTCGGTCATTATCAAGAATACTGGGAGATAGCTCTGAAAATGATTACAGCTCCCTTACCAAGATTTTTTTTGTAGTTCCCCGAAATCATCACAAGGCTTTCAAGTATCTGTACTGCTATACAAATAATGTGAAAGGAAAGCAAGAGCCGATCACTTCGGTTGCAGGGTCTCTGTCCTGCGGTTATGCATTTACAAAGAAAAATTAAGAGTTTTGTTTTAGTTCACTGCCTTTCTCATTTAACCAGCAACAAAAATCACCCTTAGCCCCTTGAGGAACAAAACACAAAACAATGGTGGAGGCTACCAGGCAAGAGACACCCAAACTGCCCTTAGGGGGCGTTAGTGAGCTCTCATTTTTTTAGAGAGATGATGAGAGTCTATTGGCTTGCAATTGGATTAAATGGTTGGTTCCTCGCCCTGTCATCTCACGGAAGAGACGTCGACTTTAGCCTGTAGAGCATTCATGGGTGACGGGGCACAAATACATAGTAATAACTCAGTTACTACTGAAGTACAAATCATGTACAAATATAGTTTACTTGAGATAAAAGATGCATCACGATTCATGAATGATGAACAAACATGAGACCAGTATTTCACTTATGTTATTCATGACTTGTTTCTTCCATAGTTCCTTAGTTCCTTTATAGTTCACAGAATTAACAGATATATAGTAGCAAATATAGTAACTTCTTGGGATAAAAGTTGGTGTCACGATTCATTAATGATGAACAAACATGACATCAGTATTTAACTTCCTTCAGTAGTTCACAAAAGCTTGCAGAATTTGAGTAACGAATATAGCAACTGCTTGAGATAAAATATGCATCATGATTGATTAATGATGTATTAACATGAGAACAGTATGTTACTCAGACTTAGTTACTGGTTAATTAATGCATGAGTAATACCGTAATGCTGTATTATTTGTGCCCCCTCAAGTAAAGTGTTACCAGCACGGAGCAGGCGGCTGACTGCACACGGGCCGGTGCCCAGGCAGCCTGAGCCGCCGTTAGCGCCATGGGTCGGTAGGAGACTAACACTGACACCGAATCGCCACTCCAGGGAACAAAAAAGCTGCTTGCCAGTAACAGTGGGACAGCCAGTCAGCTTCAGTCTCCGGCGGAGGAGTGACATGCAAAGAAGAAAGATAGTGCCCCCCCCACCCACCCCCATCATTCCCCTACACCTCTCTTGTTTCCATGCCAACAGCAAACCGGCCATGAGTGTGCTGGGATCGTGGTTTTACCTCACTGGGTCTCGCCGGCTGAGGAAAAAATAAACAAAAAAGCCTCGCAGTGTAAATGGGTCACGGGATGAGACACGAGATCGTAAGCTGTCCTAGATGTGGGTTTGCAGGGATGTGAATGGATAGCCGAGCCCGGAGCGCAGGTCGCTGTGGTAACGCCATGATGCTCTGCACCGCACCGACGATGAGCTGCCGGTCGGCAGGTCGTCTAGGAGAGTCATGTGACACGAGGGGAAGGTGCTACGCTTAGGAAGACTAATGGGGCATGCAGATATGCGATGTGAATGCTCTGCTCAAGACTATGATATCGGTGACGTCTTCTTTGAAGGTTCCTTCTGTCAAAGTCCTGAGAGTCCAAGCTCATTTACTTCATCCACACCGATGCTTCATTGCCGCATCTGCCAGGTAAAAGCACATCGACACTGCAGAGTTATAAGCCCTGGACGTCCCTCTACACTTCCGCCCCCCAGGGTCCTTCTCTGTGGGGGTGTCATGCATTGGATGTCCCACCCTGACTCATGCTTTCTTCTATATTTTAAGGGGGGGTCAGTTGGGTGTGGTGGTGTGCTTATCAGGCCCTTGACAGATCGCTTGTGGTTTCCTGTTGCGGTTGCAAGAATGACAGGGGGGCGGAGCCCCCTGCACTCAACATAAACACCTGACTGAGCTAGAGTGAATGCAGAACCAATGTCCCAGTGAGTTGTGGTCAGGGAACAAGGCTGCAGCTTCTCCTGATCACGACACCATGGCCGACCAGTTTGTCGCCGCAGGTAGGGAACCTTCTCTCTCTTCCCGTTTCTGCGGTGTGAATGGAATCGCTGTTCCCGCTCTAGTGAAGCCCCGATATTACCGATGGGCCTTAGCAGATGGGCCTTGTAGCGAGGTGGTGAAGTCTCTAAAAACCTCCTGCCTGGAATGTAGAATGCTCCAGCTGTGCATGATCCATCCGTCCTGGCAGGGCAGAGAACGCCGAAGGCCACCCACCGCCATGTCAGCCGGCGTGTTACACGCCATGGCAACAGAAATGCGACCGAGGTCGTTGACTGCCTGGTTGTGTGGTGGCCCCCGATATACAGCAAACACGCGCCTTAAGGCCGAGATAAGCCAGGATGTGTAACGGCAACTGTCTGCACATATTTTGCTAAATTTCTGTGCCTGTTAGCATGGCATGTGCTGCGTTTCTGCCTGCTTTTTGTCGCAGGAAATTATGAAGCATGTTCTGAAAGGTCAACAGCATTGCCCTGCAGTGGGCAGGACATCAGGCAGGATGTGAGCATCAAGCTGCAGGGATGATGAAACATCCAAACCAGAATGACCTGCTTTAAAATGCGATCCATGCGCCCATTTAAATGTATTTATTTGTTTTCTTTGTTTTTTTTTTGCATGACAATAAATAGTTTGTTGCCAATCCCAGAGTTAGGTATAAACTCAGTTTATTTTGGTGTCTCTGGATATATATTGCTGTTGTCTGGTTTATAAAGTGCAAATATAGATCTTGGTCTTTTTCTCTAGGTGGTGGGTCAGGTATGATTACTTTATATCACTGTTCCCTGGAACAGGTTTTCCAAATCCCAAAAAAACAGAACAGGCTTTGTAAACACATTATATTCATTGTATAAAGGTTGTATAAAGTCTATAATCATACTAAGTTTTACAGGGTCATACAGGTGTGTATTTTTATGTTGCTGTTTCTTGTACAGATAATTCACCCTTAACACAATATTCTGTGGTGCTGGGGTTGTGTGTGTGGCTACCCTTCAATATACTGTGTTGAGGTTGGGTATGTACCCAACATTCTGTGTTGTGTACAGTTGTGTCGAGGTTGGTTACATAACTGTGTACTGATGGTGTTCAGATTGCATATGTAGTTTATCATCACTGCTGTGTACTGTTGTGGTGAGGTTATATAGCTTGACCACCCATAATGTTGCGCTCAAGAGCTACCTCTGTGGAAACGCTTACATGCCCCCTCCACCCCATCCCCCATCCTGTTCTCCGGTGTTTCATAATCCTGACATTTAACTGTAAGCAACGGAGGTTCACTTCTTACAGTGTGAAGAAAAGCCGGATGGTGAAAGCTAATTAACAGCAAAATAGCTGTCCAGCTTTTTTTTTTTTTTTTTAAGTAGTGTTACCACGTGGGAAACATTTTCCCTGTTGTGACGACGTGGAGGCGTACGTGACATCTGAAAATGTAAGTGGGCGCAGGCGGCTCATGCGGCTACACGATCGGCTCTGACATCTCGCTCTTCGAGCGAAATCCATCCCGATGTCTCCCTAATGAGCCACGCAATTAGTCTTTTGTGTCTCCCAAGGCTCCTTGACAGCGACAGATCTTCAAAGTGAGCTGGGATGTGAAGCGACCAGGCAGCCTGGGTGTTCCCCGGGCGCAGCAGGGTTTTGCCAGAGGTGCACGGATGCAGCTCGACCGATGGGTCACTGCCGGTTTTGGCATCAGAGGTTACGCTATTGTGCGCCCACGTGTCAGACTGAGCCTACGGCTTCAAAGGGGAGTGGCGCCATCACTTTCTGAAGGTTGAACTCCCATCTGATGTGAGAAAAGTGACATAAACTTTCCACATTCCACTTTCCACGTATGAGGCGCCCGCGCCACATGCAAAGGATCGGGAACCCGTTTCCTCTTTGTCGTCGCCGTTGGCACAGCTTCCCACTGCCAGCCGCACGAACATCTGGTACCTCGGCACCATGTGTGAAAATGCCTTTGGAACAAATACTGCAAGGAGGCCGTTAATCTGATGAGGATGTAGGGCGATGAGGGCGTGCCCTTTACAGGTGGAGAACTCTTCCAGCGCAGCTGTTGTTGGCGAAGGCAAGAAAGCGAGGCAGCCAAGCCCCGTGCCCTGGGGGGGGAGGGGGGGGGCTTCGTCCTGTATGTCCCTTCAGCTGCAAAACAAAAACTTTCATCGCTGCACGTGCCCCTCCCCCCTCCCCCCCACTTCCCACTTTTGATTTTTTTTTTTAAATACAATGAACAGGCCAAACGAAGGAGAGAAAAGCATGCAAGGGATCAAACAGGGACCGCATGACCAGCTGCAGCGTGATGGTTAAGAGGATAGACGTCTAAACTAAAAATTATGGGTTCAAGTCTTAAGTGAAAAGAACCCTGCTGTTGGAGGGTGAGAGAAGGGCAGCTGTATCAAGTATTTCACCTAGATTACTTCAGTGACCCTTAACTCCATAATAATTAGAGTCAAAAACACAAATATTTACACATGAGAAGTTTTCATTCCTAACTTGAT
Organism: Mormyrus proboscirostris; assembly: GCA_026779585.1. Classification (NCBI taxonomy): domain Eukaryota; kingdom Metazoa; phylum Chordata; class Actinopteri; order Osteoglossiformes; family Mormyridae; genus Mormyrus; species Mormyrus proboscirostris. The sequence continues at coordinate 3,277,108 of JAODKF010000047.1, forward strand.
TTGGGTGCTTATTGTTGCGTTATGAGCTCTCCAGACGTTTCCTGTTTGTGGCCGGTGCAAAGGTAACATGAGGACGGCCACAGAGCACCTGCAGGTACTGGTGAGAGAGCCAGGTCCTCGAGTGCCGCTGAGCAGGGTTATCACCAGCCGTCAGTCACCGACGAGCTCAGTCCTCTCCTTGCTGGTTACTCCATTGGCTCTCAGATGGTTAATCCAGACAGCAATAGGCATCACGTGACAAATTCCACTCGCAGTGGGTTTTGAAGCTTCATTTCTCTCATCAGAACATCCCACCAGCTTCTTTTTGTTACCACTGCTGTGACATGGCAGCGACTCATGCAGTTGTGATTAAAGAGCAGTCCGCCTGCCAAAAGGCAGGAATAAAGCAGGGAGATGCCATGTGCATTTTATAGAAAACCTCCTCAGCTGAAGGTAGGCAGATCTAAAACTTCAGGAACAGTCTTTTCTGCTGGGGGTTGACAATTCTGATGGCAAATGGCTGTGAGTTTGACTTCTGCCGCCTGTTATCTCAGGCTTTTGTTTTTCATCCGAAGCCATTCATTTTATATGACACGAAGGCAGACAAAAAGAGCAGCAAGCGTAGGACGGCTTCACACTCAAAGTATTTCTACAGAATATTTTTATAGAGGTGCAACCTTATAAGTCTCGGAGCTCTTCAAGGCATCAAATAGTCGTACTATTTGGCTTTAAAACACAATGCTAGTCTGACGGCCCCCAAGTGATTTGCTCCACTAACCAATCAGAAAGGACTCCCGCTAACGATCCTCCAATTACAAAGCACAGACTCTAAAATGAGACTTAAAGGCACAATCATCAAAATATTTTAGTTCTAGTCCTTTAGACTGAATTCTAAGTGAATTTGTCAGTTGTTTGATCCCATAATGGTACTGAGAGCTAAACTGGTTGAAGTAGACCAACCAAGAGCTTTACTGTTTGTGTAGATTGGAAAGCTTCAAAGACTGTGGCTCACCAACACCAGAGACGACCAACACCACTCAAACTTCATCTGTGTACCGCAAAGAACTTACTACTACTACTATTAATCATGATAATAATGATAATCATGACTATTATTATTATTATTATTATTGTGACAGGTTATAATAAATCACCATAAGTCAGATACCTGTTCAAAGGCTATAAAGTATTAAGCTGGTGCTTAAGTAATACTTCATAATTAAATATAGGAATTTACTATTTTGGCTTTAGAAATTCTCTTATCTTGAGAGTTCTTGTCAAGATAAACATACCATCGAACATCTCAAAGAGTTCAATGTCGAGAGGTCAGAGAAAGGTGAGAGTTAAACTAGTACTCAGGATATAAACTAGTACTCGGGATATAAACTAGTACTCGGGATATATGCTTACCCAATATTTCCATTGTTAAACCAATTTTAAAACATTTATCATGGCTCAGTAAAGGCAGTTAATTCAAGGGGGGGGCGCGGGTATTCAATACCGATAGTATCATTACTGCATATATTGACAGACTGGTATGGCTGACTTCTGTGCTAGTTGATTCAGCTGAGTGATTGTGATTACCATTGCTGAAGGAGAGCACTTGTGAACGCTGACTGCCTGTAAGAATTTGAAACCAGTTTGACAGATATCATTTGGACAGCCCAAACTCTGGACTTCTGTTGTTATGGACCCAGGCATTCAGGGGATTACCCTCCATGCACAGTTAAATGGGTGACATTAATCACTGCTCAGGTTGCACTATTGACTGTTGCCATAGATACATGGGACAGTGGACGAAGGATACAGCTAAACTTTTGTACAGTATTATTCTGCAACAATTGCTACCCTACATATCTAAATTAAGCTGTTATTCCCAAAAGACTAACAGACGTCACATTTTTATTTTACCAGTGGTTTTTTGAAATTACAGGTTTTTGAGATTCACTACAGCTGTGTACTTTTGGCCACGCAATGCTATCCATAAAACGATTAAAACTATCCGAATTCAGATGTTGCGCCATCCAGATTTAATGCACAATTTCAGCGTTGGCAGCTGAATGATAGCAGTGAGCTTTAACTGCGCCCGCAGCGAAGGGGTTCGCCTGTTTGAAGGAACAGCGGCACTCTCCAGGGAAACGGGCGTGGGACCCGGGGGAGGAGACAGAGTGCCACTCTTACCGTAATATCTGTTGTAGATCACACCAGGATTTGTATGAGTATTTTGAAATGAGGGGATCTTTTTTAAAACGTTACATATTTCATTGTCTAGTTGAATTTACATATTTGGACCGCTTAGGCATTCATAATAAACAATTTACAAATTAGTTACCTAAATTGTGGGCAAGGCTAATGTGTGTGATTGGTACAGTAATGGAAGATTTCGACAAACAGCAGGGCCGTTTGTTGACATGTTGAGAACACATGAGCTGTAGACTCGCCGTTAACAGCTTGTCCCGAATTGAACATATTAGTGGCAGTTTTATCTAAACCCAATTTATCAATAATCCCGTGAAGAATGTGTAATTGTACCAACAGAAACAGCGGCTAAAATCTCGCTTTTATCTTTTTATCCGTGGGAAAGTTGGCTTGATACTGGGGCTATAAGGGCCATACTGAAACGCCATTTGGTTTGTTTTGAAGAGTTTATGTGCAATAAACCCAGTGATGAACGCTGCATCTTATTTATTAAAGCTCACAGCTTTAATGTCACCGCTTGGTCTAAATGCACTGTGGACATACCGCGAGGAGCGGCTACTCCGGCTCGTGCGGTGCGTGGAAGCGTGCACACACAACCGATGGGGGGGCCGCGGGGGGGTTCGCGACGCCGCGCCGCAGTCGCTCGCGTTGGAAAGCGGCCGCTGCAGCGGGGGGAGGGTGAGAGAAGGGCGGCTGGCGGCGCTGCCGGGCTCCCGGGCCTCACTCTCTGAGAGGAGTCCGAGAGGCTTAGCGCCGTTTTCCAGAGCGGAGGGGGACCGGTGGGGGGGACGCATCGACGGAGAAAGAGGAGGGCCCACAGCTATTGTTCATGTCTGTCCACGAACAAAGGGCTCTTCGGGGAGCGTACCCTCGTCTACTACAGGCTTTCGGCACCGGACAAGGCCGCGTATGAAAGAAAAATATTACGGAGCGCTAAACGCCCGCTTTCTTTTTAAGCGCCAATGTTACTTTAATCTTTTAAAATATATATATTTTTTAATTTAAAGAAGGGGATTTAAGGCACTCCCGCCGCCGTACTGAGCGCACACGCCGGGCAGCAGCGATTTGCGGGATCCGTAAGCGCCGGTTCTGTCAGCACTTCTTCCCCAGGTACAGTTACGCCTGCAGGGCCAAATCCGCCGCCGCCGGTTCGGGCTGCGCTTACCGGCCGCGCTTATATTGTGGCCGCAAGACGAGCGGTCCCAGCCGATTGGGGGTCTGTGCCGGGGCCTGGTCAGCCGGCCGACCGGCGGCGGCTGGCTCCCGGAGCGGAGGTCTGTCTGCCGGGGACGGCGGTGATTATCATGTGGGTGGCGGAGCTTGGTCGCTGAATGCTGCGGTGTTTATAGTCCGGAGCACCGCACAGCTACTAGTGCCGTCCCTGATATCGCTCTCTTATTAAGCACAATTACAAATTACATTCCTCTTTGCTAATATGTATCCAGTTCTTGCTTATAAATGCGTGTAGAGATATGTGGAGATAAACGCCGAGGTCCCTCCTCTGGACCTGGTGCTAGGCTGCTGGATGTAACTTCATCCTAAATATCTCCGGGGCTGTAGCGAGAAGACGCCGGGGACACCCCCGCAAATCTCGGCTGGTAGGGTTACCCACACGCTAGGAGTAAGTTAGGGCATTAACAAGTTAGTGTCTAGTTTATGTATCGCGGCCGCATCGTGCTTAAGAGGATATCGTCTTGGTAGGAAGATGTTAAAAAATGGAATTAGTAAAAATCCGTTTATATGTATATATAATACACACACAATCGGACAGATGTGTATGAATAGTAAATATATGCATTCAGGTACACGTTGCCTCACACAATAGTGTCTTCGTTTCTTTCACATATAGCTACATATTTTTTTTTCCCCATATTCATTAAATGTCAAATGTTACCGACGTTTTAAACATGGCAGTCAATGTGGGTCGGTGACTTCTGCGTTTGTTTCTGTTGTCCTTAATAATAACGAGCCCCTTCGTTGCTTTTGCGTCGGTTAATTAAAAAATGCAATGGTTAATTGAAAGAAACGCTGAAATGTAAAGTAAATGTGCAGTCGAAGGAAGTGCCCGGTCAGTTTTTGAATGTGCGCACTTTGCCCTGGTTGTTAGAGACTGGAGTGCAATAATGAACCCCCCCCCAAAAAAAAGAAAAACAACAATAATAATAATTTGGACAGGACAGGTTCCGACTGTTTGCCCTGTATTTTTCAAATGCCACTTATAGTGATGTTTTGGAGACAGCTTTAAAAGCATTTTGAAATACCGGAGATTTAGTAGAGTAGATTGGTGTATTTATTTGCCTTTAACTGTAGCCAGTAATTTAGTAGACGTAAGGGTTCGTTTGTTAGGCGGTTGGGGGGGGGCAGCTGGGTGCTTTAAGCAGGGTATATTTCTCTCCCATCTGATCATGTCCTCTGGGTGATGTTGCAGTCTTGCATTTTGATGAGTTGTGTGTAGGTATACGGCTGTGTATATGAGGTATGAGATGTCCACACCCTCTGCACAGTATCGCTGTGATTCTACTAATGATGTCAATGTTTCAAGTATCTGTGAAGCGGTTCACTTAAAAAGACCCAAACTATCTACAGTGGCTTCTCTGAGAATGACTGATGCCCCTCCCTCCTGGAGGTGACTCCCTTGAATAATTCTTGCACACTCATAAATGTGGCAGGCTTCTGCTGTTTGCCACATGATACAAGCAGTGGAGCAAGCAGCCTGACAAACACTGAACCCCGAGAAACAGGAAACTGCCCCATCAGTGCAGTCAGTGAACTAGCAGGCCAGAAATTACCGCAGGAAGTGGAGTTTGTCGCCTGATTAAATTTAATCTTTGCAGTGGTTGGTGCTGTTGTTAACAGAGTATATGCTTAATGCTCAGGACAGAAATGCTCCGCATAGTAGAATTTCCGTTCATCTGGGGGGCGTACGGACTGCTGCCCATGAGACTCTAGCTTCAGACTGAATTTCTTGCATCAGCCTTTTCTGAACAGTGAATTTTTAATGGCAGAAGTCTTCACCATGAATGTTTAATGAGCTCTGCCTCCCAATGGGCAAACCTCATTTCCGGTGTCTGTGTTTGTAAACTCCACTCTTTGTTAATGAGCCAACAGGTGCTCCCAGATTGTGCCGGTGCTACATTTACCTGCTCAGCAGACCTGTCCCAGGCAGCCATTTTGCCAATGTGCAGGCAGGTGTTTTAATGAGAATATGCAAGGAACACTCTCAGGGCTACATCAGTGTGCCCCTTCGGACTTAAATCTGTCGATGTGTTCCTTGTGTGCTGCCCTAAGTGGGTGATTTCTGGGGAAAATGTCAATTAATCTGCCTTCCGGCTAAGGATGCTGCAGGTGCTGAAATGACAGCTTATCACTGAGTTGTTTCTCAAACGGCTGGAGCTCAGTGTTTACCTCTCCGGTGACCTGAGTGACCTAATGGTCTGTGTCTTCCTCACTTTGGGAGACTGTTCCTGTTTAGTGTGTTCGGAGCTTGAGCACACTGGCTCCTTTATTAATGCATTTGACTCAGGAAGCTCCCGTCAGTGTGAGTTGGATGTTTAGGTCTCGTGAAAATGGAGAAGGGTTGAAATGAAGCCTTTGATAAGTCCTGCAGAGAGACCAGGGAGAACCACACAGTGTCCTTATGGTCATGTGCCTGGATTGTAGAATGGTATTTTTACTGATTATTGGAGGTTAGCTGAGGTGCTGAAGCTTAATACATTGAAGATGATCGTACAACCAGCACCCAAACTCAGCACGTGTAGAGCTGAGAAAAACAAACCCAATTGGCTTTGCAGAAATCTAAATTTTTTAGTGCTTGTGACGCCATCGTGGACTTTAAGTTCATAGCCTTGTCTCGCGCTGGGTTTGGTTCTCTCACTCATAATTCCTGTTGTTTGATTTCATCATGTACTTGACCAGCTGAACTGGTGACTGAGTTACCAAGTTCTGGTTAAGCCACATTCCATGTCTGTGTCATTCACATATAGCTGGGAGGCTGCCGGTCCGAGTTTCTGGCCAAGCCCCAGGTCATGCCTTAGCTGAAATTCTGCTGTAAAAAGCATATTGGGCACTTAAAAGGTGTGTATGTATTTCAAATCCGAGCTGTGAATGTGGCTTTGGGTGCCAGCCACTCCAGTCTAGCGAGATATTCCTGCTGCGTTCGCTCCCGTCTTAATGACGATGTTGCGAGGATTGTTCCGAGTTGCAGCGGTTGCAGACTCGCGATCGATCAGCAGTTAGTGGGCAATTTGAAGCGGGCGATCGATTCCGTGTGCAGGGATGTTCACATGTACGCTGGCGGCCCGGTTTGAAAAACGTGCACTGTTTGCACGCCTCTCGTGTGTTGATGTTTTGCGCTTGGTTGTCTTTGCAGCAGCGATATTGCGAGTTGTCGTGGGTGAGTGTCTGGTAAGGGGATCATATGCATGCATGAAGTGGTTAGTGTAATTGTAGCTCTTCTCTCCGACTCAGGCTAATGTCCAGCATCAAACCTCGAGCCATTAGGTTTGCTCTTGTGGGCAGCTCACATTCGCTCTCTGGTTTTTGCTGAAGATGACTGTTGGTTTTCTGTCTTTGTTGTGACAGCTTCTGCTTGGTGTTTTTCCTCGAGGCCTCCAGCTAAAGGGAAAACAAATACGTAATGAGTTGGGTGGGGGGCCACGGCTGTGTTGCCGTGGGGATGGAGCTGGCTGTCCTGTTTTTCCCATGTGGGAGTTTCACCAAAGCACCATCCAGGCTTCATGCCCCCTGATCTGCTACTGGACACAGCAGGGTTTCACTGTAGGTGGGGCTGTGTCTGCAATGCCCAAACTCTACACTGCTTTTAATAGAACTAGATTTGGAGTATTTGGAAAGCTATGAATTCTGTAGATGATCTCCTTATCCAGAAACTTTACAGCTGCATGATTTTCCTGTTGGATAGAAAAAAGGATGGATTTAAGCTCCTCTGATGTTGTTTGGAGCTAAACGGGTAGGCAGGGTGCATAATTACTGATAGAAATGGCAATGCTGACTAATCAGGGTAAATAGCTGGTGACGTTCTTGCTGGGATTTGTGTTTAAACTGACAACTTGCAGCCCTGATTCGTACGTTGGAGATGAGATGCGGAAATCTGTGTTTCATATTTTGTCTGGAAATGGTGTAAATATTCGTTTAAATTCCGTCTAGGCATGAGGAATAATGGGTAATGAGTTTTTTGTTATTTTGTTATTGGTACTTGCGCTCACAGGTGATTGTAATGCAGCAGTAGAAATTCCCTGTACACTGCCTAGCTGCTTGCTGAATTGTGTCACACAGTCTTGGACGTTGGGAATCGCTGACATACAGCTTATTAATGTCATTCACTGAATCAGGGATAATCTACTTTGATACTATGAATGCCTTGTGTTTTCTCACACAGCAGGTTGATATTTTTCTTTGTAATATGAAATATCTAACTGTAATATGTTCCCGCATGGACAATTTGTCAACAGAGAATGAAATTTATCCTTCAGGATTAAGAATAATCATCTGCTGAAAACATGGAGGTCGAGTATAGGCAGAGCATCAGTCCAAAGTCGGCACAGAGAAATTTCTCTGGCCTCTGGGCCATTATTATTGCAAATGGCTGTATTGATTGTGCAGTTGGACCAAACAGTCAGCATTGTTCTGTAACGGGGCCTGGAGCGCTTGGCCGTCTGGAGCGATGTTCATAAGTGAACTAACTTGTAACATGTGTTGTACCCTATACAGGCTAGCCTGCGATGCAGATGTCATCCGTTTCATAATAGTCACGCTTATTATGTCAGTCTGGCATCGTTAATCTAAGTAACGTTATTGAGTCAAACCTTGAGTGTTAGGAAAGGTCCATAATGACTTCGGCTTGCATGACCCAGTTGCTTAATTGGTATAACGGACCGTACCGTCCGCAATCGGCTGGCTAATTTATTTGTGTTTGTCATGCTACTTGTGTCAGTCACCTTATGAATCACGCGGCGCACAGCCTATTTGGTCCTGTGTCGACATCAATCAATCGCGGTCTTTGAAATGCGCTGATCGTCGTAATTAGATGGAGCCATTCGCGCTGTCGGGGTTCACGACCCTGGCTTGACTTCATGCCTTTCCATGAGCGACCTGCTTAATTGGGCGCCGGGTGGGGGCTAGCGTGCCGCCTTTACCCGCAAACTCCCAGTGGCGGCGTCGGCAGTCGTATGGAGGGGACGCCACCGGGTCATTAAATTGGCTCGGTCCCCTGTGAGGCACAGTGGGCCGGAACAAGACTGGGGGAGGCCTCTGCCCCCTTGTGCTCGGTGCTGATGACCCACACCCCCAGCCAGTCAAAACGGTTGACAGCTAAATGTGACACACGCTGCCTGGTGATGCGGTGGGGGTTGGGCCAATGTTCGTGTGTCTGAGAGACGAACGACTCGCTGGCTTGTTTTTATGGCCGCCTCCATGCTTGTGATCTGCGGGGGGGGGGCAGTGTTAGACATAAAGACGGCGCAAAATGTCCTGTGGGCCCGAAACGGCTGCAGACACAAGGAATACGAATTTGTTTCGTCTGCCTATTGAGTGCCTGCCTGACTTTGCCTTGAACAGCGGCTATAAAATGCTTTTAAATAGACATAGTTGCATTTTATATAGCTACCAAATGATTTTTTGCAGAGCGATGTAAATGTGCTGCTCTCCTATGCTAACATGCTCCTTTTATATACACCGACATTGGCCCGTTGCTTAGGTTGGGCACTGGTTAATGGTTATAGTCAGTAAGGCACTGCTTAAAGCAGAAGTGTGCACTCGTATGTCCCTGGCGATGACACGGGCCTGGCAGGTCCGACAAGCGGCCTCGTTCCGGTTTGCTCTCGCTGTTAACGGCTGTCGTCTGCGTGCTCCTGTCTGATGTCACCTCCGCCCCCCCCCCCCCTTCCTCGGTCCCCGCAGGCTGTTCCTCTAAGTCTTTCAAGCTGTACTCCCCAAAGGAGCCCCCGAACGGTAGCGCCTTCCCGCCCTTCCACCCAGGCACCATGCTGGACAGAGATGTGGGGTAAGTGACTGTCTGCTTGCTGCTGGCATGGGGTCGGGGGTGGGGGGCGGTTAACTGGCCATCGCTCAGAGCCTTTAGCGGAGAGGTAGGGAGAGCAGGCACTGGGCGAGGCTCCGCCTACAGTGACACATGGGAGACGGGTCCTTCATGTGGGCCTGTGTCTGCGCTACACACATTTGTCCCCTGTGTCTTTCACACTCAAACTGAGGTTGTGTTAAAGAACTTTACATTACATTTCAATTTCAGTTGATTTTGTATAGCACATTTTCTCAACATTACATTGTCTTCAAGAGACGATTTCCTTGCTCATTTGTCCCCAGAGAGCAAGCCAAAACTCCCTAATAGAAAGATACCAAACCTAAAGGGGGAGCCCATCCTCCAGGGGCCGGCAGAGGAAGTCCAAAATAACAAAGTCCCGATTTATAAAGCAGAACAGAGAATAGTCCAGATATTAATGCAGAGGAACCTGCAGTATTATATATACAGTATGTAAGTTTTTAACTGACATTGTTAGGCATGTAGTGTCCCTGAGATTAAAATAACATGCGGATCGTGACCTTCGCCGCTGTAAAAGGTGCTTTGACCCCCAGTATCCATCCATTTTTTTAGACATAAAGATCCTCTGTCTTGTTAAAAATTCATTTCGTGGTTCATAAATTTTGCGTGCCTGTGTAAGTGTACAAATACCGGGGTCTTGGCAAGTGGGCTCTCATACGAGATGTTTGGTCTGCCAGGAGTTGGCGGATGGATCTTCTGTCACTTGATTGATTAGTTTTTTGTGTGGGCATAAGCCACCAGTAGCAGGAAGTGCAGGAAGACAGAAGAGCAGAGGCAGGCATGAGTGGAGAAGCAGCTCGCCTGCAGATGGCGCGTATGAAAACACAGCTGCTTGGTTTAGGGGGCCTGTAAGTGGAACATAGTGACCCACAGGATATAAATCCAGTGCGTGCCTCGCTTGCTGCCTATACCGCCCCCTCACCCCCGTGCGGAATCACTACGCTCGATTCAGCTCGCACACAAGGAGAGAACCTGTGGGCTGGCCCCCACCCCATCCGCCATAATTCAGCCGGGATCTAGCTGAGTCAGCACCATCGGTTAAGCCATTGCTTTGCTGTCGAGATAAAACAGGAGGGGGCTGGTGTATCCTGGGCCCTTAAGGATGATTGATTGAGCCGTTGGCGGGGCCTGTTAGTGCTCTGAAGTAGCCTTCCTCGCTGTACCCGCGCGATAAGGCACTGGGAAGCGGTCCGGGGACATGCGAGATGGCAGCCCAGAGCCACTGCGCCGGAGCTCATTAGGACACTGTGGGCGTGACCCGCGCTTGTAAGACTCACCCAGGGGAAGTCCCTAGCACTTAGCCCCTCCAGGGGTGCTAACTCTCAGCTTTTCTTCTTGCAGTCCAACACCAATGTACCCTCCTACGTACCTGGAGCCTGGAATCGGGTAAGACCGCGGACTGTGACTTTTTACAGAGGCTTTTTTTTCCCAATTTTATTAGAATATTACTGTAAGGTGACATTCTCAGTGTCTCGTAAAATGTAAGACAGGGAAAACGTGAGACCAAATCTGCTTGTGCTGCCTGTCTCCCAGGGGCTATGCCTGGTCTCTCTTAGGGCTGGTCTGCAAAGTTCTGTTCCTAAAACAGCAGGGAAGATGTAATGGTGTGATAAGACTTAAAATTCTTTTTTATCTCATTCTGAAAGTCAATAGTTATCATGAATCTCCTCAGACTCCTTGTCTCAAACCTGCTATAGCCACACCTCCTCTATCACTCACCTCAGCTGACTGTTTGGCTTGCTTTGGTTGGCCAGTCGGCCAGGCCGTGTCACCTGCTGAAGTTAACTTTGCTAGACTAAGACTCCTAAGCCCCCCCCCCTCTGCTCGTGGCAGGAGACACACGCCGTACGGGAACCAGACCGACTACAGGATATTCGAGCTCAACAAACGGCTACAGAACTGGACAGAGGCGAGTGTCCAGCCCCCCCTGATCATTTATGCTTATGGTAGTACTCACCCCAGTTCTGAGTGAGCGTCTCCGTCAGAAACAGCTGATGGATTCTGTAATCAGAAACACCAGTGGTATCTTGGTCATCCTGTCTTCTGGCAGGCTGCCAAGGAATTAGGCCTAAGCTCACCTCTGCCCCCTCCTCCTCCCAGGAGTGTGATAACCTATGGTGGGATGCCTTTACCACGGAATTCTTTGAGGATGATGCCATGTTGACCATCACCTTTTGTCTGGAGGACGGCCCCAAGAGATACAGTAAGTCCACACTGTATATACTTTCAGCTCCTTCCCGCCGACTGGACGGCTGCTTCTTTCGCTTGTATGACCGGCTACTCGTTTGTCCGTTGCCCCCGCGCAGCGATCGGCCGGACCCTGATCCCGCGGTACTTCCGCAGCATCTTCGAGGGCGGAGCCACCGAGCTGTATTACGTCCTGAAGCACCCCAAGGAGTCCTTTCACAACAACTTTGTGTCCCTGGACTGTGACCAGTGCACCATGGTCACGCAGAACGGCAAACCCATGTTCACGCAGGTACCCTCGCCCCAGACACTCTGGTGCTGGCAGTACAGATGGGCCGGATTGGACAAGGGGTGGGACACTTGGCTAGGGTTCAGTCATTTAGGGTTTATTTTAAAACCGGTGTAAGCAGCACTGATCCTGCATCCTGCCAGTATCCAGCAGGTTTTCTCTTCTACTTGGTGAGTTTCTATCTGCCTGAGATCAGCTGTGGTTCGTCAGAGACCAGGTAAGACAGAAAACCTGCAGGATACTGGCACTCTAGGATCAGCATTGCCTGTCCCTGTTTTAAAATATTACATTTTGTTTATTTGGCAGTTATGCAAGGTGTCTTACAATTGAGAAAGCAGGGTCAATTGGGTGTCAAGGGTCGGGGAGTGGTTAAATCACTGTATCGGCCACGGGATTTGAACTGGTGACCTTCCGATCACAGGCACAGCATGCTAACCCGCTGAGTCACACCCCAGCCCCCAGAGAACAGATTTCTCCTTTGAATTAAAATTTTTCACCGTTTTTAAATGGTTCGTTTAGTTACGATCTGGTTACCGTTCCTGCAGCAGGAGTTTGCTGTATGCCCTGCAGCGAATTCACGCGATTCCCACTCCCTGAAAGAACATCCTTCAGAACAACACATTGTGTCATCTATTGTTCAAGTACCGTCATGCCGGTGAATATTGCGTGAAATCTGGCACGCCCTGTGTTCCCAAGCACCTGCAGCCGATCAGCCCATGACCTCTGTCACCCAAGACCTCGGGCCCGTTTTGTGACAGTGGCGTTCGAGGCTGTGGTTCAAGCACGTTTGAGCTGCCGGATCTCGGCTGTTGGAGGACCGCTGTCGTGTAACTCGCCGGTGTTCCCTCAGGTGTGCGTGGAGGGCCGCCTGTATCTGGAGTTCATGTTCGACGACATGATGAGGATCAAGACGTGGCATTTCAGCATCCGCCAGCACCGCGAGCTCATCCCACGCAGCATTCTGGCCATGCATGTGAGTGATAGTCCCCCCC
>JAODKF010000047.1:3296880-3320184 GCA_026779585.1 Mormyrus proboscirostris
GAGTTGTATACGCGTATAAAGCGGTCTTCCAAATCGTGCCTTTTCCTTTGTACGGTTAATGCTCACCAGTGTGAGCGTTATTGTTTTAACAACCTCCAGAGAAACAGTAAAAGATTCAGTTCCCTCCATGCAGCTAGAGAAAGTAAAAAACATCAATACTGATCATGTCTTACGTTACAATACACGTATAATCAAATAATGCATTTTGCTCAGTACAGCGTGATTTATTTCATCAATAATTCCTTTCGCCTAAAGCTGCTATATTTGGACGTTTCAGAATCCTCATGGCCACGTTATTGAAAGAAATTTCCCTAATAATTTAATGTCGAAAGAAAACAACCTTGACGATACATTCCTGGACGTAAAGGACGGACGCAAAATATAAAATCTAAACATCTCCTTTCCGGTTAAAAGGCAGTCCAGCGTCTTGCTTCGAAGCAAAAAAAAATGCAAATAACTGAAAAGCCTTTACGCCCCCATTTTTAGTTATTGCTGCCACCTAGTGGTCATCAAAGGTGTAACCAAAAATTCGAGAACAAAGTATTCGTCGGTTTATAGAATATGGGGCTAATTTTGTCCCCCTCCGTGCAACATGATTGCGACCGGCTGCGCTCCGACATTGCCATGGCTGCCAGTTTATGGGCGATACCCTCTACAAAATGTTCCCCCTAGCCATCATTATCACTTTATTTTGAACTTCCACGTAAGAGGTTCATTTAATTTCTGCGGGCTACCCAAGAAACACTACGTTATGTATTTGTTACCCAAGGACGCCGGTCTATGTGTTCAAACCGATGCGTTAACAAGACGTTTCACAGACATCGGGGTCCTGAATATTACTGTATTATTTGCCCCCCACAGCACCGAGCTGGGTCCAATTTAATAATAAGACCCCCAAGTCCATACACAGACTGACAAAACAGCCTGATTGAAAATACATTGAAACTCAAATATCTCTGCCGATTCATCCTGTTTTCTCTGTTCGTGAGTGTTTAAGACAAAACTGGTATGAAGGATGTGAGTTTTGGCTTAAAACTTCATTTAATTTTTTTTTTATATCAATTCCAATCGTTCCTCTCGAACACTGTAAGAAACTACTGAAATGAAATTTCATTGACTTTAGCAAACGATCATTCATGCCCGTTATCTGTTAAGGGCTGGGCAAAATCTTCAAAATAATTAATTAACAAAAGAGTCCTGACAAAAAATGTCGGGGTATCTGTAAGCACAGTGTGACCATTTGGGTTTGTGCAATTTCCAGCTTAATGACAAGGAGTCGCACCGTCAGCCGGCGATACGCGAAGGATCTCCGGGTCTTTCAGCAAAACAATCTCCACAAATGCCTATCTATCTCTTATCCACAGTTACTTGACCGTCTGCTTGCATGTGTGTCCCCGACCTTGCCTGGTGATTTTTTCTTTCTTCTAGAAATCACACAGAGCCACCCTGTCTGGGAGCACAGACAGATAATCTATGGTCAGGAGTTCTGCCCGTCATACACAATCTATTAACCAGAAGGTGGTCCGATCCGCCTCGCATAGCCGGGAGCGAGGCCGACTCCTTTCCGCCTGAAATATTCATGCCAGTCTTTTGTTATGGAATAACGGAAAAGATCTGACGCAAATATCCTCCCGGTGTTGGAAAAACATTGTTTGAACCGCTTGAACTGGGTCTTCAGCTCCAGGCTTCTGCAGCTGGGCTTTAAGGGACAAGTTCAGGACTGCGAATATAAACAGCATCTGGGTATACTGTCCTGCACCACGCTGTTCAGTCCCCTGGCAACATGAGTCAAGTGCCAGAGGCAAGCCTTATTGGATGGGATTAACCTTTAAATGATACCAAAAATGATATTTTTAATGTTGCTCAGTAAAAGTGGAATATTCTGGCACACGCACATCCTAGTCAGGTCATAGTCATACTGTTTTACCTACTCTTAATGACCTTCCTGTGTGATATTTTTAATGAGTCGTACATTTTCTCAACACCAATTTTAAGTGAAACAGAATATTATTTGACCTATCTTATGGACTCTTTTATAAAATGCACTGATTACAACCACATTTCCATAACCCGTATCCAGTGCAGTTTTGGTAAACCTGCAGGAGTCTATTCTAGTAAGCAAGATGCTCAAGGGAGGTTCAAGCTGGCTGGTGGGAGCATAGAGTGTCACACCCTCGAAGGGCTTTGTGGAAGCACCAATACACCTAATCCCATGTGTTTGGACTTGGACCTGGAAGCAACCTGCGCAGACACGGAGTGCAAATACAAATTCCTCCTAAACACAATGCCAAAGGTGGGAATCGAACCCACAGCGCTAAAGGTTCACCAGTGCACCAGTATACAAACAGTAGTGCAATAATACAGCAGCAGTTTACAGTGATTTTTTTATTGTGTATCGTTTACCCTGACTGCTCATGTCCTGAAATAACAGAAGGAACATCAGGTATCTGCTGCGGTTTCCTTTCAAATGTTTCTCTACAGCGACGTCTGTGGGCTCTGCGACACCTTAAATATATCCACTTAGTTTTGTGTCATTATACTATTACAGAAATTATGTTTAGCAAACTTTCATATTACACTGTTGCTGTTGAAACTGTACTAATGATGCTGTTATGGGTGTAACCGTGATGAGAAACATAATGAGAGATTTAAAAGTGAAATGTCAGTGAGCTCAGGCAAATCAGAGCATGAAAAAAAGGCGAATTCCCCAAAGCACCAGCCAGCTCCAGCATGCTGGCGTAATGGCATTTCAGCTGACCCAGTTGCCTGTATGTTTTTGGGGGCATATCTCAGCTCTTCTGGGAGCTGCTACCAGCTGCAGGAGCGTAACGGCCAAAAGCCATTTCACCATGTGAGCATGTTTTTGGACGGGGGAGTAATCACTACACCAACAAGCTGCCCCATGTATGAAATGTATTATATAAATATGCTAACCTCACTACAGTGAGGAAAAAAAAGTGTTCAGCTCTGGTACAGTTTTGTCCCCCAAGGCACAAACAGCATTAATGTACCCCAGTGGTACAAAAATGTTCCTCTGAGTCCATTTCTGTACCTTAAAAGGTACATTTACCTACAGCTAGGGTACAACTGGCAGACTCTTGAGGGTACGGCTCCAGTGACAAGCAATTGTACCCTTAAAGGTATAAATTCCTAACAGTGTGTGCATGTGAGAAGAGTCTACTGCTCACTGTCTGATTTGAGGGGCAGTGATCCTGTGACAAATTTCACGTGGCTTCTACCTGAACACCAAGTCCACGTGTCACCATCCAAATACGGTATAACTGTTATTTTGTTTTTCTGTTATTGATCTTAAGTGCTTTACTGGAGAGATACAAGCCAGGAACCGTTCTCAGGGGTACAAGAGCAGATGTATTTCCGAGAGGAAGCCCAGCTTCATACTCCACGCCCTTAAGTGCGGACAGCGCTGTTTTACAGCTGAGCGAGGTACCCGGGATCATCACAGCACGCATATGTCACGGCAAACAGGCAAACGCGTGAAAATCAAATGACCTGCACAAGGACCACAAACGATAGCCAGACCCTGACAAAGTGGACACAGATGTTTAAAAATGTTTTGGAAAGTTCAGTTTTGATGAAGACAGATGCACATAGTATGTACTTCATTCATCCACTAAGGGGTACTGTGTGGCTGTGGGGTTTAGAGAGTCACCCCTCCGAATTCCAGGGTTAGTAGAATGACTTTGCCATTAGTTCCTTGAGCAAAGACCCTTAACCCCCAATTGCTCGAGGGACTAACCCTGCTTTCTCAGTTGTAAGTCCCTTTGGATAAAAGCATCTGCTAATGAAATGTAATAGCCTGCAATGTTTTATTTTTTTGCATATGCAAAATTAGAAACATACAGCCTGCATGTAACGACTCAGGCAGCCATACAAGCATTACAGACCACGGAGAACAAAGAAAAATTAAAAAAATTTCTCCTGTAATTGTGTTTCAGCTAAAACTATTAACAACAATAATGCAGGTATTACTACTAGTCAACAAACTAAATATAGTGTAATTATTCATTTCACAAAATAGATTTTACAAAATGAATTCTAAAGTGCTTTGACTGAACTTATTTAAGAATATATTATGCTTCACCTAAAACAATATGTGATTAAAGTAATATATTGGTAACAAAGGTAGGAACTTTCGGTAAACTAGTAATACCCAGAAAGACAGAAATGGCATGTTTTTACTTTTTAAAACAATTTTAAGGGCAAAAGCACAGCTAGAGACTATTTTATCCATCTTTCCCCTCAGCTCCCCTAAAAATCAGCCAATCTTCCCAAAATCCTCTGAAAATCTCCTCTGACCCCTGCTCTTCATTTCGCGATTGACTGGTGTCAAGATTCTAGCAGGAAGCATTTTAGAGTCTTTACTGTTTTTTAGATGAGGACCGTCTGGAGGTCCCTGAGGGCTGGGCTGAGAAGGTCTGATGTAACACATCCGCGTCATATTTTTATACTACAGCTGTTGTATTACACAGGTATAGTAAACAAATAAAAATTAAAGGGGTGGCCTATTGGTGTAGGTTAAGCGCTCATTCTATATGCCTGTCTGGGTATTTATATACATCCCATGTTTTTATTATGGGAAAAACCCTACGATTGCCCTCAGACCAAACAGCCATACTATTCCTTACATTCACGGCTTTCAAGGGGTCAGTCCACCCAAGCGTTTCCACAGTAAACTTAAATCATGACTCTTATTTGCCTGATGTAAGTATTCCTTTCATCACTGGGGCTGGGAGCGGTTTAAAATCATTGAAATGTGGCCAGAAGAGCTGAAAACAAATGGCCTAAACTTTCTTTATAAGCTGAGATGTGAGCTCTAGCCATCAGGATTGGATGCCAGTCGTCCATTTTCACTTTCAGGCTGATAAGTGGCACATGGGTGACCAACATCAGACTCAACCAACATCTCCCTGGGTCGCCTTGGGGGCACCGGGGGAGGAGGGGCTCGGGGCCAGAGGACCCTCACACACCCCTGCTTGACCTTGGTCTCTCTTTGGAGCACCTGGCTCAACAGAGACCTCAGCAGGCCTAAGGTAAGTTGGCAATTTTGTGTCTGGAACGGGTGAGGTCCAGATGGGAAGGATGCAGAAAGGCTCTCCAGAAGAACACTCAGGATGCCGGTACTCGTGATGTCCGCGGGACACAGGGCCCACACTCGGTCTAGGTAAGGGTCCAGGTCACGATGCTTGGAGAGCTCCTGTAGCAGGATCGTGAAGATTTCCTTGTTCAGCAGTGGGCTCTGCTGGCAGAACCGCTCCGCCAGCTGGAGAACCTGTTCCCACTGGCACCGGTCCACAAGGAGCCGCAGGGCTTGCAGGATCCCGGTGGGCCTGCAGCTGCACAGCAGCAGTTCCACCTCCAGGCCCTGGGGGTCCCTGCCTAATGGCAGCACCGAGAGGGCTCGTTTGTAGAGAGGGGTCTCCTCTGGACCGGCCTTCTGCCTGGAGGGAGTGGAAAAAAGGCCACCGCTGCACTGCTGCGCCAGTTCCAGAAATCTGGGGAGCCACTGAGGCTGGTATCGAAGAAACATCTGGCAGAGCAGCTCAAACACTGGAACTGGCACAGCAGGAGGAAAGCCTTGATGTGTGGGCCAGGCCAACGGCTGAACACTGGACAGGATAGTCCTCCATACCTCAAGTGGAACCTCGGCAGAAAAGGATCCTTCTTCATTCAACTTTAGCTGTAGGATCCCCTGTGTGGCCCGCCATGATTCAGAGGGGAACATGTTGAACATGAGGTTCAGGTGGAGCACATCCTCTCTTTCCATGTCTGAAGTAAGCAGCCGGCCAACCTCCTCACACACCAGCACTTCACAGCAGCTGCTCTGGTCCTTCTCAGATGCTGCAGTCGCTAACATTTTGATGCCGTCCAGCAGCATGAAGCGTTTCAACTCAGGCTTCAGGTAGCTGAGCAGCTGGCCGTTCTCAAGGTCGCTTCCATTCTGGACTTTCAGGAAGTCACAGAGGATAGAGGACAATAAGAAAGGAGCCTGGAATTTGCTGTCAGCTAGCAGCGTCTCCACTGTAATTTGTCTGTCACTCAGACTCCTTTTCTGGTAGTGCCTACAAGACTCTTCAAAGACAGTCTTCATGAGGACATCATCTGGCCTGACACAGCCTGGGTCCAGCACATGACTGAAGTCTTGATCCCAGCATTTCACTTGGAATAGCCCAGTTTCTGTCAGGATGTGTGGCACCTGGCTGTCCTGGCACTTCACAAAAAGCAGCCCATCTGTTTTCAGGAGGATTATCTCCAATTTCAAGCCACACTGGGCATCAATCAAATATAAGGTCTTCCCCACTATCACAGCCAGCCAATTATGGTAGATATTCATGTTGATCCATTTGCCACCCGTGGTGCTACAGCTATCTGCCAGTTTGTAGACTTGTCTCAATGTGCCATGATTGTCTATCATGTTGATCCAGCCAGAGCTCAGCAGAAAGGACAGGTTGTCACACCTGGAGGTAGAGGCAGCACAGATTTCTAGATGGTTGGAGGCCAAAGGCAACACAAGGGATATGAGCTCTGTGAAATTATAACCATCGCTCACAGCACATGACTCCTTCCTCAGTAGAATTCCCCTGGAGATACAGCTGATGGCAAGTGTGCCACACTGTGGGAACCATGTCAGGAAGAAACCAGAGATGTTCCTGAAAGCACTCCCCTTTGGGTCTGGCAGGAGGTGCACATTATTTCCAGAGGCAACGGTCATGTACTGAGGACTGTTGTGCAGAATAACCTTCACCTCCCCCAAGATGGCTGCCCCCTCCTCCAGCTCATAAGATCTGCTGCAGATGCGGTAACAGAAGCAGTTCTGATGAACACTGATTGCTGATGTTGTTTTGGAGGATGGGGTCTCTTCACACCAGACAATGATGTTGCCACGGGCACAGATGGACTTTACTTTCGCTTTAGGGCTCTGGCACAGCTCAGTTGTTTGCAGGAAATGCCAGCCTTCCTGCTCGCAGTATTTCCAAAAATCGGATTTTCCATTCTCAAAAACGACAACGGCTGTATCTCCACCACGATCTCTGCTGCTATTGTTCAAGTAGACAACGTCCACGATATAAACCGATCTCGTACGGCTTAACACTAAAAGTTTTTGGTTGCGTGACTGAGTATGTCGTATATGCTTGTCGAAAGTTAAAAGGCCACTTTTCGGCTCCCTAATAATTATATGGATGTGGTGTCCATTTGGGCTAATTCGGATATTGGATAATCGACTATTAATGTTATTGTTATAACAGATACTACTGGCGGAGTTCTGTTTCAAAAAGTCAATCAAAACCCTACCTTGGGTGAAGTCACTAAAATCTGTCTCTTGATGCAGAACAAGTCGCTTCATTATTTGCCAACATTCGCCTCAGAAAGTATCAATTAAGAGAACTGAAAAAAACAAGAGGAAGCACAATTTCCGCATAAAGAACAATGACAAAGTTATTTCGATGACATGAATATAGCATTTCGATGCATATGTCTTATTACAAACCGCAACTTTTAAATATTTTTGTTGATTCGTTTGCTGGATCCGGTTCGAATCCACACAAATTCCGACATTTTTCTATCTGACACGACATGTTAACCTATAACAAGTACCGGCCAACTCAAACCGCCCCCCAGCCCGGAGGAGCACTGGGACCTAGCGGCGTGTGTTGTTGTTTTGAAAACTTCCAGCTCTTCCGGCCATTAAAAATGACGTAAAAGACGGCGCCCCGCCCTTTGGGTTTACGTACACAACCGGATTTCACTGTTAACTCGTTCATCGCCTAAGACACTGATGTGTCCATACATGAATTAGTTGTAAATTTAATGTTCAATTTATTAAAGTGCAGCGACTGCATGTTCCACTTTTCATATCTGTGTGAGTAGCAGTTAACCAACAAAGAAAAAAAGCAAAATAAAATGACAGCGGTGCTTTAGATCATGGTTTAATTTGCCCGGTTTTTAAAGATGCAAACGCTCTACCTAAACGGGAGGTACTAGGACCCAGAGACGGGCTGCTCCGTCGACGTTCATGCGGATCTCCATCGACCCCGCAGAAGTCGAGGCACCTCTTCGCTTTCTTGAACGACTTAGAAGGGACGCATGACAAATATCATTTGACTCGGTAGGCAGGTAGGAACTAACCGTATGCACCGATTAAAATAAAAACATATGTAAGCGTTAGTTTAACGAGGCAAAAAGTCATTTAAGAAACGGCCAACTTGGTGTCTGCCAATGACAACTTGCTGTGACAGCGGCAGTAGGAGCAGGCGCTCCCCTGCCCCAGTTTGTGACGGCAGAAAGCCCAAAGATGAGGCTCACCAGCCGGAAACACCGCAATAACCCATCAGCTGAACCCCAGCTAACCGTTTAAAATCGCGACGAATGACCATCTACAGTATGCTGCTGATTAAAATGCGCAGAGCAGTCAGCGCTAATACTTATTTTCACATGGAGGCTCCATAATAAACCCGAATAAGAAATGCTGTAACAACACGACGTGCTTTCTGTAGGGACCTTAATAATGCGCGATAAAACTTCTTTTATTGCACAGAAGTATTTCACGGGGGCCACACTTTTAAAAGTTATTCGCTAACTGAACGCACGTTAAAATGAAATATAAAAGGTGACCAATTATGCACGTTTAAAATACTTGGGGAAAACAACAAGGTAGAACAATGGACGTGTAGAACTTTATATAGACCACCAATTCACATCATGGTATGGTGTAATCCTTTCGGCAAAATGGCATAAGAAGCTGACTGCAGTTTTTGTCACAATGCAATTTAACTACCAAATATAGATGACACGGTGTATTTTTGGGGAGTTAACGCTTGGTTGATTTACTGTTGTCATATCCGTGACTGGTTTGTACACAAGTCAGTGGCATGTTTTTTATGGTTTCATATCGCAGAAATATTTTTTCATCCACCGCATGGAAATCACATCCATTAATTAAGGGAACTGTTTCTGTTATTCTAAGTTAATGATTGAAGTCAGTGGCTTACGTAAATCTGCAAGCAGCGAGTTTAACAAGTCATGTTAATAAACACCTTCACTTCTTGTAATTAGCAGTGGTTACAAATGACGAAACCCTTTGTCGTCATATCTGCCAGTCTGCGGGTGCACGTTAATTGTCCAGCACATTAATTGCTGAGATTAAATATGCTGCACTGGTTTGTATCCGCATGGTATTTGTTATAATGCATGATATGGAGGTATGAAAGAACACTGTAAGCAAAATGAAAACAAAATCCAGGGATTACAGTAGGGAACTGGGTGGGAGCAGAAATAGAGAAAGCGCGTATGTATAGGGGGCGTGTATAGGGGGTAATTCTGGTGGAGGTCTGTTGAGTCTTATTTGAGGTTCTCCTGTGAGCTGGAAGCCAAGTGTCTGCAAGCAGATGACCTGGGAACTGCCTGTTTCAGCGATTACTGTGTGTCTCCTCCATGCTAGGACTGCGCCATGGCCCAAGTGGAGAAGAAGGCAGGCTTGCTGAGGAGGTCTTCAACCCCTAAGAAACCGCTGACGGAGAAGGTGGTGCTGATGTACGATGAGATCTTTGCGGTAAGAGTGTCGTTTCGACGTGAAAATCTAAAATTAATTGTGTGAAGATGCAGGGCGCCCGGTCTGCTTCCTGTCTGACCGTGTCCAAGTTAGCTCAAACATCGGGTCAGAATCATCTCAAGAACGTCGGCCACCTTTCATTCAGGGGCGGATTACTCGCAAAAAAAGCAAATGAGATTTCCTCCACACTGTACATGTCAAAGGGTCCATTGTGCTTTCATGGCTTGCTTTGTTAGCCAGGCTGCTGAGTGTAGGCTTAGCTTAGTTAAACTCTGCTCTCTGTCCATACTGCATCTGTCTCTTACGCTTATTTTGATGATCTGGCCCCTTCCACCCCAGGTTGAAGATCCAGCCAAGGACAAACCTCGCTTCTGGGAGGAACTCTTCCTCATGAAGGTGAGGTATTCCATATTTTGTTTACGATATGTCTTCCTTTGGGGGGGTCGATGAAATTTTATGTCCCAAGGACAAAGCTAATTGTTTCTCTGTCCCCATGTAAGGACATTGGACTGCACTGTGTCTGATGTGGTCCCTATTCCACCCCCCAGCTGAATTTAAATCATAAGTGGCTCTGCATGGTCCCCATTCCACCCACCCCCCCCCAGCTGAGGCTCATTGCATTGCCTTCCTCTTCGTTTCCCAGGCAAACCTGGAGTACCTGGAGGCAAAGCTAGAGTCTCTGGATGGAGATGAGGTGACCAAAATCCAGGACAACATCAACCGGTTGTTCCAGCACTGTGTGCGGACACTAAGCGAGGAACACCAGATCAAGGTGGTAAATGCCTTGCAGGTGAGCACCAGTGGGGGGCAGCAGCGGATCACTTAATTAACTGTCATTCTTGATTTCCTTACCTTGTCAGTGGAAAAGAATCTGAGCCGCATGATAGAGCTTGGAGGCAGTATTCTGAATGACGGTTCTAGAGATTGTACTCAAAACGTCAGATGTGAGTGTGGATAATGGCAGAGGCTGTAGTCTTCCGTACACCAGAATGTCACCAAAACAGAAATTTTCTTCAGGAACACCTGCGGCTGTTTAGCCATGTCTCCGAGGCTTGGTGCAAAGTGAAACTGCAGGTTTTTATTCTCACTGTTTGCTATGGTAAATCTTACAGACGCTGTGTGCTCTGTTCCGGGGCGTCCATCAGAAGAATAAACCGTCGTCGGGCTTCGACATCATCAACATGCTGATGGGCTTTGACAAGGCAGAGGCTCGCATGAAGGTGGGCTGACCTTTGAACCCTTTGCTCCTGTGTAGTAAGAATGATGTGATGTGTGCCTTTACCATTCCCGCGCCATTCTAGTGTCTTTTATTTATGAGAGCCTGACCTGCGGACAGCTTCACAGAAGAGAAACCTGAATGGCTTACGTACAATATCCTGCTGTACATGCAGTTCAGTTAAGTTTTTTTAGTTTCTCAGCAGTCATTGTTTCCCAGACCCACTCACAGAACCCACAGTTTCCCTCGCAAAGAGACTGTGATGTTTTTCTGTGGCAGGATGCTTTCAGGATGCTTATTTGCAAGTAGATTCCTCAAGTGGAGTGTTGTCCAATCCGGTCCATGTTATGCTCGCTGCCGGACAGTTACATGAGCAAAAACGAGCAGCAAAGATGTGGACCATCAGGGAGGGAGCAAAAACGTGGCCCTTCATTGGGTCACCAGGGACCGGGTTGGGAAACACTGGCCCGTATGGTAAGCAGTGTCACATGACGTGTACCCGCAGGACCTGATGGAGAGCCTGGACGCCCTGCTGTGTGGAGATGGATCCGAAAGCCTGAAGGGCCTCTGTCTCAGGATGCTGCTTTGTTTGGTCACGGTGAGGCTGTTTCTGCTGCTGCTCCATATCGTTATGACAACCAGCCACGACAAACCGGCAGCCAGCCATCATGGCTCCTGTTTTTAGCATCACCGCTAATATTGTTTTTTTTTTTTTCTTGTTTTTTGATTGTTTGTTCGCATTTGTTTTTCTTTGTTTGGCTGTTTGTTTGTAATCTATGGAACTGGGTTTAGCACCACTAGCATTGCACAGCGTATTGTAGGTGCTTTTTTTTTCGTGGAGGCACTTGAATCATTACTGCCATTAGAGACGGAATGCCTGCGTTTTGTAACTCACTGGGTCCGGAGCCTTCTGAGAGAGCTTCGGGAAAACAAATGACTTTTCTCCGTCTGTCATGGTCAATAGAGTGATGGACGCCATTAGCTAATTTACTGCGTCTGTTTTTTGTTTGTAAAGACAATCAGTGCCTCATCGTGGCACCTAGGATGCAAACTTTCAGTCAAGCATTAGATGTTTTCTACTGTAAAGGTATTTTTACTAGTCACCTGTAAGATCAGTGGCGTTCTTCTGATGTCTCCTCTTGAATATCTTCCTGTGATGGTGAAAAGATAAAAGGTCCCGTATTTCCACCTTGATTTGAATATGAGTGCATGGCCTTCAGTAACATTATAGGGGCCTTTTCCAAAGTAGAGACAGACCTTCTAGTGATGGACCTTCTGGAATGTTAGAGAGGCACGTGTAGTGGTAGTTATTGGCCTTCCAGAACATTGAGGGGTTTCCACAGCAGTAGTGATGGCACTTTTAGAACATGAGTGATAGACCTTAGAGAAAACTAGAGTCACCTGTACAGCAGTGGTGATAGGCCTTCTAGAACCCTCAAAATAAGCCTCATGGAACATCTCCCTGGTGTTACATGCTGAAATGCTTGTGTTCTGTTTTAGGTGACTGATAACATCAGCCAGAATACTCTCTTGGAGTATGTCATGATCAACAGCATCTTTGAGGCTATTCTACAGGTGAGACTGGCAGCCACCTTCATGTTAAATCTTTGTCGTGCTGATCGAGCAGTAGCAGTCTAAACATGGCGAGTAGGTGCTCCCCTCTCCTCTCTTAGTTGGATGCTGAATCCAGGGAGTCGGTCTAATGAATGGGCTCAGTTTCTTGCACTATAATTGCTGATCTGCGTTGACAGACACTGTTATTCAGGGTGATTTAAAGTTCAGTGCTATTTCATTCCGTAATTTGCTCTCCTGGGTTTTCATCGGTGGGTAGAGCAGGAGACACTGACCACACGCTGCACCGTGGCCCTCAGGTTTGCTGTGCCACTGTCACCACTTTTTGAAGCTCTGTCTGTAATACCCGCCCCCCCCCCCCCCCATCATGACTGTTGTTAGGTCCTCTCGGGGGCTCCCAGCAGGCTGCAGCATGGCTACGATGCCGTGGTCCTGCTGGCACTCCTGGTCAACTACAGGAAGTATGAGGTGAGCCCCTCCCCCTTTAAATCAGAGAGATTCCGGTTGCCATGACTACAGTCTATGCCGTATGTGCTTTTACCTTATATCGTTACGCTTCATAAATTACTGTAATCATATCAGTGACATGTTAAATTATACTACATTGAATAAATACATTTTTTTCCCTTATCATGGTAAGAAGGTTCAGGCTTAGTTTGAACAATGAATAATCAGTGTTTGAGCTCCTGGTGTCCCCCGGTCGGCTCCCCCCAGTGGCGGAGGGTGGAGTGTTCTGCTGCTTCCAGCAGTGAGGGCCCTTTCGGACGTGACCCCCCCCCCACTCCGCCCTGCCGTTACTCACTGTAGCACCGGGACCGATTATCCTGTCTTTTGCTCTCTCTTTAATTTTGCCTCCTGACAGTCGGTGAATCCCTACATTGTGAAACTGTCTATAGTCGATGACGAACCCACCCTTAATGTAAGTCGGCCACCATTAAGGCTTTTGAAATGTTCATTATTAACATTAATATTGCGCATGACGTAAAAATCATAATGTCTGTGTAGCATTTCTCATAGACTGGGAGCCTGGAGGAATGCCATAGTGCTTTGTAAAGACATTACATAGGTAGAGCTCATGAAACTGACACTGAATCACGTAGTGCTTTTCCAAAGTCCCCGTTTTACAGGCAGAGAGGTGCGGGCCGCATTAACTAAGCTTCTGTTGTGACCCGTCGTGTCTTTTCAGGGACTTGGGATGGTGATCTCGCAGGCCCTGACGGAATATAACAGGTAGGGGGCACTACAGGGTGGATAGCATCAGCTGGGGATAGACATTGAGCTGCTAGAACATAGCAGATGCAGTTTAGTTAGAATATACAAAAACATGCAGAATGCATACGAAAGGGGTATTTTCAAGGAGAATGGGTCATGTCAGTCCTGGTGACCATGCCAGTATCGGCTGGTCCGGGCCACAAATGTCAGTGAAATTACTGGACTAGAGTAGTTTAGATCAAAACAAAACATTTCTGGCCAGGAAGGTGGAATGAGCATGAGATCCCATGAATACAGCTGATTATGTGAAATGCTGGGGCCAAGTAAGCAAGATAGGCTGATTGGTTCCTGAAGGCAGGGGGCGGAGTCAGAGCAATAACGACTCGAGTAAAATCGAGTAAAAAAGGTCAGATGGCTCACTAGTTCACTAGGGTCTCCCATGTGCCCCCAAAGGCAGTACAAGGACAAGGAAGAGGAAAACCAGGGAGGCTTCTTCTCTGCATTCACCAACATGGTAAGCTTATCTTCTGGGCATGCTCAGTAAGATCATCTGCTGGGCATGCTCAGTAAGCTCATCTGCTGGGCATGCTCAGTGTGCCTGGTACTGGAGGAGATGGAAGGGCATTTACCCAGCAATACTTCATGAAAACAAACCTCATGCCTTCTTTCACAGGAAAATTGCAGTTTATGGTAGCCGTTCAGGGATTTTTATATCGTCAGTTAATTCCTCCGGAACGGTTAGATGTGCTATACTTTTGCTTTATATGAATATATATGTCCTGATTTCATCTTCTGGTTATAGTCAGATGGGAGTATAAGATCTGATTTGGTTGTTTGAGGGAAGCTTGAAAACAGGAAGGTTTGAATTAAATTGAATGACTGTTCTTGACAGGGCAAAATAATTGCTAACTTAGTTGTGACTATCTTTGATAGTGACGTTGGCCAGTTTCTATAATTATGTGCATGACAAGAGAGTTTATTTTACTCCATGACCTGAGCGTTCTCATATTTCCACTGGCGATGTACTCTGTCCATCTCTTTGCGCATTCCGAACACCGATCTAACTCCGAAAGACGTCTCCACACTTCAGGTTTCTCTGATGTGTGACACCCCCATATAAAGAACATGGGGAGGGGGATTCGCCAGTTACGCCTTCAACAAAGTGCCAAAATCTCGCTCTTCAGAAGTAACTGGCATCGCCGCCCATCCTTGTGGTACCTGAGTGCTTGAATACAGACGCCGTGACGGACCTCATCAATCATTTAGCGGCAGAGCAGGTCTCGTCTGCAGCTTTTGCGCCGGTATCTGTGAGGTTCAGCATGAGCCGTTTGTCAGCCTGAATGCGTCCGAGAGCAAGTTCCTGTTGTGTTTGAATTGTTGGCTGATGAAGCTCTCTGAGTCTGTTAAAGACCAGACACCATCCATATATGTTGTACTACAAAAAAAAAAAAAAAAAACAAGTACAAATGTAAACATATCTCCCTTTATGCTTTCCCTTTAAAGCTATTCCAAAAAGCCTTTTTTAGTATGTCTGCCTCAGGCCCAAGGTTTATTGGGGGGGGGGGTGTCCCAGGTGCTTTTAGACCTTCACCTTTCTGCTATACTCCAGCTGCGTTACGTAAAAACTCTCTGTGACGTGACTCAGCAGTTTAGTAGGTGTTCGTCTCTGAAGGAAGCGATGCTGCAGGGCTTTGGAAGGGGATGGTATCCCGTAGCAACAGTGGAGTTCTGGAATGTGTGGATGCAGCGAACAGGCAAGGGGAGAAAAAACAGACTCTGGCAATGTCAGGACGAGGGGGGGATTAATTTCGGCATATGCCGTTTATTCTCACAGGACAGCTGTCAAAATCCAGGGGTTAATTGACTTCCATTCCGTGGCTTCAAGCACATTGTCTCTTAGTTATCAGTTAATATAACAGCAAGATTTATGGACTTGTACATCAAACCAGTGTCAGTACAAGGTTTCATTAAATTGCTTAATGTTGGCTTTGGACTGTATGTATTTCTTCTGTTGGAACTATCTTGCCTCAATTAATGGTTATTAATTTGGTTCTCCGTTGGGTTGGGTCTGATTTCGGTAATTATGTGGATGGTTGTGCTGAAGATTCTGTGTAGCTCATTTCATGAATTGTATATGAAGTGTCCCGCTTCCTCTCTCCAAGTGATATTTTGGAGCCAGATAAGTGTAAAAACAAAATTTGGGGTGATGTTTGTTGTTTTCTAACTGCAATACCTTTGTTGTCCACAGGTGGGCAATATGTTCATTGCTGATGCGGAAGAGAAGATATCAGTGCAGTAAGTCCCAAAGTGGAGACTGAGTGCCCCTCTCTGCTCTCCATCCCATCTGTAATCCTACAGACCTTCAGAACATCTGTGTTTTCTTACCAGGGAAACCTCTGCCGACTTTGTTTTTCTGTTTGCATTGTCCCTGAAATCGGTTCAGGTGACTCCCATCTGGGCCTGATTTATAATGACGCTGCCAGCAGATAATTTAAGAGGGGGCCGTCAGGGGTGAGCGGGATAATGGCAGTTATTCACTCTCAGGGCCATTTTTGACGAAAAAAAAAAACAAAAAAGCCTGTGGTAAGAAAGGCGGACGTAATCCAATAAAGAGTGTGGCATTTAATTTTCCGCAGTGATTTCTCCTGCAGCTCAGTCATGGGCTAAAGGCTTGTCTGTGGAATTGTCAGAGGATCCGTTATCTGACTTCACCAGGACACTCGTCACAAAAACTTTTTCCCACCCCCACACCCCATGCGGTGCGAGGTTATTTGAATATGCAAATGAATCCTTCCTGGCCTATTATCAAGGGCCGCGGCTGAGCTCTTCCCCTTGGCTTTGTCAGAGATTCCAAAGGCCGTCATACTTGATTTGATTTGATATTAACAAACAAACCCCAGATCAAAGCGCCCACCATTCCATAATCCCTGGTTCCTACTCTCCCTTCTGCCGCCCTGCAGCCCGGCCGTCCCGGGGAACATTTCCGAGGTCTTCTTTCCTTTGACGTGTAAAAATTGCTCACCGGTGCTCCTTCCTTAAATGCGTTCTTGCGTATCGCATATTAAGCGTTTTGCTGTGATTAGGTTCATCAATTAATTTATGCCTTGCTGAGTTCAGGCTTCAGTTATTAAAATTAATACTCTTATTTAGTATAGATGAGTGCTGGTACTTTTCTTTTTCTGAGTTGGCCCTCTGTAGC
Source organism: Mormyrus proboscirostris (assembly GCA_026779585.1). NCBI lineage: Eukaryota > Metazoa > Chordata > Actinopteri > Osteoglossiformes > Mormyridae > Mormyrus > Mormyrus proboscirostris. The sequence goes on from JAODKF010000047.1 coordinate 3,313,648, forward strand.
TTGCTAGTCTTTCACTTATACTTGAAAATATATTAATGATGCCTTGCGGGAGTATATTAAGCATATATTTTTGCATCATACGACATACGTAACCACTTTTACACTGAGTGCACTTGCGTGAGCTGCTTTCTTCTCTAGCACTGCAATGTTGACTAAGTTGCTGCTTTTCCTGAGTTGGAAGGTCAGTCAAGTGGCTCCGTCGTCTCCCGCTCACTCCTGTTGGTTTTTTTTCTCGCAGGACTAACGAAGCCATCCTCTTGGCCTTGTACGAGGCTGTTCACCTAAACCGAAACTTCATAGCTGTTCTCGTGCAGGTTAGTCCGTCCTTCCATCCACATTTGCGGAGCAGATTCGCGTTACTCTTAAGCTGAAATAGCTTTTGCTCTGTATGGAACTTTCAGAGTCATCCAGAGGTCAATATTGCAAGCACGCCCACCACGCCTGTCCCAGTCACACCCACTACACCCCTAGGCACGACCCCCCCTTCCCTGGACCGTGAGTATCGGGTGTTTACCACCTCATGCTAAATAATCTAAAGGCTTATGGCCTCAGATCTGAGATGAAAAAAATGTATTATTAATGTTCTGATCTATGACCTCAGGGTGCATTATCCGTAACAGCCTGTTGGGGGCCCTCTTTTCTTTTTCACGGTCAACTTTTTGTATGCAGATTCGTGGGAATGTTAGTTCATTGACATAAATTTTTAACTCTCATTTACAAAGCAGTTCCACCTCTGTTCCCTTAAGCATTCTGACGATTCCGACTTTTTCCTTATTTGTACACGATTGGTGTTGATTCAAGCGAGAGATGAAAGTTTGAAGAAAAGGCAAACCTTGATTGATGTTGCAAAAGCAAAAGGGTGGGCGTGTGATGGCTGGTAATCTCTCTGGGTGGGGGCTACCTCATGGCAGCTAGAAACGCTGTAATTAAATTGGGTGGGCGGTGGTGATGTAATGTATTTTACACTGTGGCCCCGTCTGAGATTCAGCTAATCTTGGGTTAAGTTGGGTATTTTTCGTCAGCTTGGATTTTAGAATTGCTGAACACTAAGTATTGTTGATTTTTTTTTCTTTTTAAATTCTTTAGCTGATGCAGTAATTCAAAATGACCCTTTTACCCGCTGGTATTGCTGAATAATTATTAGGGTATTTCTGGTTGAAAGTAACTATTCTAGACTATTCTAGGCCTTAAGCTGCCAACTTTCCATTCGTAACTCGACGTTCTTATCAGCTACCGAACGTGTGAAATTGCTGTTTGATATGACTTATAAACAAATAAAGCAGACGGATATACAAATATTTACATTCCCCAGGTGTTAAAAATGAAAGACCCCCCCCCTCTTCCTTTAAGAAATTCTTAGCTCTTGAGGGCAGGGTGTAGAAAAGGTCCTAATGCTTTTTTGAACAATTTTGCCACATCTGAGAAATGGACTTCAGCATGTCGAAGGCATCCTCCCTGTGTTATCTTCTCACCTTGCCCATCAGACCTGATGAAGATTCCTTAGAAGAGCTAGGTGTTGTCTTTGCACAGGAAAAACAGCAGTTTTTGGGGATTTTGTTCTGAACATTTTCTTCAAGACCATCAAATGGCTTTACATCCCAAAAATGCCATGATTGGAGGTGCCCGTAAACTTGGTCTCCTCTTCTCCTTCTCCTTTCAGTGATGAACTCAGCTGAGCTGCCCCTTGACCCTAACCTTCAAACAAGCAATCTGCTCATCACCTTCCTGAAATACTCATCCATCGTCATGCAGGACACTAAAGGTAAGTGTGATCCAGCAGAACTACCAATCAAAGGTAGCTGTTTATCACTAACACAAGGGTGGTGGAACGCTTGCTCCAGACAAGCATTGATATTGTCCCGTTTTCCTCAAAGTCAAGGAGCAGTGTTTGGCAATTATCCAAGAATCTGTTCATTGTAATATCTGGAATATCATGGTTTTTTTGCTACTGTTGTGCTACCATGAAAAATACCCTGTATTCACAAAACCAGTGGACTTTTGACAGTAGATTTTCATTAGCCCAGCTCCTCAAAATAACATCTCCACCATCTGCTCCTGACAAACGTGGGTGCAGAATCTGCTTTGAGCTGTCCCATTATGGCTGCCTACGGCTTGAGCTTTGTTTTGTTGCTTGAGTTAATTATTTCTTATCAGATTCTCAATGGAAGCCTTCTTTCAGGCACCTTATTAATCTTATCTGTCTGTTTTTTTCTGTCTGACTCTTGATTCTGGTCACCCTTGACACCTTGAATTGGTGTGTATGGGAAATAGGTTGGGTCTGTCGTGCCTTCAGACCACTATGGTCTATTGATCCTCTCAGGTCCAACGTGCCTTCAATCCGGTACTGTATGTAGTTCCTGTCAGGTCTGATGTGCCTTCAAACCGGTACTGTGTGTAGGTCCTGTCAGGTCCAACGTGCCTTCAATCTGGTATTGTCTATAGGTCCTGTCAGGTCTAACGTGCCTTCAATCCGGTACTATCTATAGATCCTCGAGCCCTGCTCTTACCCACTCTCTCCATATTCTCCACCACAGACGAACACAGACTCAATAGTGCCAGGCTGTGCCTCATCATCCTCACCTGTATCGCAGAGGTAGGTACTCAACCACCAATGCATCGGCTCATGGCTGGATGACAACAGGCGTCCTGTTGGTAGTTGACTTCTCCAACCTTGGATGGTGCTGTTGTATCTCGACAAATGGCTGTGGAGGGCATGTTACTCTGCTGCTGTTTCCTGCTTCTCCTCCATGTAGATTTGGCTGAGACACGGTGCTGGAGAGAAGGGCATGAGGGGGCAGCGCCCCAGGGGCCTGTCTGAGTTATGCTCCAGAATGTGAAACGACAGGGAGCCCAGCCCCTCCCTCTCTGTAGCTCCCAGTCGATCGCTAACGATTTCACCTCCCCGTCAACCTCTGTGCTTAGTCGGTTGGGGGGGGGGGGGGGTGGCTGTCCCTCCAGGCTTTGGGGAATCTTTCTCTGGCCTCTAAATTTCTCTGGCTCTGAAAATGCCAGGAGTACAAAGGTCTTCAAGCCAACGCAAACCAGCCCGCAGAACATCAGCTGAAACTCGTCCCTCCCCTCATTCTGCAGGACCAGTATGCCAACGCCTTTCTGCATGATGACAACATGAACTTCAAGGTGAACCTGCACCGAATGGTAAGATGATGCACCAAAGCCAAAGGTCTCCATTTTGGGGGGGGGTGCCATGTCTTTACACCCCAACCTAGGACGTTCTCCATCGCCCTGCATTCTTCCTTAGAGCTCTGTAGACCAGGGGCCTCCAGATATTTTTCCCTGAGGACCAAATTCCATCAACAATACAAAGTCAAGGTTCATTGCCTCGATAAAATTTGCTGATCAGGGGGGTGGCAGAGTGAGGAGGGGGGGGGGAATGATTATCTGGTCTGGATTAAATTGTTTTGGTCTGGATGTGGACCGGAGTCCGTCAGTTGGGGGTTCATAGTCTAGAAATGAGAATGATGAGAAATGTCAAAACACTTTCACCCCCCCAATCCTCCAATAAAGAAATGGCCTGCCAGCAGTGCAGTGTTTGTTTGTTTGTTTGTTTTTGCACCTCCCTGATGGGAAATGGGCTGTGAGTTTGTAGCTTTCAGCAAATCCGTCTCTCGGTTCAGGGCCATTGAAGACTCCCTAAGCGCGAGTTTATCTCCTCCTGGAGATAAATGATGTCATATAGTACCACTTTTTTTTTTGAGGGGGGGGGCTGCCAGGTAGCATAGCCAGACTGAAAGGCTTCTTGGAGCCACCGGGACTTGTTTCGGATTATCCGTCATGTAATGCTGTATGTTAACACTGGTGTCATTTCTGTGTTTTTTTTTTGTGTCCCTGAAATCCTCTTGATTCAGGCACTGGTGTTTATGAGGTGTTACATACTTATGAGCTTTGCTGTAGGTCTGCATGCAAACATCAGAACTCGTTGGTTGGCGTCCCGACGCTCATCTGGCCCTTTCTTTTTCAGCCCATGAGGCACCGAAAGAAGCCTGCGGACCGGAACATCCCCTCGAGGCCCCTGGTGTGTGCGGTTCTAGGTAAGCGTGTCTGTCGCCCTGGAGAGAGATGCTCCTGAATGACATCGTTGTATTCAGGAACACCCTTCAAGTTCCTCTGCAGGGTGTGGCTTGACTCTGGAAGCCTGGTGCCTTGCCCACACGGGATTAATATCACGGAACGGGCAAAGCTGCCTTAAAGCTCACGGTTTCTCCTGTGACATGGTCTCTGATTGGATGAGATGCTCCTGTTTATATAAGCAGGCCTGAATCGAGGCTCTGAAATCACCCTCTTAGGCAAACATGAGAAAGCGTGGCTGGCACAGCACAGAGAGAGCAGTGATGGCTGTGCCATCTGGCAGCCTAAAACCGCGCATATGTGGGAGGGAAAACAGGAGCGGGGACCTGCCACCTCGAGAAGTGTGTGTTTGTGCCTCAGTCTTTCAACATGACAGGCTTCTCTAAGAGATTGGCTCTCGCTCCTTATGCTCTCTGTCTCCCTGTACTCACAGACCTAATGGTGGAGTTCATCGTCAGCCACATGATGAAAGACTTCCCCATGGACCTGTACATGTAAGAGCCCCAACAATCCAATGGGAGTCCTAGTCGGCCAATCACCTTGAAGCCCTGTGGCCCTTGACCAATGGCTGGTCAGCTTAGGAGCTGGTGGAGCACTGAGATTGTGCTTGAGGATCTCAATGGGAGTTTCTCAATATGCGCACCTGACCATACTTGTGCACACATTTTACGTCATTGCCGAAGACCAGTTCCAATGCTAAGAACAGAAGTACGGAGGACGGTAAAAATCGCCAGATGTTGTTCTTGCCCCGCCCCAAATATCAAGGATACATTAGTTGCATCCTCGCCAAACTAAATCAGTCCCATTATTCATTGTTTGTTCTTAGGAGGCGAGTTATCAAGATTGTTCTTGTAAAAACCACAAGCACAGTCTTTGCATTCTTGGTACTGAGAAGCATCCCTGTGTCTGCGTCAGTGAGGATCAACACTGTTATTGACATGTTCAGGGCAAAATTATGCTGCGTTACATTTTATTGTGTAAAAGGTATAGTGAACTGTTTGTAAGAAAGGGTACATATTGGTCAGCCAAATCCGAAAACATATTAGAGAGCGAACCTGAAGTCTAAATTTCAGCATTCATCTGTGAGGAACAAGCATGCCTCGTAGATGAATGTTTCTTCTGGAATTGATCAGTTCTTCAGCTTCTAGCCTTTGGTACGCCAGGGGCCATGTGGATGCCGTGAGCTTCGTGTGGCTGTGTGTGGTGAGCTCTGCCAGTTGATGGTCTGCCCCTCTGCATGTCCCCAGGCGTTGTATACAGGTGGTCCACAAGCTCATCTGTTATCAGAAGAAATGCCGTGTCAGGCTGAGCTACACCTGGCGGGAGCTGTGGTCAGGTGAGCCCTCTGCCGGAGTTCGTGGCTGACGTCAATGGCGGCGATGTGACTCAGCCGGGTAGGACACTGTGCCCATGATCAGAAGGTCGCCGGTTCAGATCCCTGGGTCAGCGGAAGGATTTCATTGGATAAAAAAGCATTTTCTAAATAAATGAAATGAAATAGAAACACTGATTTGCTCAAGTTGCAATAGATGGAATGGAACGTTGATCTCCATAAGTGAGCTCAGGTTAATGGAGCATGTGAGTGTTTTCATATCAGGTCTGAGGTGTTTTTTTTTAATCCAGACAGTGATATACAATAACGCGTACAGCGCTCTGTGGTGTTTTTGTCTCGATTTCCGTTTTTTTGTTGTTGTTGTGCTGACTCTTCTCCTTTGATTAGCATTAGCGTCCATTAGCATTCAGAGGGTTCAGTGGCTCCAGTGGGGGGGTATTTCTGTCACAACCTGGTCCTGCTGTGCCTCTCAGCTTGGCCCCATGGCAAAAACGCACCAAATGTTGCTACCTCTGTAGATAGTAGCTGTACTCCTTCTCACCCGGAGATGTTTTTCGTCTGTCATTCGTCATTCCCGCCTCTTGTTAGCCTGAACACATTAAGCGAATGAAAAATGACACGGAAACATGCGCGCTAATGGCTAACACCAACGCAGCGAGGTCGCTGTCTGACATAGTATTGATTTGTCATTTATGCGAGTTTCCTGTGTTACAATGTGCTTTGTTTCTCTGCAATAATTTATGCGCATTTTGGTTTTTACTTATAGACACCATTTAACCATTTCTCCTTGACTTTGGGGCAAAAGGGATTTTGTCCTAGTGTTTCTGAGAAAAGATCCTAAGATGCTGTTTGGTTTCATGAAGCTGATTGGTTTTGCTTTTTGGTGTTATAGCCCCTGATTGGCTGGTTGTGCTGTCATCTTACACTTTGCTGTCATCATAATAGCATAAATTAGTTTTGCTTCACCTCTTAATGGAAGCTTTCCCAGACCTGTGGGGTGTATCAGGAAGCAGGATTTCTTGCTTAGCTGGATAACTTGTCAGGTTTATGAACTAAATGTCCATTTAGCCCAAGTTATCTGGTTAAAGAAGAAATTCTGTATGGCAGGTGGATGGGGG
>JAODKF010000047.1:3340622-3351478 GCA_026779585.1 Mormyrus proboscirostris
GTGGGTGTGCTGTGAAGCTGGATGCGGGGAGTGGGTGTGCTGTGAAGCTGGATGCAAGGAGTGGGTGTGCTGTGAAGCTGGATGCGGGGAGTGGGTGTGCTGTGAAGCTGGATGCGGGGAGTGGGCGTGCCGTGAAGCTGGATGCGGGGAGTGGGCGTGCCGTGAAGCTGGATGCGGGGAGTGGGTGTGCTGTGAAGCTGGATGCTGGGAGTGACGTGGGAGTGACAGCACTGTGCTGGAGCTGCCAGATGAGGCACCTGTCTGTGAGGTACGTGCCTTTGAGCCCAGAACATCAGCAGCACTCTGCTCCTGCTCGGGGATTTCCTAACGGCGGCTCTTCCTCATTTTCTGGCACCGTGTGACACCGGGGGACACTGCCAGCGGGGCTGCCCTTCCAGAGGAGAGAATACCATCCCGTCACGTCTGTATCTCCTCGTAACTTCAGGAAGCTGAGCCTCCACGTTCCTGCCGGCTAAAGCCTCACATTTGTCATTCTCGAGCATCTAAATCAAACCCCCCATCTCTCTCTTCTTTTTTTTATTGTTAGGCAAGAAAAGATTAAAAAGTCGGCTCAGGGGTTGAATTTTAATGTTTTAATCCGATCAGGAATCAGAGCAGAAAGCTTTCGTCAGCCAAAATGTATAAGATTCCCCAGCTGCTTCGGGATTTCGCAGATGTCCGCTATTCATATGTCAGCTGCCTGGTCTGTGTGGAAAACCACCAGATTTCCAAGTTTTGGCTGGAAATGACAGCACATTTTGTTATGTTAGCAGAAAAGAGACCCAGCTTTTTCCCACCGGGGCTGTGTCAGCCAATGTGTTTTTTTTCTTTGTTTGTTTGTGAGAAACATGTGAGACAAATGTAAGAAGGTATTGTATCGCCCGGTGCCAAAATGATTTCTCATCACATTCTGACCCATTGTAGAAAACTGGGAGGTAATTGAAAGGAGAAAATGCTGTCAAGCGAATTTTATGGCAGATTCTAACAGTGAGCCATGTGTGACATTTCTGGAAGATTCTTGTCAGTAAAGCGTAATCCTCTGTCTCTGTGGCCGTTCTGCCGGGCAGCCCCTGGATATGGGTGGCTGTCATATCTACCCATCTGCCACGATCGACGTGATCAATTAGTGCTCTTTCGTGAGCCTTTAATGCGCTCTCATGCCTGAAGCTGAGGAGTTCGGGAGGAGTGTGAGCAAAAACAACACAGCAATGCAAAGGTCATGGGTTCAAATCCCAGGTAGCATGTGTGAATTGTCACACGCCCTTTAATGTAAGGTGCTTAGTCTGTGTGTTAAGCTGCTCTACCTGTTGGCTGAATTGCACATCTTGGGCATTTCTATCCTAACTATTGCTTTAATTTTTTATTTTGCTTCCAGTATAACTATCTTTCAGTGCAAGTTTCATTATTTTTATGTCTATTAATTACTGTGTCTCTACTTTTAAGTGTCTTTCTGATGTCACTGTTCATATATGGCGGAGTTGACCGCCTTACACTGTGTGCAGGTTGTTATGCAGATTCTATTCCTGGAAACAGTATTTAACAAAAAGTTGGGCAGACCTAAGAAAGTAGACTCAGAGGTTTGATCCAAGTAACTTTCTTTAGAGAGAAAAGTGTTAAGTTAGTCTGTCACAAACCCAAAATTATCAGCAATTATTTGGCAATCAGAAAGTAAGTGGATTTTTCTGTCTTCACCAGCAACAGAAATAATAATAAAAAAGAATCTTAGTTACTAAGTATATATACTCAATAATGACCTGCTGGCTGTTCTTTACAGCCCACTTTTCCAAGCTGCTTGTCCTGTACAGCCACCTTACTTATCAGTGACCATCGCGAACCAGTCAAGCTTTTGCTTTGATGCCATCCTACCTGGTGGTGCTGGGGCCGCCGCCCCCCAGACGCTCGCAGAAGGGCACTGCTCTCTGTCTCCGTCAATCTCATACTTCAGTACAGCCCAGTAGCTCTCAGTGGGGGGTTAAGTCAGGCAATGAAGGGACCCTGGTCATAATTCAATCATCTTTCAAGCCTTTCTTAGCCAATCTATGTAATACTTTGATGCATGGGAGGGGGGCCTGTCCTGCATGAATATCATGGGAGGGGGCCTGTCCTGCATGAATATCATGGGAGGGGGGCCTGTCCTGCATGAATATCATGGGAGGGGGGCCTGTCCTGCATGAATATCATGGGAGGGGGGCCGTCCTGCATGTACATCATAACCTTTTTGAAATCTGCTGACTTCTTGTACCAGTATTTGAACTTCTGCACCACCTGCAAGACATAAAGTAGTCCAAGTAGAGCATCACCGATAACTGCAGCTGACACCATCACTCCTCCATCACCCTGTAGCTGCTTGAAGATGATGTCCGCCGGCTCCATTAGAGTTACTCACATCTCATCTAACCATAAAACCCGTGTAAAATCAGCCTTGTGACACGTCCATGTCTATTCTTAATGTTTTACCTTGCATGTCTCATTGAGTGGAGGTCATGTTTCTGCCTTCGTGACTTTAGCCAAGCCAAGCAGCACTCTGCACCTAGCGCTTCCGGAGATTCTGTTCAGATTGCAGCTTTGAAAAGTGGTGCCATTTGATTCTGAAGAGTTTCTGGAAGCCTCACCTATCATTTGACACATATCTTTGGCAGTTAACTTGTCTCTACATGCTTCTTCCATCTTCTTTGTCCATTGGCCGGGGAGCACTTGATTGTACGGTGACCATGTTTTAAAGGTTTGACAGCTTAGATTGTTTTGCATCCCTCTAACTTCCGCTCTCTCTCTAAGGTCCTTTTTGGCCCATTTTAATACTAATAATAATGTGCTTAATAATTTTACACAGAGAAGTATCTATGGTTTCTGGTCTTACTCCAAACAGGAAATACTTATAGTATATAGTGAGCAAGCTCTAATTTTAAACATTCTTAATTAGAGATTAATCTGGACTGGACCTATTAAGCTGGGTGAGCAGATACAAACAAAAAGCACATTTTCCTAATAACTCTGCATGCAGTGTACATTTCACTGTTGGCCTGACTGTATGCCTTGCATGTGACAAATTGCAGCCTTGAACCCCCTAGCTTGGTCATCGGTCCAAATCACAGTGATTTCATTGGACCCTTAACTCCTAATTACTCACGGACCGACTGACTCCACCTTCTCAAAAAGAATGTACATTGCTTTGGATAAAAATGTCTGCTAAATGCATTGAATGTAACACTGGTATGGTCATCCCAGATAGGCATACCAGCTGACCTCTGTCTTTTTTTCCAGCAGTCTAGTTTGCAAGGTGGATGAGTCTGTGGCACCAGATCCTCCTCCGTCAGTATACACTGGCTTGATAGATGCAGAATCCCACTGTAATCCCATAAATTGCGCTGTCACTGCCACAATGCCACCCCCCCCCCCCTCATGGATTGGCAGTGGGATGTGACCAGCTTAACAATGGAACCTTCCGGGCTTCACAGGAAATCATTTGTGAAATCCCCGGTAAATGGGATGACCTGGGGTTCAGGATGGCGCCATTATGGCAGAGGGCCAGCTGTGCTTCCGCCTGTCCGCGGGGCCGTGGGGTTAATTACACGCGTGTTTGCGGCTCCGCTGACACCCATGTACCATACAGACTATATAAAACCGAGTCCAACTTTATATATCAAGATCTTCACCCTTCACCTGCACCCGTGTGGATTTTTTACCTGATACTTATTATTATTACATAAGCGCAGCTTTATTCTCTGACTTCCCAGCATCCTTTATGAATGGGCAGCCTTGTGTAATGACTCTTTATTTGACATTGCAGCCACAGATGTGGGGGGAGAGAATGCAATTAGTCATTTCCTGTCAGGTGAATCGACACAGCCTGGCAGCAGGCGTGCAGGCGACATCTGGACCCAGACGCACAGAGTCTTTCTTCACCAACCAAACTATCATTCCACCAGGCATCTACTGGGCCACCCAAGCTACAGGCAGCCATTTCATTAGTGGGTCTGACGGTGGCAGTAGAGAGTTCACGTGGGAGCCGATTCGTGATTCCCGTAAAACAATATTAATAATCGCACAGAAGGCAGCGTGCTGTACAGTCTGTCTCGCCTTGGCTGCAACTCTGCTTGTTAGATCTAATAAAATCTCGGTCTTCCCCCGGATTTTTTCAAGTTTGGCAACATCCAGCCTTAATTACAGGCGATCGTCGACAAGAGTCGGTGCCGGAGGTTCGAGACGGAGCTGGAGATGGACAGTTTAAATGCCACATCTTCAGGGCTTCAGTGTCGTCGCAAAAACGTGCAAAAAAAAGCAAAGAACGGGCTAAAAACTCTGCCCCTTGGTCACAGAATGCCAACAAAGAGGCTATTTTTTGCTCTGCGGCATCAATGGGGACCAGCGGTGAGGTGACCAGGGGAACTTTATTACCTCGTAATTGTGTCGGCGGCAGATCGAAAATGCCAGCTTTAAATGGATGCCGTCTCACCGACGCACGCCTGTGGAAAGTTTGTTAGAAATGCTTAAGCGCCAGGGCAAAACGAGACACTGATATCACTTGGGGTGCATGCCTGAGTATCTGGGCATGTGCGTAAGGAGTGAGGAAGGCAGAAGATTGACTGCATGATGGACAAGGAAATTGCTGCCGCTTTTCCGTTGACATACAGGAACCGAACTGTACTGTGAAAAGAGACTAGTTACAGGGGATGTGTGAGAATCGTCGCGTTATATTAGCATCAAACAATAGAGATATTAGCATTTGCTTGTATGAATTTGCATTACAAATCCATTCCATTCAGCTACACTTTACTAAAGCACCCATGTAATGCATTATAATGCATTCATAAAGTATTATACACACAGCTATAAGTATTTATAACAAGGCATAACACATTATAGACATGTTTATTATGCATTATGAATGGTCTATGAAGCTCATCTAAAATCCTCTTTAAATACCTTCATGAAGCATTACAATGGCCAAATTGTCCATTCTAAAGCGTTATGAAGGTATCCATAGTGTAGCTATACAATTAATCAAAATAACTTAGAACTCTTCCCTTGAACAAAGTTGGGTATATTGCTAGAACATCTAGAACAAGCATTTTGATCAAGGGTACAACAGCAGGGTCCCTCCCAGGACTTCAGCAGGAATCTGCAGGTGTCATTGCTCTGAGCCATTCTCCACCACACCATCTGCTGCTCTTTGGCAGACCGTGAGAAGCTGCTGCTCGCTGGTCCTGCCTCTCGCATCGGCTCTGCCAGGTGGAGTCTTATTTACCGTGGGGAGCAGAGTGACCCAAATGATCTGGGAGGCCGATTCAAGAGGAGATATGGAGGGGAACTTCTCCTGAAGACCTGAAGCAACTTTTTTTCTGGGTGGAAAATGCAAGGGAGACTTAAAATGACAAGTGACTGCTTCAGTAGGGATGGAAATGAACAGCGACTGAGGTTAAGATGCTGATGGAACAGGCAGATGGAGATAGCGGGTCACATGGAGTCTGGCACTCCTTCAAAGCAAACATCTGCACTGCGGATTTTTTTCAAGCATTCTTTCTAAAACAAAAACAACACAAAGGGGCTTTAATATGTTTCCTCTATAACTGTTTACGGTTTAGGCCTTTGAGTAAATAAGTATCTTGTAGTTACGACCCCCTTGAGATACTCTGAGTTCATTGACGCCACTTAGAGTTGGGTCTCTTTGACCCGCCCTTGACTGTAGTCAGGGGGTTTTAAAAGCCATGTCTGTGTATCGTTCATCTTGTAGCTGCCGATAGCCGATGGCATTAGACCAGGAACCTTTGATCGGCTGGGGGAAAGGAGATATAGTTTCCATAGTTCAACTGATAGAGAAAATACAGACAAGTATGTCCCATCTGGAGGCCTGGGGGAGATCTCCCAAAACTGATGACCTCATTCCAGCGAGCCCGGACCACTGTCCTTGGCTAAGTGGCTAAAAAATAGTCACAGGACAAATTGACTCCCTAATATTCCTGGGGGAAACAGATAAAAAGGCAGTAATACTGTAAAATATGAGTCACGGAAGGGAGTTGGACCTGAAATTACCCCATTCTCAGACATTAACGGAAGAAAGCAGCTCATTCCGACAGGCTATTAACTGGATGTTTATTTGTAAGATTTCATTTACAGATATCAGAACTCATCAAATATTTATTTTTGGTGAAATTGCCTACTCTGTCTAGTTGGTCGGCGTGTGAATAAACCATCAGCAGTGGTGTTATGACTATAAGTAAGTTGAGGATTGTATTGTAGTTTTACTACCATGCCCTCCGTTCCCACAGAGCATTGTCACACCCAAGTGCATTCTGGGCTTTGCAAAATATCCCCCTGAGTTTACTTATCTAGCAAAACTATTTGGACTGCATTTCAATGGTGTCTCTTAGCATTCCTGAAATGAAGCTTTTCTTCATTTGTTTATAATTTCCTGACATCAATCATGCAGCACAGCACAACACTTAGAGCAACTGTCATGTGAGAGAGTCACTAAGAGGGAAGGTCTCCACACTCGGTTGGGGAGCGGGCACTGCCAGCAGGGGGAGCTCACGAGCCTGTGTGTTGCAGCAAGGTGAGAGGGTGGTCAGAGCTGTCTCTGACTGTCACAGCACCCTGAGCTGGCTGTCCGAACGGCTTGAGCTGCCCTTCCAGACGTGCTCTTGCCTGTCATACAAGCAGTGGAGCACGGAAACGTAGCCTAAGACACGGCCTAGTAACACAAATGAATGTTGGGTTGTTGAAATCACATGGACTGTCTAAGTATGTGTTTTGGCCCCCGCCAGGGAGAGGGTAATTGCAGAATTTCAAAAATACAGATGAACCTGTCAGTGATGCTTACCACCAATCAACGTCTGAGTGGGGCCCCCTATTGGTCAAGGACAGTCACTACACTAGGGGAAACAGGTGGTCCCAAAGTGGCTTTTCAAGTGTGGCCTCACCCAGGCAGCTGTCGCTCTCCAAAATAACAACATCAAAGCCCTCGTTGGCCCCTCTGATGTGTTCCTCCGCCTCATTAGTAGGTGCATGTGCTCCCTCAAGCCCCAACGGTGGCCCGTTCGTCCCCATTCCACTGACGCGGCTCTCAGCTTGGTTGTCAGCCTGAGATCTTTTTTGCTCAATATCATTTCACTTACCTGCCGCAGCACTGTGCTCTCAATCCCGTTATGGCTTTACGGTCTAATAATAGTAATTGATACTTTATTGATCCCTTTGGTTAAATTCTCCTCTCACCTCCCCCAACTTGCTCTCTGTAGGTGAGATCCAGCTGACCGTGAAGGGCGGCCAACTATAGCAGCACCCAGGGAGCTGGGGGTTAAGGGCCTTACTCAAGGGCCCGCAGACATGCGGAGGCCAGGCTCAAACCGGCAACCCTCTGTTCACCGGCACATCTTAAGCGGCTGAGCGTTAAACAGGCGCACAGATGAAGTTCCGGTTCATTCATCCTGCCATGTCACATGTTTCATGTTCCACGCTCTCTATCCTGACTGGAGCTGGTCTGGTGCTGTCCGAATGTCGTTATTCACTGCATAGCTATTTTATTTCACTGGATTTTGCGACCTCCAGCAGGGACCTTCGTTGCACATGAATTAGCGAAAATCACAGCAGAAAATCGCCCGATGACTTACGAATTTCAGCTGTTTCTCCACAACAACGAATTATGTTCATTCCTACGCTGCCTGATGTATTAAAAAAATCTAAGGATGCTGTTTCCTGCCGCGCTGTCAGCTCTTAATTCTACACGGCAAACATGTTGAGCCACCTTCAGGTTTGTGTTCCTGCTGCTAAAAACAGCGGGAAACAAAAAAATATGAATTTCAAATTCAACTGACAACAAAACAAAAATTCAAAAGCATGGCATGACTTTGAAGTAAAACATTTCAAGTTGAAAGCAAAGCAGGTGATTATTCTGAAAAAAAAGAAACAGAACATGACTGAATGTCCTTGTGACATTGGCTGCCTTCCGGTCAGAAGTTATGGGCTTCTGGGAGCCGCTGAGCATTCTGGGATCGAACTAATCACCTGTGACAATTTGGTCATTGGTCCCCCAAGTCCCTGGTCGATTTCTACTACATCGTATTCCCTGGGGACCAAGGGTTGGGCGCTCCGGCCCACATCCATCTACCTCGTGGCCTATCGACTTTTTCCAAACGTCCCTCAGGCCCCCACCCTGCTCCATCCATCACCGACAGCCCCCACCATCCCTCCTCTCACTGGCCGACCACTGCTTCCCATCCGTAGCATTAATCTAGCTGGACGCTGGGCTGTGATTTGCCATTTTGTTTTGCAGATACAGTAGATGCTCTGGTTGGCCCGTGTGTTTTTATTAATGTTCCTAAAATAGACTTATGCATCCAAATTGCAACTTTTTACGTTAATTGTTTGTAGTTATACATAAACAAATAATCAAAACTGTTAGAATAAATCATATTTTTATCTCATCTGAGGAGGTTTTGTGCACACCTGTGCACCTTTTGGATAGACTGTGGCCGCTGAGGGTGATCTGTGGTCTGATGTGTTGCCTCTATCAGCCGTGCAACTAAGACTGTGTCCTTCTATGTCCCCTAACCCCCCCTCCCGGTATGGCCACTGGGGGGGGGGGTCTGTAAGGTCTTCTGTCAAGAGAATTGCTGCTTCATTTTCACATTGATGTGCGGCGAGTGAATTATTCCTCTTAATGAAAACACAAATCACTGACGCATTTAGCTCAACCCCCAAAAATGAGATCATAACAGTTTTTTTGTCACCGAAGGAAATCAAATGCATTATTTATTGCGAGATTAAGTCGGTGTGTTACGGTGGCGTTACCCCACCCTCTCTCCCACGAGGTGACAGGGCAGGCAGTGGTTTTTTTTAATGTCCGGCCTTTCTGGTGTGAGGGATTGCCACCGCCACACGTCGCCATGCCGACGGACCGAGAAAGTGGGTGTCGGCCTCTGCATGACCCCTTCAGCGCCGATTCCTGATAGGCTGTAGTGCACTGCATAAGAGTATTAGGCATAGCGGGTTTTAGTTTTAATCCCCACTTGCATTGCACAGCGCTGTCGTCAACACAAGGCTCTCAAACCCGGCTGAATTGCTCTGGTCTTTTTCTCAACCCGTCCTACTATAATACTTTATGCTGCAGTTTACTCTCCACCTATTTGCCTGGCCACTTGTTTATATGAAGTTCAATAACAGAAGCCGTCGGGGTAAACGGCGCACTGCCAGTGCCGTTCTCCTCTGAGGGCCCCGTAACCATTAAGTGTCCCGCCGGTGTTTTTTCCTGCTCTCGCTCTCCTCCGCTGGCCGCGAACACGAGCTGCACTACAGCCCATAACCAAACCACAGAACTTTCTGCTGAAAGGTGTTTTTCCTTCTGAGATGCTCTGCAGTCCGCAGTCGCCGAATAATCGCTGTTGCCATGTTTGACCCCCCCTCCCCCCCGTCCCACCATTCGCCACCCGATTTGTATGAAAGGGCAGAGAGAGACATGGGCATCCACCGCATACTGGGGTTGAAGCCCCCCAGACTCTGAAGTCAGACATACGGCTTGATGCAGGACTGTCTTCTGCTCTTGTAGCTGGTCATAGCACATTTATTCCCTCCTTACATGGAAAAGTGACAGGGTGCCGGTTCATCTGGGCCAATCATGGCTTAATGCTGTAAGTCTGTGTGGGGGCTGATGTGTCCGCATCACTCAACCCCCCCTGCTCGTCTTAAAGGGACAGAGCTCCAAAAGACACCTCGGGTGATTCTTAGCGAGACCGGTCTTGCTAACTTGCCTCCAAAGCAGGAATTTGAGGACGCAACCAATGTATCCTAGATATGATGAAGACAACTGGGGCTTTTTACCGGCCGCTGTCCTTCCGTTCTCAGTGTTGGGACTGGTCTTCGGCAATGGAAGATGATGTAAAACGGATACAACAGAAACACAGAAATGCCCCTTGATTGTGAACCCGTGGTACGTTTAAGCATTTACCGCACTGCAGGTGAGACGGCTTGTGTCCCCCCCCCCACCTGTCAGCCCAGGGGAACGCACAATACCCAGCAGCCCCCCCCAGGGCCCTGAAGTGCACCTCCAAAGACAGCGGCATGGTAACATCCTCTTGGGGACTGGCGATGCCTTTCGAGAAAATCGTTTATCGATCAGAGCGTGATCCCAGGTGGTGACACCAGAACCAGGATCCACTTTATTAGCCAGGTACAGCTGCATGTACTGGGAATTTGTTTCGGCTGTATTGGTGCTTACATTCACAGATAACATAGAGGAACAAGAACAGAAGAAAAACAGAGAAGTAGAAAGAAAATGATACAATAAAGGAATAAAACAGTGCAGAGCAGCGCAAGCTGTGCAAACAAACAATAATTATAAGGAGAATAAAAGGAACAGCTGTACTAAATATTGGAATATGAAAATATATGATGTACAGTAGATGACAAAGACAGGTGCAGAGTGGCGGGGGTGGGGGCCGTGTACAGTAAGCAGGGGCCAGGGGGCTTGTTGATGAGGTCAGCTGCTGAAGGGATGAAGCTGTGTTTGTGGTGCGTGGTTCTGGTCTTCATAGCCCCGTGTGGTTCTGGTCTTCAAAGCCCTGTGCGGTTCTGGTCTTCATATCCCCGAGTGGTTCTGGTCTTCATAGCCCCGTGTGGTTCTGGTCTTCAAAGCCCTGTGCGGTTCTGGTCTTCATAGCCCCGAGTGGTTCTGGTCTTCATAGCCCCGTGTGGTTCTGGTCTTCATAGCCCCGTGTGGTTCTGGTCTTCAAAGCCCTGTGCGGTTCTGGTCTTCATAGCCCCGAGTGGTTCTGGTCTTCATAGCCCCGTGTGGTTCTGGTCTTCATAGCCCCGTGTGGTTCTGGTCTTCAAAGCCCTGTGCGGTTCTGGTCTTCATAGCCCCGAGT
>JAODKF010000047.1:3355713-3366401 GCA_026779585.1 Mormyrus proboscirostris
GGCGACTCAGCGGGGCTGGGGTTTGTGCGTGTGTGTGTGTGGGGGGGGGGGCATTAATATCCTAATCATGTCTGTTTGTTCTACATGTGTTTGCAGCCCCTCCTCCGTGTGACATGCATGAAGAAGACCCCCCTGTGTCTGTCGCCTGTTTCCGTGGAACCACCAGCAGAAGCTGGAGATGCTTCCCCCCACCTCCCGCGGTTAAAACGCAGACGAGGCTGCCTTGTTCCATGAGGGAACAGAGGTATTCTTAGAAACACACATTACCATCTCCCGCCTACACCTCTTTATTCTTTAACTTTCCTGTTTTTTCCCCCCTCTTTTTTAACTTCTGTGAGCCAGGCAGAGGCCGGCCCGCTTTCGCAGTGTTCCTGCCCCGCAGCTGTGTGTCTTCTCCCATGGTTCACGCGTGCTCATGTGGGAACACAGTCCGGAAGCAGGGAGGTGACGGGAACACATGCCTGTAAAAGGTCCCTAGCCCCACCCTGGGCAGCCTTGACCGGCCATGCCATCCGTGGAGCGGGAGCAACGTCCGACTCCATCCCCAGCGCTGGCCGGCGTCTGGCTGACATCACTGACGCCTCAGCTGGGATGACTGACTGGGGAATTGTTAAAGGGAAGTCGGATTTCCACTTTTACAGCATGTCTGTAATATGGATATGGTACCAGAGTCTGAACCTGGAGATGAAATCCACCCTTTACATCAACACTGGCTGAAGAGATAACGCCTCAACTTCAATGGATCTGAGACCGATAATTTAAATAACTCATAAATGGCAAAAACCCTCTCCTCTTGTCGGATAGATATACAGACAGACAGAGAGACAGATAGAATTACTGATTTATTGATTGGACACTTTATTAACCCTAAGAGAATTTCTCCTGCTTTACTTGGCCTGTTCTAAGACGGGAGGAGTCACGTGATTAAAATAATATTCAAAGCAAAGCATCTCAGAAAGATCCGTTCTCCTTCGGCATACGGCATGTTGGCCAACGAAAAGTTTCTGCGACTACCTGAGACAGTTTATGATAAACTGTCCAAATAACGTAAGTAACATGGTGGTGAGAGTAGCTCTCAACCTTCATTTATTATTTAAAGTCATTAGAGAATTGAATTTTGTTGCTGCCCAGACATTTAGTACAAGCAGCCCCTGACCAAACAGCAGTACAGAGCCCTCAATCTTTATCAGTCTGCTCACACCTTTTCAGTTGGGACGACTTAAAGTACTTAATTTGAAAATAACCCGAACTTCAGAAACCCAAATTTCTTTTACACTTTAATGATCATATTATACTGCATATCACCAGACGCATGAAACTTCCATCCAAAAAAAAAAAAATTATAAGATTCACCTTAAGTCTCTTCCTCTCCACAGAAACTTATTAAAAGGAAAAGGCTTAACTAAGCTTAACCTGAACAGTCAGCGAGGAGAACGAAGTTTCTCTCAAAGAAACTCACTCACAAATTTACGTTTCACAAATTTCTTCAAATTAAAAGAATTAGCCCAACTTGAAATCCACATTTCGAATATTTACCGTTTCTTATTTTATTTTTGTAATTAAGTCTCCAGGGAAAAAAATAGACACAAATGATTGTTATATACGTATTGTCTTTTTGTGGCAGTACAGGCTATATCCATTTTCCGGTGTTGTAATTTTGTTTTTGGATTACACTTTCATGAATTTGACAACAGCCGGCTATTTATGACCGGTAACGCGTGAGAGAAAATTGTTTTTCCTGAGTTGTTATTCCCCACATTGAGCCACGTTAAGCTATTTTCACATGTGAGTTTCTATGGGGAGGAAACGATTTAACGTCAATTCTATAATTTTGTCTTCGGTCTACGGTTTCATACAATTGCCAACAGGATGCACTTACGACGAGCAAAATGTGAGAGAAATGTGTTTTCCCCAAGTTGCTTCTGACATTATGTCCCGGTTAAGCTGTTTTCCCACATTAAGCGTTTTATATGGTCCTTTGAAGCTCAGAGATGCTCTGTAGATTTTTGTATCCAAAATGCTTTGACACTTAACACGCTACCAATCTGCGTCAGCTTTCGCTGGAGGTCTCTGCTTGTTGATGTCGTGTTTGCTGATCATCTTCATGAACCTTCATGCGTGTGGACATTTCCAGACCTCCACCGATCAGGCGATACCGTTTAGCTGCATAGATCCTACTCATCTAATTGAATTAGGTCCTACAGATAGATCCTACTTCAATTAACTATAGACAATATAGCAACTTGCTTGGTATTCCCAGTAAAATTATATAGTGTACTTTATAATCATGCGTTTAATACATTTTATAAAATATTTTCATTTACAGTATTCAGGGAACATAAAACCGTAAGTTTTGAAGGTTTCCCCTTGCTTTGCCACGGACCTGCCCAAACAGAGCGATTGTGCAAATTACAGCGCTTATGTAAGAGCCAAAATGTCAAAGCCACGCCGATTACAATCCGCGTCTCACTCGGCGGCCGTGGACAGTCTTTTCCAGCTGTCGTATTAATTGGCCTCCGTCTGTTTCCCGAGCCGGACGCCCACAGCCGCGCATCGCCTGGCGTTTTTCATTCATTTTCATTCAGCTGCTTCAGCCCGAACGCCGTGCGATTCGCCCCGGCACGCGGCGCGGCAGGTCTTCACTCCGCCGAGGCTGTAACACTTGTTACCGCCGGCCGCCGCACCGGTAAAGGCGCACCTGAGTTGAGTTCAGACATCCCGCGGTCCGCGGAGAGCCGCCGAGCCCATGATCCGCCCACGGAGCGGCCGCGAAGTTCAGTTCGCCTCTGAATACAACACTTACAACAGCTCGACTGCCGGCGATGCGTGAGCTAGAATACAAGGACGGGAGGGGTTATTCCGTTTTACCCTGAATTTTATATAGATTTTATAGATAAACTGTAATAATCCGAAATCATCCCCGGCTCGGCGAAGTTGCTGTGTTGCACCGCGATATTCTGAGGTGAAAAAATAACCAAGACGGTAAAATATATACAGCAGTATAATAGCCGGTGTTATATTTTTTGCCATATTTATCGAATCGTGCAGCTGAGGTAGTTTTCATTATAAAGGAAAAAATACAATATTTTTTATTTAAAAACCAGTTGGCGAGAGATGAAGGCGAAAAACAGGGATCAGAGCTTTTCAGATTCGAGGGAACTGGACGGCTCCTACGACCAGCTCACCGGTAAGTAAATGAAACGCACTTGTATCTATTTCCAATAAAAGGCTCAATGTCCGATCAGGGATACAAAAGCTTCCGTTTGCATGAAATCTCTATGAGCTCTAGAGTAACCGAAGACAGTTTCCTCAACTCGCTTTTGATCCTGGAGGACATCGCGCCTCTTATTGGAGTCTTTGAAATATTCGCATGGCACTTCAGTTAATTTTGCTGACCTGGCTTGTTACTGAGCTTTTATTAGGTTGTTAAATGATGTCTGGCCGCCGACCTGCTTTGCTGCAAGAATTACGGTGCTGATAATTAAGTAGGTTGAATAGAATATCGGACCCTATGCCCGATGGTATTTCTTTAGGTTTCGTGGCATGGACTTGTGTGTCAGCGTAATTTATTTTACATGCATGGTGCAAAATTAGTATGAACATGGTTTCGGTGGAGATTAGGCCACAGAACGTATATACAGTAGCTCCGCGGAAAGTAGTTTTTATTTATGAAGTTTGTTTAATTTTTGAGCACCGGATACATAAACTGTAATAGTAAATTATTTTTCATAGGAATGAAGCTTTGTAACTCATACTTGAATTCTGGAACATGGAGTCTCCATATCTAACATACTGGACACGAATAGTGTAGAAATAACTTTATACGCCCAAGACTTTTTACCAGTGGGAGAAGGTTCATGAAGAAATATAAAAGTAATATTGGAGGTTTTAGCAACGCCTCAATGCGAGAGCTTTTTAACGATACTGCGCTACTCCGAAAGGACAATGTCGATAAAAAAACACTACACATTTTCACAGTTTTTTTTGGCAGCTTCATAAGCGAGTCATTTAACTATTTTCTCCGCCTGCACACCAGTGCGCAAGACGAAAAAGGACACCGGCGTTTCTGCACAAACTGAGAGATGAAACATTCAAGAGAAATATTTAATTATTTTAAGAAATACTGGTGAAATGTAAACCTCTGCTGTGTTACTTTTCCATAATTTGAGAGAATTAAGTGGTTCATTTCTTTCAGTTGCTGGCATTCGCTTAGCATTGTTGGAGAACAGACATTGGAGAAAAGTAGTCATTTATAATACAAATTTCCAGAGGACGTTTAGTTATTCTCGCATTCTTATCCTAGGTGTTCGTCAGGTTGCAGGTTGCAAACGATTCTTTGCCTCATAACTGCAATACAAGGTGGGTTTATAGTTAAGGTCTGAGGTCGCTCAATTTTTATATATATATATATATATATATAAAATGTCAGCCTTGGGGGTGCTCCCCAGATGTGCAGTCTGAGGCTCAGTGAGGATATCTAATGTAATTTACCCTAATGCACATGGTATCAGACCAAGTCATTTGCATAAAATTCAATTTATTATAAATTCCGATGATGCGGGAGCTCGACAAGGCATCTCCATGCGCCGTGGAGAACCTGGAGTTGGGGAGCTGCGAAATCACGGCACCACCGGCAAGGAGTGCTGGCCTGTATGCCCCGACCCCCTCCATGGAGATACACGTCAACGTCTGGAAGCTTCTTCGGGTCGGCAGTCCGGGAGGGTGTCCGTTTCCTGTGCAGGGGAAGCTGTGCTCCCCGATGTTTAGCAGTGTCTTTTTTTTAAATAAAGTGAGTAACTTTGAAATCTTCAGATGTGATTAGCCCTCCATTTGGGGATAATGCACTCCACATTTTCTGGATGGGCTTTGTGAACCGTTAAGAGATTACTGACACAAATGGGCAGCTGCCCTCCCCCCTCCCCCCCATCAGTGAAACATAATGTGAGAGTGGCACTTCCTCCTGCGGGTGCGTCTTCTGATACCCGCCGTTTGGCTCATCCTTGGGCATGACCTGACTTAAACTGGGATGTCATCCATAGTAGCTTTAGAAGCTGGGGAATGTGCACCGCTGGTGCTACTACACCAAAGTGCGATCTGGTGCTACTACACCAAAGTGCGATCTGGTGCTACTACACCAAAGTGCGATCTGGTGCTACTACACCAAAGGCTGCAGGTGATGCATTGTGGGAAGCAACGTGTAATGTGTCTTGGAGAGGAGTGTAAGTTATGTGGAGTGGAATTTTCACTGTGAGCCGCATGGCAGCTGGGTGGGTGCTGCTGCTGTCTCATCCCCCTGGGGTTGTAGGGTCGAATCCCACCTCCACCCTGTGTGTGTGTGTGTGTGTGTGTGTGTGTGTGTGTGTGTGTGTGTGTGTTTGTGTCCGCCCACCCGCCCTGTGATGCACCGGCATCCCATTCCCAGGCCTGTCCTGACTGGGATTGGCTCCCAGTCCTCCCGCATCCCTTCTCATAAGCGGCTGGAAGATGGATGAATGTGTTTTAATCAGGAAGAATCATCCTGATTCACATTGTGGAGACGGGCAGCCGTCCAGCTGACCTCTGTGAATATGAGCAGAAGCTTTAGGAATCTGCTCTCTCAACTGTTTTGTGGTGATGCAAGGCAATGCATCTTCAGAAGCTGTGATTTGAATGAAGCGATTTCCTCAACACGTTGGGAATTAGACAAAGGAGATGAAGGTGAGAGAGCTCAGCTCACACACCGTCTCATCAAATCACCCGAATCGGGTCGGGTGCCTGTGACGGAATGAACGCGGTGCTGCGTGGTGTTTATGAAGCTGCATTTCTCACCGCAAGGTCACTGGGACTGATCCACGGTGTGGCTTCTGTCACGGCCTCACATGGTTCCCATCTGTCCTCAAACCACTTAACGCCATAGTGCTCCAGGGTCTTTTCTGATGAATAAATGTCTGTACCAGTGATTCTCAACTCATAGGTCACGACCCAAATTTGGCTCGCGGTAAGTTCTGAAAGGGTCGAGATGCAGAGTTGGAAATATAAGCATTTTAAAAGCAGAAAGCCCCTATGCTGATCCAAGATCAGATTTCCCAGCCCCAGTCCTAGAATTAACTTCTATAAATGGGTCTTGGGTTGGCAGCTGCTTAGTGTAAAACTAGTGAACATTCAACCAATCCAAGAAGCCAAACCACAGATGCTTAATTTAAATCCACTGGCACAGCTAATCACATTTGTGTGATAGGTATCAATTGGCATAAATTACAGAGTGCATGGTGTGTTTCTTCATAGCAATAATATAAATCTATACTGGATATAGGGTTGTGACTGAACTGGCATGGTAAACATTGGATTATGCTGCAAAAAGGTTGAGAACTGCTGGTCTATACAGTATTTATACAGATGGTCTTTGCCTTATGATGGAGCTACAACCTGATAAACCATCATAATCTGAATGTATTATAAGTGAGATATAACACACTAGGGCGTCTAGCAGATATAGTGGACTTGGGAAATTTTGGTTAAACACAGAAAAATAAAACGCTTATTTTTACGATGTTGGTCACAAAGGCAGGAGGTGTGGGTACGCGGGCGCTGCCACGCGGCATGTGGCAAACCGAGGAACATATCAAAAGTCGAAGTTTGATGACTACGTCTCTCGCTGTCACCCCATTGTAAAGTTGGAATATTGTAAGTGGAACCATCTGTGTTCATGCTGCTGTGGAGAGTGTTTGCAAAGCAGGCATCTCCCTCTACTCTTGCCCCCCCCCCGCGTTCCTAGATGAGTCATCCATCAGCCTTCCTTGACCAGCGCCTCCTCTGTTTGGGTCGAGCATCTGCTCTGAAAATCACCGGCCCAGACGCTGCGAGTCAGTGAGCAGAGCGCCCCAGACAGGCAGGATCCAGACCCCCAGACCACTCGGTCGGTTAAACACGGGCCTCAGCCACCTACCCGGGGGGGGGGCAGGCTGCCAGTGTCTGTGCCGTTTCTGGACACAGGAAGGCTGGCTGCCAGCTGGGAGGAGGGGAGGCCCTATGTTGTTGGCAGGATGTGGTTTCAACCAAACAAAGCAAAGGGGCTTATGTGTTACCCAGAATCCTTAGTGGCTTGTTGAAAACTACACCCAGTGGGGGTCAGTATGGACTCGTGTTTGATAAGCACAGACCATCCTGGCCATGATCCAGACCTCTCCTTTTTTCGCAGTCTCTGTAGCAACTGCAAACCCTCATTTTTCATCTGTGTACTTTTTTTTTCTTAAGCATAGCTGGGCCATTATAAATTGTATCCTCCTTTAGGTGCAGAAGCTCGCAGAGATGAAAGCCTAGGTGGCTCGCCGTTCTCTCCTCCGGTCCGTGTGGGATGAGCCTCCCGCCGTCGCTCTGCTGCCTTTAAGCCGCCTCATCCTGCTCTGTTCGGCTAGTCTGCGCCGGCAGCCACTCGGAAATGCAACTTTGGTTTCAAGTGTCACTTTGCGACTGAAAAGCCCCGCAGGTTTTTCCAAGAGAGAAATTCCATTTATCCTGTTATTCTTCAGAGGACATGCGGTCGGTGTTATTCCAGAAGCTTCCGTCTGGAGAGCTATCCCGCTCCCCATGCCTTCGTGCGGATCGAGGGTCCTCTGGGGGATCCCCACAGTTACTCGGACATTGGGGCCCCAACGTTTATCACACCCTGCACCTCGCCGTGCCACAAATTAGCATTCCATCATCACCTCCGTGTCCCCGTGACGAGCAAAGTGATAAGCTGTCCTTCCATCACACGGGGATAACGGACACCTTGCTTCTGCACCCGGGCCGTTGAATGCCGGGAGGTGGGGGGGGCGGCTCATGTGTGGGGTTCCTCAGTTCTGTTCCGACAGATATCGCTGTTCTTGGAAAATAGGATATTACGAGTCACCAGGTCGTCATTTATATAGCCAGTATCCGACTGGGTTCTGGCAGCCGACTGGAACAATTCATACCCTTATAAAATAAAATCAAATATCGCATGGGATATCGGGCAAACGGCACAGCTAGCTTCCATGTACAACGCAGCTGTCTGTGAGCTCAGTGAGCTCTCCCAGCTGATACAAGGAACTCTCTCAGCCTCCTTGCCAGATGGATCCTCCTTCAGTCTCCCGCTCAAGGATATTTCATTGATAATGCGAAAGGTCTCGGGGCGAGGCGGGTATCGATCTGGGCTGGTTTAGCGTCCCAACGCCGAGCCTGCTGGGATTCAGTGCCGCATTCCCCCGCAGCCGGCTGATTGATTAGAGACGTGGTCACGGGTGACTAGCTGGAGGTAAGCTGTGTGTACAAGGCGGGGAGAGATGGGCCACATGACTCAGATGACAGGTGTCATTGGCAGAGCATGGCGACAATGGGGCCGGTTTTGGACAAGTAGGGAATGGGTCACATGACCTAGCAAAGGCGCTCTGAATGCCCAATTTGATTTAATCTACAGTTTTCCTTTATTTTATTCTCTTGCAAATTCTTGTGCTGAATATGAACATGAACACAGGGACAGCCTTCGGCTAGAGGGATGCTCTGGTTATTTCTGCCCAGAATTTCTCCATAAGGCTTTGGGACCAAAAAAAGGGGGGGGGGTCATTCCTTAGCTTGGCGCTCATTGATGACTCATCAATGTCCCGGTTGGGTGTCATCTGGCGTAACGGATAATGACAATAACCGTGAAACCAGCCACTGTTAAGAAGAGTATAAAAGCATCTGTTGCCTCTTGAGCATGACCACAAGCGCCCCCAACTGGTACCCTGGGAAAATCCACGGGGCTCTGAAAGTGCTGGTAGGCTTCGCCGAGCACGGTGGCTGTGACGGGATATCGATAAAGCGTCGCATCATCAATTCTCTGTTGCCTACGCCGTTAACGGTTAAGCAGCCTGACTGACATCCGTTGGACATGAGCAGTGCCTGTCAGACGGGTCGGTGAGCCGCAGTGGATGAGATCCTGGGGTGGGCAGGAGTATCGGAGTCCAGGAGCCAGCCGTCCCCCCCCCGCAGCTGTCCAGCTCCACAATTACGCCCTCGACTTTCACATGCTACCCTGGATGTGAGATAAGTGCCCCTTTGCTACTAGTCCTGTGCCTGTCACATCACAGAACAGGGCAGGTCCCCTGGTGATGTGTCGCTATAGAAACGTCCAGACCTTTGAAATGTAACGATGCTTAGTTGCCACATTCAGCTACACTGGAAACGCTTCTTTTCACTTTTCCCCTCTTGCTGTTCTTTGAGACGCACAGATATATATAGTTGAGAGTGAACCTTGTGGTACAAGTGCTGGGACAGGCCATTTTATGGGGGGGTTAAAGGCTTATTTTGTCAAGTATGGGATTCAAACTTTTCAATCACCGGCACTGAGGCCTAAGCTACTGAACTCCCAACTGCCCTGTGGCTTTTGGCTGATAAATATGCCCCCCCCCACCCCAAAAAAAAAATCGGGGAATTTTTTTTTGTGCCTAAGCCTCCCGCCCCCCGTACCCTTCTCTGCTGGAGGCTGGTGGTGTAATATCCATGCCGGAGGCAGATGACCCCGGTTCCTGAGTAGATGTGTCTCTTGCTGCGAGCGCTAATGGTGCACGTGGACCTCAGAAACAATGCTAACCCCTGATCACTATCCCTCCAAGATTGATTTTATGCTAATGGTGCATAATAAGGTGGAATTCATTTCTATAAAAAAGTCTCCTGTCCACACAGCCTCCCGGGCTTTAAACACAATCCCGAGCCGGTAACCAAACAGCTGCGTATCGGTTCACGTTTATCTCCATGCGTGAAATATTCACCTAGTTTGGCCGTTTGCTAAATACCCTGCTGCCACTTCGCTAAAACCACTAATATAGCTGAGAATGTTCGAGATCGGTTTTCAGGAAGCGGCGAACCTCGCCCAAGGACACTACAGCACCGCCTCGGGCTGGAACAGACCCCAGAGCATTTTAACCACCAATTAGTTTCCCCCGACAGCAGTGGGCAGCTGAGGCTGTGATTAGCACCCGCTGGCGTACCAGTTGGGAGTTCAGTCCACCTTTGTGCGGCGTGCCGGACCTGGGCACCAGGAGCAGGGCTGTGTGGGCGGCCGTGTCGCTTCATGAAGATGTGCATCTGTGCGTCCTCTCGCTCGGACCTTATCTTGGAGGGAGATGAGGTCTGCTGAGATCTGTCTCTCTCTCTCACAGACACACACACACACACACACACACAATCATGTAATCATATCATTTTGGGAATCGCTCATTCATTTCTATGGGAAAAATGTTAATGCTAACTATGACAACCTTAACCCTGTAAGAGTTTTTGCATTTTCTTTTTTTTTTTTTTTTTTATTGCGGTCACGTATTTTTATAAAATGCTTTTCCCAAATGTTTCCTGGTCCCCATAACATAAAAAAACAGGTATAGAGACATATGGTCCCCACAAGGTAAGGTGTACCTGGACCACACACACACACACACACACACACACACACTCGCTACTCGCCCTTCTCCCATAGGTTCTGCTGTCAACACCCCCCCCCCCCAAACCTGCCATCTCTCCCGCAACCCCGTTGACAGGTCTGCCCTGAGGAACACGCTGAGATCTGTTACCCATGAGCCCCTGGGGGGGGGGTGCAGCCTCTCACACTCCAGCAGCTTCCGAGTCGAGCTCCTGGTTCGGGGACGGGGGCAGCCCTTATTCCGCTTGTCAGTCAGATTCAGTATACTCCCCCCCGCGACCCCCCCCCCCCC
>JAODKF010000047.1:3401128-3417503 GCA_026779585.1 Mormyrus proboscirostris
GTGCCGTTTACATCCAACCCATATGCAGTCTTACTGTGATAAACAGCTATTGAGTGTAAATTATAAGAGGCTATAGCAGCAGAGTTCAGAAATGGTTAATGAACCCATCAGGCGGTCAACATGGACCAAGTCACAGGGGTCTAGAACAAGCACACATGTTACTTCTGACACTGCGTGACTGTTTTGCGAATGATATCTTATTGTCTTTCCAGAAGGTTCTTGCAGGAGACAACAGTATTGTTTTGTATTTACTTGTGTGAGTAGAGGGAGGGTTGGTTAAAAATCCACAGTGAAACCACCTGGGCATCATCCTGAAAGCCGTCTGGGTTTGAGTGTCCGTCTCGCTTAGGTCATCAACGTCCCTTCTTCTCAAGTCGGGGAGGCCCGCAGGCTGAGGGCACCTCCACTGGCGTCCCGAGAGCCCTCGGTGTTTCTTTTTCGTGATGAGTCATCATGAAGTGTCCTTAGATGTGGAAAATATCACTTATCCTTTGGCTCGTGAATCATCGTGAGGTTCCAGCTGAGAGTCAAGTATCTGCTGGGTCCGCTGTCCCGGGTGCATGGAATTCCTCCGACGGCTGACAAATCGCTGTTGTGGCTGTTGTTTTTATTTTCCGAGAGTGCCAGATTAACCATGACGGCGAGACGCCGGGTCTTAACTGAGCTTTTTAACAGCGACCTGATGCATCTCTAAAATCTGCTGTACAGCTTCAGCCCACAGACGTAATGGATGGTGCTAATCTTGCCTATGCATGCTGTGTAATGACAAATACCCGGGGGCCCTGAATGAACAATATCCACACAGACGCTTTGTTGCATAAAATGGAGATAATTAGTAAGAAAAACGCCCGGTTCCTTGGTTTCCCTTAATGAAGCATGTGCTGCAGTCAAGTGTTTCCTCTGCTAATTGCTCATTAAAAGGCATCTGCGATTGAGCCTAACGGTGGCCCCAGTGGAGTGTGGTTCAAGCCCAAGTGTACTCTCACCTCATGGGGGTAGCTTTCTGCTACCATTCTGCTGTTTATCCAAAGTGGCGCACACAACTTGTAATTCAGGTTTTTATAATTTATCCTGTTGATTATACAGTTGATTGTTTTACAGAACCAATTCAGATTAAGAACCTCCCTGAGGGGCACAGTAGCAGGGCTCACTGTAGATGATGCCCCCCCCAAGGACACAATTGGTACAGCTCAGAGCAGATGGGCCCTCCTGAAGGCCACAATAGTAGGGCCCACAGTAGGAGAACCTCCCTGAAAAGCTCAGTGATAGGGCTGATTATGGGTAAGACTCCCTGAAGGGTACAATGATAAAAAACATTATAGGAAAATCTCCATAAAGGTCACAATGGCAGGAAAACTATGGTAAGAACCTCTCTGAAGGGTCCAATGATAGAGCTCACTATGGGAAAGCCAACATCAAGGGCAAGGGCACAATGGTATGGCCCACTGTGGGTGAGCCTCACTGAAGGGCACAATGGTATGGCCCACTGTGGGTGAGCCTCACTGAAGGGCACAATGGTATGATCCACTGTGGGTAAGACTGCCAGGAAGGCCACAGTGATAGGGCTCTCTGAACCTCCCTAAAGGGCACAATGATAAAGACACAATAGGAGAGTGGAGAATCTCCATGAAGGGCACAATGGCATGTCCCACTGTGGGGGAGCCCCCCTGAAAGGCCCAATGGTATGGTCCACTTTGGAGGAGCCTCCTGAAAGGTCCAATGGTATGGCCCATTATGGGGGAGCCCCTGTGAAGGGCTGAGTGGTAGGGATACAATGAACCTATAACCTGAAACATTCTACAAGTACACATTCTTGTTCAGGTGAGATCAATGTAAATGCAAGATCAATGCATAATGAGTGAAGTATATAGCCTTGATATCTGATTCTGCACTCAAGTCAACAGATTTATTCTGCACTCATTCTGTCTTACTTTGTGTAGTATTGTTGCACTGTACCCGTTGATGCAGAAGCGTCTGTTTCCAGCTGGAGGTAAAAAGCATGGCTTTGATCGCTTCTGATGCTGGGGTCTTTTGATTATATCGCTGAAGCGCAGCACGGGACGTAAATAGCAACCTTTTCTTCAGTAGATGGCAAAAATAGTCTCCAGCGAGACAGAGTGTTTCTATTTTAGTCAGGCAGGGGAAAGAATGAACTTTTGAGATCATGACAGAAGTTCTTAAATACTGCATTTTTATTAGTTCTAAATGAACTAATAATCTAATCTTCACCACCTGAGGTGAATGATAAAGCAGAGACAAGTGTATTTAAACAAGGACGCCACTGCCACCTTGTGGCTGACTTGGCACAGCACCCTCTCCTAACCTATGTCTCTGTGTGCATTAGGAAAGGAGAATGTAGCTGTGTATGTGTCATTGTTTATAAGGCTCTCTTTGTGGGGGGGGGCATTATGAAGCAGCCTGGTCCGGTTCCAGGCATTACCACAAGTTATGCCATCCCGATGAGACAACTTCCCAATGGACATTTGTGTTTCACAGCGCCAAGGCAGCCAGCCAAGCAGTCATCCTCTGCCAAGGCTGACCCCTCCCACTCCCCTATGAGGAGGTCACTTTTTGAGCTGTAGAAAGGCAGGATCCCCACAATGGATTACAGGTGTCAGGTCGAGGACATTGACTCAGGCTTGGCATTGAGCTTGTCATCATGGCCGTGTCATTCATTATTTATTTTAAGGCTCAGAAAAGACTTCTGTTGACTTGGCATGCGGTTGAATCCTGGAATGCAGTCCTCCCACCAAAAGAGGGCGACTCAAAGACGGATTTTGAGTGGGATGTTTATAAAGGTGCAGAAGGATGGCACAGATTGATGGTGCTGGGTGGTCTGAGGATTTCCTCCAAATAGTATCGTGTGAATCCCCAGAGACCTCTAGCCTGTGATTTGCATACATTATTACGTTCTGCAAAATACACTAAAGGAGCTCTGATGTCGGACTTATAGACACCCATTAGTGTTCCGCAGGAAATTGTCCTTGACATACAGTATACTGTACAGTATACTGCCAGATGTAACTCATATTTTCATGGTCTGTGCTTTGCAAGTTGTTTAAGCCTTTCTGCTCATGCATGATCACTGCTGATTAGTTTTGTGCTCTTTGCTTTACAAAACGATCAGATGGTTGCCGGTTCAAATCCTGAAGCTGGCAACGTGATGTCACTATTAAGCCCTTGAGCAAAAGCCTTTGACTCCTAACTACGGCAACTGCACCGATCCTCACCTCGACAAAAGTCTCAGCCAAATAAATGTAAAGTGTATAGTTACTGCTCCTTCACCCTTCCAGTCAGAAGCCTCCTTGCCGGCTCATTTACTTATGGATAAGGACTCCTGCCAACCACTAACATGCACTAATTTAAACCGCAGGTGAAAGAGGGAGTGGACTATAGTTTGGTCCATTTGTTTGAAGCATCCAACTGCATGGATGTGCCAAAATGCTCAGTGAGTGTCCAGCAGAGGTCCTCATTGAGCTGACAAACATTCACTATCGCGCATGACAGAGTGATGGTAGCCTTTGTTGCTTTCTAGACTTATGTGCTGATCTTTTAATGCTAGCCCTTAGCAAATTATCCTACCTTTTATATTCAACTTGAAGTCTACTAGTCATGGTGCCAAATACCAGCGTCCCTCTAAGCTGTTTTACTGGTATAGTGAGCTGAGATAATCAAGGCATTGTTTTAAAAAAAATACCTTATGATTTTACGATAAGTTTTTTTCAGAGCACATCTACAATTTAAAAACTGATGGTCAACTTCTGTTTAGCCTAAGTTCATGCATGGGTGTTGCTTTTGTATACTTGAACATAGATAAATTAGTGCTGAACAAACAAAATTTGCCCATTTAAAACTATTTTTAATTTGCATCATTTTGACATCTGCCAGCCAGACCATTCAGGTAGTACTGAGCATGAATTCTCATCAGCAGTACTATCAGTGATAAGCATCCTATGTTTAACAACTGTTATCCTTGTTTGAAATAAAGAAGAGTGTCTGTCTTGTGATTCATATTCATATTCTCTTCCTGAACACAACACAGGTGGAAGTAGGTAGGAATAAAAAAGTAGCCATTACTGTCAGTTGTAAACACAGTGGGCTGGTTTTGGGCCCCCTGCCCCATCGCTGACCTTTTTGAGTACATTGTGCTTCCTTTTGGACTCTCCCAGTGCGCCAATTTTTTTTTTAACTAATCCTTATTATTCAGAGCCCAGAAGGTACCTTCCTAGTGTCGAGATTAATTACTGGCACCACTGCCAGGACGTCCTGGCTCTAAGGGTCGCAGCTCTCCGGGCTGCTTGATTTATGCAAATGAAGGGGTGGGGCTAGATTTTAGGTAGCCACCCTTGGGTGAGTTTAATTACAGTTGAATATCACACCTACAGTTGCATACCACAGCCTTTGTCAAGCTAGCATGGAGGGAGATTAGGTCTGTATGCAGTGCGACAGGAGGCCAATATCTATTATTGTACAACAGCTTCAAGGAAATGCTCGACTGATGCATATTCCAAGTACAGATCTCTCGGGTTGGAGGGGTGATTCAGCGTTAGCATTTTTCTGAAGTGACATTCATATACATTGGTCCTAGTGTAGGGGCAGCTGTTGGTCCACAACATAACTGCCAGATGATTTCTCAGACTTAACGTGCTTTCCGGAAACCACATGCCAGGACCTAAGGGGGAATCTGAAAAATGAAAAAGCGACCCACATGGCAAGTCGTGTTGACGTCCGCCACCGGAGACTTACACATTTCAGCAGGCACATCAAAAGTTACGGAAGGCAGAAATGTTACCTTATTGGCTGTCAGTCAGCGTGAAAAAGCAATTTAGAAGGATCGATAGGAGCTTGAGAAGGGCACTGGCGAGAACTGTGAGGTGGGTGGGGTCGATTGGGAATTGAGTGTAATACTGATAAGAGTGAAAGTATAGCACTGGCTAAAAGGGATTAATTAGATTTGTTTCACAATAATTAGAAATATAGGATGGTCCCGGAATGTATGGATTGGTGACTGGTGAGGCTGTGGTGAGTGGACTGTGATGCCGTTATCTTTGCATCTTCAAAGTCATCAGGCTCTCCACACTCCCAAGCAGAATCCATCATCAGAAGGATAACTGGTGTGAACCAGTGGGGGGTGGAGCTTGCGGTTGATGAGACAGAGATAATGCCTCGCCCTACGGATACTTATCTCCTTATGGCTGTAGGTTGAAGAGGTGATGATGTATGGATCTGAGATGCTCACATTTTCCAGGTACTTCCTGGTACTCGTTTCTGTTCATTAAATATTTTTGACTTCCTGTAGCCTGTGATCCGCATGACGATCTCATCCCCAAATCTCGCCATGGTTGCCATCTGAGGCTAGTTCTGCATTCAGGAAAAGGCCCTGTGAGATTTTTTTAAAAAGAGCTGTGATGACTGATTCCTTAGGCCTTTCCTTATATTGTACGCTTCTCCAGGCTGGTGACCACGCAGGGACAATGTGCCATGGAGAAAGTTGGCAAGATCTTGTTTGGCCAGCCTGCCAACCAGGCTGCCTTGTCCGTACCGTAATAGGTCCTGTGTTATTTGTGTGGGTGCTGCCAGCCGGACCTGACTGTCGCAAAGACAAGGGCTTACATAACGTTCGGCCTCTTTGGTACCTCATGATTAAACGATAGGGCACGGTGATGAGGTGCCTTTTCCTGCTCCCTGTCTGCTGCCTGAATCTGTGTTCCCGTGGTACCCCTGGTTTTCCCAGTGATATTCTCTCGTGTGTGTTTTATAAGTCAGCGGGTGCCTGCTTGTTACACCGGCTCTCCATATTGCGTGAGACTCGGCTTCGTTTGGGCCCGGTCTCGTGGAAGCCAGAAGCGACCAGGAGGGATCTGTGCTTCATACACTTCACCCGGCTCCCGTCTCCAGCCTCGGGGACAACCCGACGACAGTGGCTGGCTTAATTAGGTGTCAAGAGCGGAGTCCGCGGCCAGCGCTGCCCCCGCTCGGTGACAGCCCATTTCCAGGGAGTCTGGGATCCTCTGGACGGTGAAACACAGAGAGGTTCAACCCCCCCTCACCTCAGCCACCACCCACCGCACTGTGTTCTCTTGGAATCGGGAGGTCAAAGGCTGCTTCTCATGAGCCTTGTCCGTGGGTGCAAGACAGCTCTCTAGTTTAGGTTTATCTGAGCACCTTGTGTTTTTTTCCATGGGGCTGAATTCCAGAAAGATCTATTCAAATCCAGTAAAAGTCATTGTTTTAAACGTGTTATGATTTGATGGAACATGGCAAAGGGCGTTGGAGGGAGGTTATATACACACATTTGGGATAGCGATGGGTTCCCCTCTCTGGGACATCGTTACTCCCAGGCATAATGGGAAGGGGCCACAAATGCATCAGTAATGGCAGGAGGCCTCGCAGACGGGGTATAGAGTGTCACATGGCGGCAGATAATCTCTGATTACCACGCACTGGAGCCCACTCCACTCCACCCGGCTCATATCGGACCCCCCCCCCCCCAACGCCAAACAGATACCTTCAATCCTGCCTCTATCCTGCTGTTTGTTTTCTTTCAGGGGTAAGAATAAAAACAAAAATGTTGATTGGCAAAACTGTCTTGGGGGGTGCAGGGACAGGATCAGATTCCTGGTAATTTGGATCTGTGCTCTGATGGCTTTAGGCTTCATAAGGCCCGCATGTATCTGGAAGCCTGTATGTGGATTCAACTCGTGTATCTTCATCCCGATTTCCTCCATGTCGATGATGCTGATGTTAATCAAAGCTGCCTCCCTTTGGACACCAGACAATCACATTTAAACATTTCAGCTGTTATCGTATCTTCCTCGTTACGGGAAAGACAGGTATTCCTCATTGCCCGGTATGCTGTTTCCGCTCATGTTAAGCACTGTTGATTCTTTTGACTCGGATATTAGTTCTCTGATTTGTGGTTATTTTTAGCTTGACAGGTGGCCATTTATAGAAATGCACTCTTTCCCCCAGTTAATTGTAGCACCTCTTATTGGATTCCAAAATGCCACCGTTTGATACGCCCTGTATTTTTCTGCAGTATAATGCTCCCATTTTTCACATATCATTCACTTTGTTACCCTGTTGACTTTGGATGGCTACTGGGCCTCCCCTTGGACACACTATTCCCAGAATGCAACGGGGCAACAAAAGTTCGACTCGATATTACTAAGGATGGTGTAATTGCAACAAATAACAAACAGATCTCTTTCTGACGAATAACACAAACAAAACATTTTACCTTGACACGCGGGAGTTGGGGAGTGTGCGATGAAGGGGGACGGAGCCTCAGCTACGTGCTGAAATTAAAAATAAATTCCAATGTATTTTTGCGGCGGCTGTCTGTCAGTGGCGCTTCTGTGTCTGACTCACAGATGGCTGCTTCAGACCTGCGCGGCAGCGACGGCGGCGGGCGAATACGCTGGCGCTGCTCCCTGTCGCCTGTCCCTGTCATTGAAAATTTAAGGCCGACACGCAGAATAACAGATTATCGATGCTGTTTCTGCTCTATCCATCTTGTTACTGTTTGCAGCAGTTATTTTTTTATTCACCTTTTTTTTCCAGCAGACCAGCTGAATCACAGCGAGTTCTCCATTCTAAACTAGAGTCCATTGATACGTGGAAGGTGCCCCTTTAAACCTACTCTTAAAGAGACAGGTGTGTCATGGATTTTCGAGAGCGATGCCTCCTGTCTTTTGGTTGCCATGACAGTTATTAAACCACAGGTAGGGTGACTCTCAGGGAGGGAGGCTTAGCTGCAGTCGTACTGTGAGTAGGCCCGACACACACGTGCAGATATGAGCGGATGTGTCCACACGCATGTTCTGTGGGCGTGAAATCGATAATTCTGCCTTGCTGGATCGGGAAGCGGACTGCGATGGCATAATCTGCCGTGGAATAGCGCTGTGGGACATGTGTATGTATGTGTGTGTGTATGTGTGTGTGTGTGTGTGTGTGTGTGTGTGTGTGTGTGTGTGTGTGTGTGGTGCTGGAACTTTCTGGAAATGAAGTGCCTTTTTTTAATGAGCTCACTCGCTCCGGGTTAATCAACCATGCAAACACTTTCAAGTGAAACGGCTGGAAATAGCCTGCAGGCGTATCGTCCTCTCAAAGGTCTGCCAGGGGCTGCAAGCCAGATAAATGCTACTGCAGTCCGGCGCTTTCGCCCCCCATTCCTCTCCCTTCTTTGCTTCCTCACTCATTCCTCTCCCTCATATCAATCCGGAACAATCCGGAGTGACACATCAGTGTAATGAGCGGTTGTACGCACACTGCCAAAGTGTCAGGGACAAAGCCTGAACAGAAAACCCCAGCGGGCACCGTGGTAAATATTTCTGCAAACGCAGAGCTTCGTTGGCCTCATGCACCAGAGGACTGCCACTGTTGTAATCAACGCAAAAACCACCAATAATGTCGCAGATGGACAACTTGGTGATGCCCAAATGTGATTGTTTGATCATAAATTAACTCAAAGTGATTGATACGGTTAATTAGAACAGAGAAAATGTAAATGGCGAAATGTCTCGATGAACTATGAAATACCAGTGGTGATTTGTAATATGCGCGGCAGGGGAGGGAGATGCTCTGATCTTTGACGTCTCCATGAGACCCTGGGCTGGAGATTTAAAAGCATTCCATATAAGTAACCACAGGGGGCTGCTGTGTGGCCCATTGGTTTTTAGGCCTCGAGTCACATGCTTGGCAGAAGAATCACATTGGAGCTGGGCCCTTAAGGTCCATGACCGCCCGAAAAAATGCTTCAGGGGTGCTGGAAGAACAACCTGACCCTGCCTCGCTCTTACCTCTATATCTGTGTGTGCCTTTAAAAAGAGGAGAGCATGATGGGATATGCAGAAGAGCTCATTCCAGTCTATCTGTTCTCATGTTTGTGCAAATGGTAGATAAGGATTCATTTCATTTCACAGAACAGGTAGAAGCATAATGCTGGCTGGCTGTGATTGTGCAACTGCTAAAACTGAACAAAGTCGTCTTTTCTTAGCATATAGTGTGAGAAAAAGGGCAGGCATCAAACGCCGGGCTCGTTCTTAAACCGTCGCTGGAACCTCTAGGTATCCGCCGCCCCGTTACCTAGGTAACAGCGTTAGGCAAATCAGTATAGGTAGTGTCACTGGAATGGGTGGGAACGGCTCACTCTCTCTCGTTTGCTTTCTCCCTATTTTCCCGCCTCCCTCGCTGATACTTTGGCAGTAACAGACTCACGCTGGCCGTCACAGCGTTAGGAGACTCCCCCTGCTTCCCCAGCCCCTCTGCGAGGCGGTGGGGGGGGGCCTCGCCATCCACCAGGCTTTGACAAAGCACTCTGAAGCTTCCTACCGGCAGGACAGACAGGGGTCCCCCAGAATCCTTAACTACCGGCATCCTTGGATGTGGATCCTGGCTCATCCCACAGGTTTGGAGAAACTGGACGGGGTTTATTGAGGCATAAAGAGAGGGGCTACAGCTGGAATTAACGGGGGTGGGGGGGGTGAGGGCAGCCAGCGGGGAAGGGGGAATGAACCCCTGCCTGACGACGCTTGCAGACGAGGGGATCTTTTACGGCGGGCGGAGGCGGTCGTGGTCGGTGACGAAGGACATGTAGTGTGTTCAGAGCGGCAGCCTCAGCATGGACCTGGATGGCCTGGAGATCGTAGCCGTCCTGGTGGTCATGGGGCTCTTCGTCAAGGTTCTGGAGCAGTTTGGTCTTTTCGAGCCCGTCGGGGGAGCTGGAGTAGTGGAAGGTAAAGTTCCTTGGGGGAGGGGGGCTACTTTTTGAAAAAGACGGCTTCTTGCTGTGTCTTCCTTTTTGTTTAATTTTTTTCTGCCAGATGAAATATGTGTCTGCGTTCGTGACAGTGCTGAAGTTTGCATTGTTTTTAAAGTCGGCGGTGAGGGCAGGTTCTGCCGGCTGACATATTGTGTGTGGGATGTCTGCTTGGCAGGAAAGATTCAGGAATGTTCCTTCTGTTTTCTGCTCCTGATGTGTTATTTCACTTTGCCCATGGTGTGTTTCGAACGTCTAATTCAAGCAGGAGAATCCTCTCCGAGCCAGACCGCGTTTCCATATGATGGCGTGACTTATCATTCTGTCTCTAAGCGGAAACAC
This sequence comes from Mormyrus proboscirostris, assembly GCA_026779585.1. Lineage (NCBI taxonomy): Eukaryota > Metazoa > Chordata > Actinopteri > Osteoglossiformes > Mormyridae > Mormyrus > Mormyrus proboscirostris. Next base: position 3,411,231 of record JAODKF010000047.1, read on the forward strand.
ACAGAGTAAGAAAGGTCATGGACCTGTTTTGCATTCGAAACTTCTGTTCTGACCTGATTGTATGGTTCAGTGAAATTATGGAATCCTGTTAAGAACTCCAGTCTTGCTGTGTGGCCCCAGAACCTGAAGCCTGCCTGCCTCAGGGCGTCAGGCCAGATCACTGGTCCTGTGCTCAGGAGCAGCAGTCTGCTTGACCGTTTGCTAGGTGCTAAATCAGTCTGGGCTGTCGACACCTACAATATTACACACAGCGGTCAATGTTAGTACATCTGTTTCCCATATCTACTTATACAAGGTCAAAAAGGTCATCTTACTCAGCCAAGTTAAGTTCCCACCGTCCAAGCACTGGTTGGTTTCACCAGTGAGTAACGCTGCATAGAATTGCATGCAACAGGCAAAGCAATTAAAATCAGATTGACCGAATCCTTGTGGTTCATTGCCACAGGGTAATTTCAGTAACTGTGCCCGTTAGACCATTACTGACTCTTGAGGAACTTTGTTTTGCGTGCAGAGACACTCTGAGGTTTGACTTGGGGGAGAATTCATTAACAGCCACAGTAAGGAAGTGCCAAGCCAATGGGAGGCTATGTTGACTTTTTGCAGCTTATTTTAGATCAAGTAATCCTTAACTGAAGCAGATCATGAAATTGAGTGGAAGGAAGTAATCATGTAAATGTCCTTCACTTTTTCCTGGAGACCTGTTACCTCTGAGGCGTTAGGTAGCAGAAAACATGTATCTATCAATATATGCATTTGACTGCTTAAATATATCAGTCAATTAACCAATCTGAACCTGCCATAACATTATGGTGAAAATGGCAGCGGGGGGAGGTGACAGGATTAACCTGTTAATCATCATTCTGGATTTAAAGGAGAGGAAGGTGACCTGGGTTTGTTAACAGTGAACAGAGCTATCGGATCTGCTGTCATTGATGGGGTTTGGGAAGTATGAACTGCAGGTTCCTATGAAATCTTGAGATTCTGGGTAAATGGAATGTTGAGGGTCTAGGCTTTTTGTTTTCTCTGTCATTCTTGAAAGGTGTGTTTACTTGTTTGTTTGTTTGTTTGCTTGTTGTGTCGAAACCCTTGTTGCTGTTTGCGCTCTCCTTTATATGAGCGAGCATACAGGCAAACAGGAGCTGTAGCCAGCATCCAGCTGACATTTGGTTTCGCCCAAAAGCTGTCGGTGCAAAGTTACGATACGACGTTTGGCGTGTGTCAGATGGAAAGGCAGTGTGGGAGGGGTGGCGTGTCACGGCGAGAGGGCTGGAGATGCGCGTTTCGGTGAGGGCTTTCCATCAGGGTCTCTGTGGCCACGGCGATTATGTGGTGTTAGTAAAAACAACAGTAGCATCGTGCCAGACAGGAGGACAGGAAGATGGGCTAGGCTGCCTGGAGTGTGTGGATAAGTGCAAAATGACGATTCTATATTTGCCATTTATACAAGTAGAGTGACGTTCTTCCCATTTTGCCGCTGCCATCCTGCTCTCTTATGGGAGACACGCATACACAGCTGAGAGCGACGCTTGAGGTCTGAGCCCAGGGGCGGCCATTTATCCAGCCTCCCTGGAGCATCTGGGGGTCAGGGGCTTCGCTTAAGGGCCCAGTGGTGATGGGAACATTCTGCCAATCATGGGATTTGAAGCGACAACCTTCCAGTCACAGGCACAACCTGTGTGAGCTCCCATGGGGTTATGTTATTGAACAATTCCAGTCCGTTAACCATTCAGAGCAACTGGTCCCAGTTTATGCAGTGCCAGCCGATGTTTGTTTATGTGGTAACCGTACATGATGATTGGTCCATTTTCCCCTCAGTCTATCCCAAGAAGCACAGGGCAGAATTCTGTCTGGGTAGAACGTCAGTCATGGGATCATGCAACAGACAGCTTAGAGACGATACGCAGGGAATCAAACCCGTAACCCTGGAGCTGGGGGGCCACGTTGCTGCCCACCTGACCACCTGACCACCCTGCCCTCTGTGTCATTCCGATGTTCCTTTGCACCCTAGTGCTTTGGTCTCATTTGTGATGGCACTGGAATTCAGGGTGGGTGTCAAGGCTGACAGGTGACAGCTGACGTAAATACCCTAATATAGGGTGTAACGAGACTGACAGAGGTGCTTGTTGGGTATGGGGGGGTGGTGAAACAGAAGTGGGCAAAAGTGGGCATTCAGTCCAGGGAGTGGGAGATGCAGAATGTATGTAGTGGGGGGGCTTATGTACCTCCAGCTATTATGCAGCAGAGAGCCAATGCACCTACTGCACTCAAATGCTGACTGGTCCTCACAACGGAACAGCCAAGTGAGTACTCCACTCAGTTCTTCAAAGTACTCAATCCAGTACACTAGATGAGTACTCCAGTCCCTGAGTGCCCTAGATATGTGTATGGCTTGGGAAGGGGAGGCGTGTACCTCAGGGAGTTAAGAGCCTGTGACCAGAAGGCTTCCAGAATGTTTCCACATCTCCGTCGGTCCTTCAAGCAAAGTTCCAATCCCTCGTCCCCAAAAAGACTGATCCTGTGTTGAGTCTACAAACTCTCAGCTGTTTTTGTGTGTGTCTTAAAGGAGAACAAGATGAGATATGCAAAAATAAGTATTCTAATATACCTGTACTTGTCTAATTAACCAACAAGGGCAATTCCAAACAAGCTTATCTTCTGTGGAGTCAATGACTCCCTGGCGAGGAATAAAAATCAACCATTTGTGTTTCCTTTTACATTGTCCAGTAAATATGTGAACTCTTTCGACTCATTACTGTCCAACTGTTCACTCAAAGCGCATATAAACAGGAGCAGCGGAGTCACAAGCACAGCGGACAGAGGGAGCCCTGCGGTTTGGATCCGTCCCATTACCATTTATTATATTAGGAAGGTTTCCCGTTATCATCGTTATTATTTTATTGCTTTGCTGGCGCTTTTATTCAGCTAGACTGACTGTTATATCCATTTATATGGCCGGATCTTTTAATGAGGTAATTGTGGTGTGAGGACTTTAGTCAAGGACATGAAATGAGCCTCTCCTCATACTGGGACCGGCAGCCATTGAGTCTCAGGTCCGTGTCTGCGTTCACCGGGCCTTGAGCTACCCATGTTTCTCAGTGGATAATACGGGATGTGGATTGTGACCCGCGATAATACGGGATGTGGATTGTGACCCTCGATAATACGGGATGTGGATTGTGACCCGCGATAATACGGGATGTGGATTGTGACCCGCGATAATACGGGATGTGGATTGTGACCCGCGCATCGTGCAGAACGGGTAGCGAGGCGGCCACCTTTCGCTGGCCATGCGGGAAAAGAGGAGGGGAGTCGTCACATTCTGGACGCCTGTCTCTCTGCTGGGGACAGTCCTTCACTGGAGCACCAAGCCAATTTGTGAGGGTTTGGTGACGTAGCGAATCGTGGGCCTGGATTAGGCTCCGTGGAGCTGATCCTGGATCAGTGTCAGCAGGAGCAAATTGCACAGAATTCCCTCACAAGCTTGGACCCCCCCCAGCGGTGCCTGGGATCAGCTTATCCACTTCTAATCCTAAATCTGTACATTATACCCAAAGTGATTAAACTGATCCGGGGTCAGTACTGAGGGGAATTATTTATCTTGCTCTTCTCCTTATGTGTCTGTGAAGGGGTTTCTGTTATCTGCTCCTCTGCTCCAGAGCCAGACCAAGTCGTTCCTCCTGTACTTCTCTGACAGTTTTTTTTTTTTAAATGTGGTTTTATTAACACACTTTTAAACCGCACATAGTTCAGCATTTTGGTTTTAGTGTTTCAATGTTTCTTCTCTGTAGCTTATTAAACACAGTAAAAAAAAAAAGGCAAAGGGCATCAATACTGCAGCAGACCCATGTTCTGACAGAGCAGCAGACTGGTACCCAGTGTGAATCCATCTCAGACGGTTTGCCATCGTCACGGTGACCATGAATCAAAAACGCCGGCGGTCCCTCCCGCTGGTTATGTGCCAGCCCAAGCAGTGGCTGTCAGGCTTGGTGGCCGCTCACTTAAGAGGCGCTAGAATGTTGCCCGGGCACCTGCCTGTATTATGGGCGAGAGCCAGATCCAGCTGCCATAGAAACAGCTGCCGGCTGCCACGGTTTCCACGGCAGCCGGGGAATGTTCCGGGGATGGAATTGTGTGGCTGTCAGGTGACACACCATGTTTACGCACTTGGTTCTTCAGGTACTTTTAGGGAAACATCAGTGAAACCTGGTGATTTTCACCTTTACGTGGCTTCATGTATCATCATAATCAGAATCGATGGCTGCTTACCACAGCAGCACCTGTGCAGCTCTACTAATAACTGATGAACTAGCAAAAAAACATTGATACTGTCAGCATAATGGTCTGATAGAATCTGTTGCAACGATGGCGCCCGTGTCGGTGGGAGATGGTGCTGCGTTTTTTTTTGCTCCCCGACCTTAGCGGCTGCTTATATATTCACTGCTGAATTGTGATGGCTTGCAGAAGGTTTTGTTCAAAGCCAGGTCAGCAAATGTCAGCCCTTGTGACAGAACACTGTCTTGCATGAGCTGGTTGACGTTGCTTTGGTTGTGTCCTTACATGTGCGAGTTACAGAGTTGCGTGTGTGTGTATGTGTGTGTGTGTGTGCATGCATGCACATGCGTGATGCTGCGGCTGCCAGCAGATCACATACACCCTGCCAGCTTTTTGATCCTGCAGTTCATCTGCCCTCCACTGGGGGGGGGCGCCGTTTGGAGTACAGCATTAGAGGCACCGAACAGTTGCAATTGTGCAATCTTTTGCCCAAACATGATCTCATGCACCTTGTAAAGAACAATCCAGAAACACATTGCACAGCACCAACTCTGGGAAGTGGGTTCTGTAATTTTCCTTGATTTTCCTGGGAATGTCCTCCACTCCCACTTTAAATCCAAGTCAGTCTTGAAATCATCATAATGAGCCTAATGTTAGCAGTATTAGTATCATTTAATTATTATTATATCATTGTTTTGCAGGGACGCTTAACCATTTAAATAGGCCGATAATTGCACTGTTACCGCTGAGACTTAAGCAGGAAACTGATGGTGAGTTAGTTGTTCTTGCTATGCGTCCCTGTGGTGTGTGGCCGCTGCACAGGAAGCTGGATTATGCTTAAGCATGAAATACGAATGCTGCATGAAATGCACGGTGCACCATCGCAGCTTGGCGTGTGTGTGTGTGTGTGTGTGTGGGCATGTCTGTATGCCCCTGTGTGCCTGAGCCCTCCTGCGGCCCCCCGCCTTGCCCCATCTAACCTCTCTCTTGCTGTGGTTGGTGACTTGCAGGTAACCCTTCCTCCAGCCAAAACAAAAAAACCATAAAGCAGAGATTCCTCAAACTGCTGCCGTGCTGTGGGCCGAGCTCCACCCCCACAGTCAGTCAATGCAAGTGCCTCTTTGCCTTATATGTCTGTCTCCTCCCATTTTCCTGACTCCGCCCTTGCCCTGCCCATACACGGTATGGCCACACCCAATGCATAGTAAAAACCCAAACACCTCGGTCTCAGCCCCATCCTCCCCCCAGTTTTGCCCAGTAATGGGAACAGATAACACAGCGTTGGTGTCTGATTATCACTGGGGCCTCATATCCGGGGAACTGAGGAAATAAGTTTAGGTGTTGTGATTAGGTGTTAGATTAGGATTATTTTTACTCCCAGTGATTTTTACTCCACACCATATGTGTCGAAGCATGCTTGGACTGAGTGGATGCGTTCTGCTTACCTCTTTGGGGAAACATCTGCATCTAAATGGAGACCCCAGTCCTAGGTAGGCAGCCGGAAGCTTCCCTCAGAAACACTCTACAGGTGTCACCGCACTTCTGACTCGCACATTGATCTTTGCAGACTTTATTGCTGACAGGCTTATGTTCTGTAAATTCAGGATTCTGTCGGGCTTCAGTAAAGCATGCATGTCAGGGCTGCACATGTGTCTAAATGCCTGAAAGAACCTGAAATTCCACTTTCGAGGCAGGTCATTTGAGGGGTGTGGAGCACCTGAAATTCCACTTTCGAGGCAGGTCATTTGAGGAGTGTGGAGCACCTGAAATTCCGCTTTCGAGGCAAGTCATTTGAGGGGTGTGGAGCACCTGAAATGCCGCTTTCGGGGCAGGTCATTTGAGGGGTGTGGAGCACCTGAAATGCCGCTTTCGAGGCAGGTCATTTGAGGGGAGTGGAGCACCTGAAATGCCGCTTTCGAGGCAAGTCATTTGAGGGGTGTGGAGCACCTGAAATGCCGCTTTCGAGGCAGGTCATTTGAGGGGTGTGGAGCACCTGAAATG
>JAODKF010000047.1:3444426-3474334 GCA_026779585.1 Mormyrus proboscirostris
AAGTACGCAACTAGTTGGTTGAAACAAAATCCTGGTCTGGATTTTTACTTTCTGGACCTGAAATGTCCACCTCTGCTTGTGGGTGAGTTTTATAGTTTAAAAAGGCGGTGCTCTGTTTCATTTATACTAAGATGATTAAGCGTGTCAGCAACCTTCGGCGCTCCGTTATGTTACCTACGAGAGCTGCTGTCTTCTATGTAAAAATCTATGTATGCTACGCCTGGACGAGGATTTAAGCAACAAATGCGCATGTTATTGCTGACTGTCAAAAACTAGCGCTACTTACTGCATTATTTATATTGCTGTTGAAACTTCAAGCCGAGACACGCATAATACTGCCTTACGAATCATTTGCATTGTCACTGCATATTATCATAATTTGCCATATTGGCAATAAAATGGAAAATACATCTGAAGTGACTGCTTACATGGGTGAACACCGTAATGTTATTTTATAAGTAGTTATTTGTTTACTTTCATTTTCACTAATCTCATCAGCACAGATCTTAATTCCAAAATCTCGGCGTGTCTAATAGGATTTAAAACTGAGATAAGACACATTTTAGGTAAAAAAAATATTATTATATTATACAATATAGATATTAATATCTTTTTGTTGGATAAATAATTAAATGCCTTATCTCGTTTGCCTTTTGAGGTCCTGGACCGTGTAATTAATCTTTAAAGCGTATGTATCACCTCCAGTCAGGCGAAGCAGGACCCGCAAAGATGCGCTGTTCCAGCAACCGCATTCCATCATTTACGCTGAAAAACGTGAAAGCAGGACGTCGTGCTGAGTTTTGCTAAATGCCAGAGCAGAGACAATTTCCTCCGCTGTCACTTCGCATCTCAGCCGGACGAAGGACCACTTCAGCCACATCTTTCCACACTTGACAATGAACCAGTCAGTGTCCACTCTCCACACCTCCTCATTCTCTTGCAACATCAGCTCGATCTCCGAGCCCCACCTGTTCATCGGTGTCACCAAGAGTGAGCCCTACCATGTCGCCGTCCCCCTGACTGCCTTCTATGGCCTGCTCTTCGTCTTTGGACTAACCTCCAATAGTGTGAGCTTCCTGACCCTTTTAACCAACGCCCGCATGAAGGCCAGTACCATCCGGCCCTACCTGCTGAGTCTGGTCGTCTCTGACATCCTCCAGCTGCTCACTGTGCCCGTCACGCTGTACCGATACTACTGGGAGAGCTACCCCTGGCGGCTGGGCGAGCTGCTGTGCAAAGTCTACTTCATGATCCGCCAGATGTACTGTGCCACCACCAGCTGGACCATCCTGGCTTTCACTGTGGAACGCTACGTGGCCATCTGCCACACCTTGTGGTCCGTCTCCAGCCTGGAGAAGGCCCGTCTACCCTGCTTGCTGGCCGGAGTCTGGGTGCTATCCCTGGCTTCCGCCGTGCCGTTCGCCCTGGTGTATGGGCAAGCCCCAGCTTGCATCTTGGACTACACTGCGACGTCACCTTCAGACGCCTTCATGCTATCTTCCATGTGTGAGATGACAGAAGAGGAGCCGTCCCCCATTTACCGGGCGGCCCTCTTAATGAGGGCCGTCCTCTGTTTTCTGGTGCCATTGGTGGCCATCGTGACCCTCTTCTTCCTCATGATCTCCCACCTCTTGCACCACGGCCACCAGAGAAAAGCCATGGGCCTCACCAGGACAGTAGTGGCAGCCAGGGGACAACCTTCACCACACCAGGGGAGGGGTAAACTACTTTTCTACGAAAGAAGGGCTCTGCAGCTTATGGGTGAGTTACAAGCAAACCAAACTAAAATCTTTTTCACTTCAGGATTACCGTTTGACCTGTGGATAGAAAAAAGAAGGGTTTCGCTAAATACATATAGGAGCACAGTGATGGTGGCACAGTGATTAGCGCTGTTAGCCTCATAGCTCTGAGACACAGGTTCGAGTGTCTGCCATGGCTCCCAGAGTTTGCATGCTCTCCTCGTGTCGTCTTGGGGTTTCCTCCGGTTTTACTCCAGTTTCTCCCCACAGTCCAAAAACATGCCGAGGCTAATTGGAGTTACCAAAATTCCCGTACAGTAGATGTGAATGGTGTGTGAGTGACTGGTGTGTGAGTGACTGGTGTGTGAGTGACTGGTGTGTGAGTGAAAGGAGTGTGAGTGACTGGTGTATGAATGACTGGTGTGTGAGTGACTGGTGTGTGAATGAATGGTGTGTGAGTGACTGGTGTGTGAGTGACTGGTGTGTGAGGGAATGAGGTGTGAGTGACTGGTGTGTGAGTGACTGGTGTGTGAGTGAAAGGTGTGTGAGTGACTGGTGTATGAGTGACTGGTGTGTGAGTGACTGGTGTGTGAGGGAATGGAGTGTGAGGGAATGGAGTGTGAGTGAATGATGTGTGAGTGACTGGTGTGTGAGTGAATGGAGTGTGAGTGACTGGTGTATGAGTGACTGGTGTGTGAGTGACTGGTGTGTGAGTGACTGGTGTGTGAGTGACTGGTGTGTGAGGGAATGGAGTGTGAGTGAATGATGTGTGAGTGACTGGTGTGTGAGTGAATGGTGTGTGAGTGACTGGTGTGTGAGTGACTGGTGTGTGAGTGAATGGTGTGTGAGTGACTGGTGTGTGAGGGAATGGAGTATGAGTGTATGGTGAGTGAGTGTGCCCTATAATTTGGAAATGCATACATCAGAATTTATGGGCCATTTCAGATTGTGTCAAGAGCCAGCATATGTATGGAAGCATCTCACCAGGGTTTTTTTTTTACTTCTGCAGGAGCAGTAGTTGTAGCCTTCTTTGTGTGCAACTTCCCCGACATGGCCTCGTCACTCATGCAGGTCTACGTCGAGGTGTGGTCTGACACCATGCTGCGGGTCTACACTGCCCTCAAGTCCTACCTCTCGTTGCCTCTTTGGTATGTCAACAGTGCCCTGGACCCCATCCTATTCTGTATGTCCTCCAACACCTTCCGCAAGGCCTGCTGGAAGACCTTGGGGCCACTACAGTCCCACTGCCTGAGTCAGCGGCAAAAGGCACCTGCGGCCAGGAGCAAGACCAGGTTCACGTCCACTAGGACCATGAGCTTCTCCAGGTGGGAGTCTGGAGAATGTGCTGCGCTCAGGCACCAACATGAGGATCCACAGCTGCTATCACTGCATAAGCTGCGTTAGGGCTGGGGGGTCAGGGTTCCCTTTCTTGAAGAAACACTTGCTTGAGGAGTCTCTGATTTTGATAATTATGCTTGACTTCACTGGTAGCCCTTGGTGTTTAGATGATGTTGTGCTTGATTCATGATGAAGTACATTCCAGAACCCTAATTATCCAAGAAACTTTATCCGCTCAACAATTTGCTTGTTCAACAAATTTATCCAGTAATAGCACATTCACAGCTAATGGATATTTTAAAAATCTGTTGTAAGTTAATCAGTTATTAAACATTAGAGTGGTTTATTTTTCTGTCCTTTCCACACAATCATGGTTATGGTTTGTCCTGAATATGTACTTTGTTGTCGTGCTTTTATCATCAAAGAGAAAATACTAATGTAATGTTAGAAACTTTGTTCCTTGATGTCCTTTATATGCCATTTCCTTATTAAAAACGACATATCTATTTATTACAATAATTTCTGGAACATTTTTGGAAAAAACATACTTGGTTTGAATATACCAAATGTATGAGTATACCAAATGTTTGACTGTCTTCGGGAACCAATCATTTAAAGGAATAAACCACTATTATGGAATATCATCCCAACTAAATCTTATTATTGCGGTATGGCAGGAGTCAAGATGCATGTTTTCGTTATGTGTAAACCCTATATTAGACTGCGTTTGTCGTATTTGTGGAGTCAGCATGTTCGATGCTGCATATTTATGTTGTCCATAGCGTGTTGGCATGACTGACAGGCAACGCTGTGTTTCCTGGTTTCACCCTGTATTGGAATCGCGGTTAGGGAAGATGGATAGATGAAAAGTTACAAGCCACATTTTTAAGTAGCCCAAAAAAAATATGGTATCCTTAGGAAAATGAAAATATATCAGAAGGTTTAAAGGTCATAGTACAGAGCAGTAAAATTTGCTAACTTTTCCAACGTTTCTTTTAACGTAACTTTTTAACGTTTCCAAGTTTCATACTCCGGATTCAAAAATAATATTAGATCATTAGGGTTCAAATCACCCTTCCGACGAGGAACAGGCTCAATAAACATGCGCGATATACACAAAATATTTGTATTTATACGCCCCACCGGCTATAACGCGTGCATTTTTGATAGATTTTTGCGCGGCGGATTCAAACAGACCAATCCGATGGTGGTTACTAAGTGCCCGCGTGACCTCCGTCCAATGCACACACCCAGTTCTGATCTCTGGCCAATCAGAGACAAAGTAGGCGGGTGACGCACGCGGCAGCGGAGGATTCAAACAAGAAGATGGCAGCTGGGAAGGACGCCGACGGAAAGAAACGAAATAAAAGGTAATAGCAAATAAACGTTTGCGAAGGTAAAGTTAAAAAAATGTCCGCTCGCACTTTTGAGTACAAGAGCGCTGCCAGTCATTCGACGAGTCAAAAACGGCGCGGCGGCGTTAGAGTGTATTTTTCTCATGATAGACTATTTAAAAACACGTCTGCAGTTGTGGCAGCGCTCCTCCAGCTGTTACGTGCTGCAAACGTGCAAACAGGCTGTCACTGTTTGATCAGTTAGTTTTATTTTAAATTTTGCGCCGGAATAGCGATGGAGAAACAGTTTCTCATCGAGTCGTCAAGAAAAGCACTGACTTGGCTCTGATAGAGTAAGCGGAAGAAAAACCGTCAGACCAAGCTGGTCACATGTGGTCTGCTGTTGACATGGTGTAATCGCCTGTTTTGGGCTTTTACTGCGTGCAGTAAAATGCCATTAGATGTCCGTTTAGTAGTTGCCTTTGTTGTTTAGAGTACATGTACATAGTTTCCTTCTAATATATTTTCATTCTTCCAAGTTGAGATTATTTTTTTCGATGTAAGACTGTCATCCTGTACAATACGAATACCAACGACTGCACAGCAGACAGGGATAGATGTCAACATACACAAGGACACGGAAGCGTACAGGACTCATTTGCAAATAACGCAAGAATCTCACGTATTCGTTTTTAATCAGTTTATTGCATTTATGAATGGGCGAAAAATCGCGAGAGGTTCCCCTCAAATGCGTGAAGTGTTGTAGAAATCCTAACGGCATGTACTACAAATCTTGTACCATTCTTTTTATACGCATGTAAACAAAATTAATTTTACTTGCAGCAGCTAAATTCCAAAGCTCAGCTCACGTAAAAAAACTAGTTCATGACTTAATTAGTTGTTGCTGAGGAAGGATTACAGGCATACCGGTCGCTCTCTTGAACCTTGACGTTGAAGAGTCTCGTGACAGATCTAGTGTCAAGAGAAAGTTGTCAGAATTGCATGTTTATCGTCAGATTGTGTCTTGAAGAATAAAGTTCAGCTGAAAATGTTATAGGTGTCATTCGGATATGGGTGTGTGTCAGATTTCATGTGTCCAATGTGAACTTCGGGGTGGTCTGGCGAGTTTTAAATGCTGTTTAAGCAGAAATTTATATATTTTTCTACTTTACAAGATTGTAGTTGTACCCACCCATCTATCTTTTCTTACATTGTCATTAACCACTTATCTGCTTCTTGTCATGGTTATTTTAAATGTCTTAAGAGACGTACCAAACAAATAACGGCATGGAATTGCAGTTTCAACCTGAACAGAATGTTTTTGGGTCATGGGTGTAACCAAGGTCACTCCACACACAGTAAATGCGTAATTCTGTGACATCCCTGGAGGTAGAAGGCACGACAGTGCTGTGCTTCTCATAATTGTTTCCTGTCACATATTAATTTCACACTCTGTTTTGTTTTTGTTAATTATAAGCTTGATGAGGACACTGACCTTGTTATGGAAGTCATTCTTTTATTATCTGAAGTACTTGGCAGTTGGCGGAATGAGCAAAGGAAGTTCGGCCACATTAAAGGCAGCTCAGAGATGATAATAGGCATTATTGTGAAGATGACGTTGCTGTTTTTGTCCTGACCTAGACGACCTGCTATGTACAGCATTCTCTCATCATTATTAAAGCCCTCTTAGTCTCAACCCCCCCCCCCCCCCCCAATGTTCTAAGCCAAGTGTTTGGGTCACTACTTGAAGAACCGAGATTCTTAACTTTTTTCCTCATTCGTTGCCCTCTCTGTTTTTTTAAGTCACCCTCTGCCAAGAGTCTGTTCTAATCCTATAGATAATATGCATGAAGCAGTGAGACCTATGGTGGCTGTTGTTATTGTGCTGTCAGTCACTGTTTTAATCTTCTTCTCATTGGTTTCTTTATTGTCATTCTTTGGATTACACTGGGTAGTGATTGACAGCTAGCAGTGATCCCATCCTCTGGGATTTTTCCCGAACCACTTTTGGTGTATTAGTAAGCAGTTCCAGTCCCTGATGGCTTCAGCACTGCTTGTTTCAGTTAGTCATTGGCTGGTTTCTCTGCTGAATCAATTATTGTCCAGACAACAGAATCACAAAAATCGTGCAGCCCCCGGTTCTCAGGTGAATATACCATGTGGGACCTTTAGTTGTAAGCATTAATCCGCATCTGATGTTCTGTGCTGGTCTACAGAGGCTGTATAGCATACTGCTTTTCATCTTTTACATGTTTAAAGGCTGAAAGTTTAAAATTCCTCCATAAAACAATTTTTGTTAAGGTTTTACAAGAGCAGAGGTTCATCTGAAATTTGAACTTTGTGTCATCTGGTAACTGATGCAGCTGTTTTGGGTCTGGTGGCTAAATCCTGGTTTTTCAGATTGTTAGGAAATCTGCCCTATGCTGTACTATGCTAATTATACAGAAACATTCTCCATAAATATTGAAGCCTTTTTGAATAACAGCACCTGTAGAAAATACTTGATTTACATATTTCTAGGTTACAGTTTGTAATTTGTATTCCATGAAAGTAACAGTCCATGTGTGTCTGTGTGCTATGAATATTTGCAGAGAAATGCCACAGTTCCATATTTATGTCAACAGCTTTTCTAAGAGCCCTGTAATATGTCGTAGGCTCTCTTAATAATGTCATTATATTTTAGGGAAGAGCAGTTTTCTGCATGCACTTAAAATTAATTGCTTTTCATTTCAACTTGCTGCTGTCGTGTTGCTTTGTGCTTTCATACCAGTTTTGGAGGGTCTGCGGGTTCCTAGTCTGACCTTGTAAATGTTAGAATAATTAATTCTAGTGAATGTGTTCCTCCTATTAGGTCCAGTACTATTAGTGGGTTACACAGAGGTGAAGGACCAGCATGCCCAGTACTGGACGGGTGGTGGGGATCCACCCAGGGCAATTTAGAGGACTGCCCCCACCTCGTATTAGAACACCCCTGCTCCACCCTAGTGCAGCCCATTTAGACAACTGTTTATTACTTCGGATATATTTATGAGTTGAACAGGTGAACGGTGATGTCAAAGCTGACCTCGTTCCATTTCCCAGAGGGACGCTGTGCAATGTGGTCGTCAGCCAGGAGATGTGCCCGCCAGGCCACGTTCCCATCATCTTCAACCCGGATTTCTTTGTGGAGAAGCTCCGCCACAATCACCCGGAGAGCTTCACCGAGCTGCTGCTGAGCAACATCACGAGGCTCATCGACCTGCCCGGCACAGAGTTTGCACAGCTCCTGGGGGACGTGGACCCTAAGCTGCCCGGCGCCGGCGGCTTCTTCCGCTCCTTCAACTTCCTGAAGCGCAAAGGTCAGTCAGCGGTTGGCTGTGGGAGCTCATGCGATTCGCCGAAGAACCCCCCGCCCCCCGGCACTTGGGGGTGATGTAATGAGCTTATAATAAAAATCTGGTTCCTCATTTTGTCTCACTGGGAAGGTCGCCGGGTGTCGTTCAGGACTAAAGAAACATTTACCCTAGTGACATGATTGATAATGTTCTTGTAGGTCAACAGAGAATATTTACTAAATGAAAAGGAACACCAAAGAATATATCCATAGAAGTAACTGGCTTTTCCTCGTTTGAAAGTTGCCGTGATGAAAGAGCTTTTTAATCCATCTTTATTCCCTAATGATAGAGGTGGTAGTGTGGATACTGCAAGAAGAACCAACCTCTCTCTTTCAGGGTTTAGTCCTGGGGTCCCCAGCTATTTTTGTCAGGGTGAAATTTTATGAGAAACACAAAGCCAAGGTTCATTGTGTCTGGAAAAAAATGTCCTAACCCAGTGGTGTTCGATCGTATGGTGTAATGGGCTCCATTTTATTTTGGTCACAATGATGACTGGAGTCTGCCAGTTGCTGACAGCTGTTTTAGTGAATTCAACTCATGTTAAAGTTGTTTTCAGTTGGTTATTTGACAGCACATGTTGATCAGATGAAGAATGTCTGCTATTGTATCAAAGAAAGTCAGTCTTTATGTTCCACTTAGCGCAGAAACAGTGGGCAGGTTTTCACTTGATTCCGTCTCAGATGTATCTCCCAGTGAGTCCTGGGAAATGCAGACATGTTTAGGTGGTGATTTCCTGCCAGACATGGTGCCCAGCAGTGATGGGGCTGTCGACCATGTTGAAGGTGCAGACTGTCCTTAGGCAGCTTTTGCTGCGTATGTCGTGTCCTGTGAGCTGCCTTGTATCAGATCGACAGCTGTTCTTTTGCTTTTTTGTTAATCTGAAGGTTTACTGTTACTCATGCTTCCTCTTGTGTCTCCAGCTAGCCCAGCCTATTAATTCTTATTTTTGAGCCAGTTTTTGTTTCTGGCTTTAAGAGTGCTCCTTCCCACTTGGCACTATTTCATAATATTCATGACATTTCTAGAAGAATCATTCATTTCCAGGAAGGATGCCCACTCTTTTCTGAAGTATGTGTTGACATCAGTATCATTAAGTGTATTGAAGCACCGTCCGGTTGCGCCTGGCCTTAAGTGGTTGTTGGTAAAGCAGAAGCCCACTGCTGCATGATCCGTAATGAGTTGGCTGAATTGTGGCTTTGGGTACATCGGGCACAATAGAGCTGGCTGCCAGAAAATGATGCGTATTGAAGAATGACTGGTGAGTGTTGGAAGAGCGTGTGTACTCACTCGCTAAGAGGTTTGGCAGGTGCCGAATATCTCCAAGGCTGAGGTCTGTAATAATATATTGTTTGTTTGTCTCATTGGAGTACTTTTTCGATCGATCCAGTGCTTGATCAATACTGGTGTTGAAATCTCCCCCAGTAATAGCAGTTGAAGTTGAATAATCAATTAGTAAAGAGATTAGACAAGACTATGAAATAAAGTTGAGTTGGCATCATTTGGACCATATAAATGGTCAATAATAAAATAGTTGGTGCGGCAACTTTCTGGCGCTGCTGTCTTGAGTTATATGAGGCCGAGAGTGTTGTTAAATTTCAGGATCTTTTATGCTTTGTAATTTCAGTGAGATGGGCTTCTGGCAGTAAACACGTCTTAATACTGAACTGTGTAGTGCTGCAGCCAATAAATGTTATGTATCACCACCATCTTCTGCGTTTATACTGAATATCAGTGGTTTAAGAATCCCGGGGTGCTTTTTATTACTGTCATGTGTCTTTACCCTTTTTCAGAGAAGGGAGTTGTCTTCGGCGCACCGTTGACGGAGGAAGGAATCGCTCAGATCTGCCAGCTCATCGAGTACCTGAGCAGAAGTGAGCTCCCATTGTTCTCTGCCTGTAAAACTTGCTGCCAGACAGACACTGCGTGGTCTTTAGTCCGCGGCCGTTCTGTGTGTCGTCGGTCAGGTGGGCTTGACCGCTTCCCATTAAAACAGCACAAATTCTTATACTTTTTGCCCATGGAGTTCTTGTTCGGTATGATGCATATTTCTGCACACAGACACACAGAGACACTGGTTTAAGGCATGAAAATATTTTGTATAACATTAAAGTCCCATAGTTTAACTACACCAGGTGCTGTAGTTTTGGCACTAAAAACTTGGTACTTTGCCTTTTCCTCTGATTTCCGGGCAGGTACCAGCACCAAATGAGCTGGGCTATTGTAAGGACTTGCAGATGTTTTCATTGTCAGTTTGGTTATGCAGATAACCTGCCTCACACAGGCAAAATACATCTGCCATCCTGAAAATGCATCTCAGAAAATAACGATAAAGTGAAAAGTATCAGTTTTTTCACGCATAAAAAAAAAAAAACGCAACACAGGAAAAACGATAAAATGAAAATTATCGACCAACACTAGAAGTACCATAGTTTTTGTACTTTTTTGAAATACCAAAAGTATGGTACCTGGTGCCCTAATTTTTGAAAACGTGCTGCAGTCTGTCAGTGCGGCGTTAATGCCCATTACGGTCTCTGTGTCCGTGGCTTGTTAACATGTCCATTACGGTCTCTGTGTCCGCGGATTGCTCAGGCTTGCATGTAGAGGGCCTCTTCAGAGTCCCGGGTAACAGCATCCGGCAGCAGGCCCTGCGGGAGATGCTGGACAGTGGGGTGGACGTCGACCTGGAGACGGGTGACTACCACCCCAACGACGTGGCCAGCCTGCTGAAGAGTTTCCTGGGGGAGCTTCCCGAGCCTCTGCTCACGCACCGGCACTACCACGCCCACCTGAAGATAGCAGGTGAGTGGCCGAGCGGGCACAAGGACAGGCGTGCGTGGGCGCGGCGCCGAGACCCACAGCCCCCTAACCGCTGAGTCGCCATCGCCCCCCACAGACCTGATGTTGTTTGACGAGCACGGCAACAAGACGACGCTCCCCGACAAGGAGCGGCGCATCGAGGCCCTGCAGCTGCTGCTGCTGCTGCTTCCCCCTGCCAACCGCAGCCTGCTGAAGCTGCTGCTCGACCTGCTGTACCAGACGGCCCGGCGGCAGGATGCCAACAAGATGTCTGCCTTCAACCTGGCGCTCATGTTCGCGCCCCACGTCATGTGGCCTAAGAATGTAGGTGACCCACCGCGGCTCCCTCCTCCTACTCCCCCTGTCCTGCTTTTCTTTTCTCTTCTTTTTCTCTCCTCTTTGTCTTCCCTCCTCCATTCTCTCTTCTTTTCACCGCTGTCCTGTTTTTCTTTTCTCTCTCTCTTTTGCCCCCCTTCCCAGTTTTTCCGGGAATAACCTTCCTACTTTTGTCCCGCCTCATTCCTCTTTGCCTGTCTTTCTGCCCCTCCCGTGTGATCGGACTCATTCCGGGTCGGGGGCCACAGGGCCACTGCCTCCAGCTGAAAGCTGATTGGCCTTCACAGTACCCCCTCCCCTGTCACTTACCAACTCAAAACATCTCATTGGCAGATAAGGTTGCCCCTTCATATTCCGCCCCACCCTAAAACATTCTCGAATCACCCCTGAGCTAACTCGGTTCACAAAGCCTTTTATTACAGCCATGGTGTGTGCATTCGAGTAATTTTGCCTGTCAGGGACGCCTATTATGTGGTTCCCAAGTAATTATGTCACTAATAAAACCGCATCTGGCTTTTCAGGTGCTGATTAATCGCTAATTAAAATGTTTCCCAAAGCACCCGGGAGTCCCAGTCGCAAACCCCCGCTATACGGCATCTGTGGCATGTTTCCTTTCCCTGGGATAAATTTGCTTTCATTAACTCGTTCTTTGTTCTAGATGACTGCGGCCGACCTGCAAGGAGACATCAAAAAGCTGAACGAGGGCATGGCGTTCCTCATCAAGCACTCGCAGAAACTCTTCAGAGTCAGTCTCTGTCTTTGTGATCCGGCCGTTAGAGGAATAGAATAGAATAAACCTTTATTATCCCACGAATGAGAAATGTAGGTGTTACAGAGCTCTTATACAAAGAAAAGTAGAACAAGAGCAGGAAGGTCAGTTGTCTATATGCACAACCAACGTTTTAGAAATAAAGATGTACAGAGATATGTACAAAATATACAGAGATATGTACACAAGTGTGGGGGTGGGGTGTGAATGATCCTGGTAGTTGAGAAGGCATTGCTGTATTCATTGGAGGCTCCTTTTTGTACATATGCTACCTGTCAAGAGTCTCCACTCACCTGCTTTTAATGTATGTTTCTCTATTTTACTTGTTTCACCTTGCAGTAAAAGACCTTGAGGCAGTGAAGTTATATCCAATACTGCTACAGCCAAGAGAAGTGTTTCTTATCTCAGAATTACGATCCTACTGAAAAACGTTTGCTTTTACCAATATAAAGACCCTAATAATAGTAATATTAAAGTTTACGTTTGTTGCCTTGAGGTGAATAACAGCTGAAATGGAGACAAAGGCATTAAAAGGTGTCCAGACTTTCGACTGGTACTTTATATCGTATATTTTTGTTTAATAACAATAGAAGGTGCCATTTTTGTGTTTCATGCCAGGTATTGGCCTCTGATTGGGTCATACGTTTTTTTTGTTTTTTTTTTCCTGGGATCCCATGCAAAAAGTCACTGGGTTCACCACTGTTACGATCCCCAGTCTAGGGTTGGAGATCGCCAGAAAAATAAACAGAAGGATAAGGGAATGACAGGACAAAATGGGAAGAGGAAAAGGCGTAACACCCACACTTCAGTGTAGTAACCCCCCCCCCCCCCATCCACACACACACACACACACAGTCTTAGTGGTGTTAAACACTGCAGCTGCCTGCAGGGGTCACTTGGAGATGCGTGAAAGCTCCTTGGAGCTCACGGATTAGGACTCTTCATCCCTAAGTCTCTCCATCTCTACAGGCACCTGCCTACATCAGGGAGCACGCAAGAAGGCAGCTTGTGGCATCGAAGATCTCGCAGTCCAAGGTAGCTATTTCTCCAGCGCCGTCCTACGACACACGTGTCGACTGGTGACGGAGCCCGGAACCCAGTGCTTCCCTTTCCATGTATGTCATCTATGTCAGGATGACCTGGACCTCCTGCCCGCCTCGGCGAGCGCGACGCCTTCAAAGCGGCTCTGCCAGGACCCCGAGGCCAACCCACACACAGAGGAGGCACTCAGGGAGCTGTTCCGCCACGTCAACAACTTGCCCGAGTCCGCCAAGAAGAAGAAGTACATCCGCCAGGTGCCTTCCGAGTTTACCCACTCTGACCAGCAGGGGGCAGCCTGTACCAGCTCCTGATACAGGGAGACGTGCTCTTTGCACAGAGCTGATCATGAGCCTGGTTGAGCTTCAGTGCTGGCCCTCTGACCGAGATGGGTCAGTGCATTAGCCCAAACGTTGTGCGTTTCCTTCTGTAACCTGCACTGCCAACGTGTGACTGGGTGCACCTTGGTAGCTGCGTCCTGGGGAGAGGTTTTTGCTTTGGTAACCAGTAGCGATCGTCTGTCTTGTGGCTCTGCCCACCAATTTTTAGCTTGCGAAGGGGGCGACACCAGGGACGCCAGGATACGACTGCCAGACCCCCCCCACGGGCAAGAAGCACCCCCGCTCCCGCTCCTTCGGGGGGCTGATCAAGGTGGGCTCCGCGGTTGAGTTATCTACCCTGAGCGATTGCCGTTAATACCCTGCCATGTAAATGAGGCTTTAAGATCCAGATGTAGACACTGACAATAAAAGGTAATAATTATAATATGGTAGAATGGCCTTTTCAGCTGTCGGCCTGCTGCCGTTTCCCTGAAGCTGGAGGCTCTTTACCTGTAATTATATTCGTCTTACTGAAAGACGTTTCCGCTAAAATTAACCAACCAAAGCATCAGCAGTGGTAACCATTTAAACCGCCGTCCTGTGCCGCAGAAGAGAGTCCTGGGGAGCCAGGCAGCGGCAGAAAGGCGAGGCCAGGGGACGCCCCCATCTGCAGACGCCCCCACCGAGGGACAAGGGAAGGAGAACACCAGCCGGAACGTTGTAAGGAACCCGCCGCACTTTTCCGGCTTCGTGTGGAACGTGCACCCTGCGTGTTCTCATGATCCCTTTCGATTTGTTTTGCTACTAATCTGCGCTTTACGCCTGATGTTCTTACTGTCTTGTTCCCTAGACACAGAGGGGCCATGATTCTGCAGTAGTGACAAACCATGCCATTTGTCCCAAGGCGGCGGTCATCTGCTGGGACCAGGTACCACACTAAACAGAGGTGGTCAGCTGTGGGACGTGGCGAGGGTGGGATGCGGCGGGGCGGGGGGGGGGGTTAACGGCGTCTTTCAATGATGTCAGCTGCCCGTTGGGCTTCTGTTTCTGCGGTAATGCCGGTCAGTTCCATTAGGGGACACTGTCTCACCAACAAGATGCTGCTGGAAGAGAGACAATCAGCACATGTAGCAGAAACATGATCACTAATAAAAGTTAATGGCTTTGAGATTCTAGTGTTTTTTATATAAATGTTGCATGTATGGTGCTTTATATCAACATTTATATGAATATTATTATATAGCGCTATGTAAGCATCTTAGCTGGGCCTAATAATTTCACTTTTATGTGTTGATTCGTCCCCCAGTGTAAAGTCTTTGAGGCTGGCTCTCCGTCACAGATATTGCTCACGGTACGGTTATGTTTGGCAGTTATCTAGAGGACGCAGTGTGCTTTATGTCTGAATTCTCCTGTTTTTCAGGGATCTCCCATCCTCAGCGTGGGGTGTACACCCACGCAGGAGTCCTCTGTCTAGGGGCACCGATCCTTTTACACTGGATCTCCGGTGATTTTTTTTAAATTTTTTTTTTTTTTAAAATAAATGTTTTTGATGTGATTCGTAAGCGCTGTGATTTGAAGGTGCTGTGAGTGACCGCACTGTGAGAGGCTACTTCCTGCCAGCTGGTGTTCCCGTGCCCGCCGCGGCCAGCCGTCTGTTCCCGGGCCGTTCTCTGTCTCGCTCAGCTGTGTTGTGACCGGCCCAGGCGGTCAGACACACAGACCGGGCCTGCATGTGACGTCCATGCATCAAATGCAGCCTGAAGCGGAAATGCTTAGGCAGATAAATGGGAGCTGGGGGGGGGGGGATGTTTTTTCACAAAGAGCCATATTAATGTTATTATTGCACAACGACTGTAGTATATTCCGATTCTTCCCGAGGGACTGAATTATTTTTTATGAATGAATTTTTATGAATTTCTTTTTGTTTACTGAATACATGCATCTGTGGTTGTCTGTTAATCCCAAGCATCTGTGATGATATTTATCTGGGAGGCTTCATTCCACCATTATGTGGATATTCACTCCTGTACCACTGTTTTTATGTTAGTGGCTTAATAGCCTTTATATATGTAGACTTTACTGGATTTCAAGTTAATGGACATGATTTATCTTTCCTAGGTTTACTTTTATCTTGGGATGAGCCGGAATTCCTCTGGGATTGATATTATGGGATGTTATTTTTTAAATAGATATTATGTCTGCTACTCTGGCGTCTGTCTGCTGTCTAAAAATGTTTCTATGTTTAACCTCATCAGTCTGGCCTCTACCCCCTCTCTGGGTTTTTTTTTTTTAACAATTTTATTTTCATAAGCTGTTTATTTGTTCGAGTAATTATGTATACTGTGACGTATGGGCTGTCTGATGCTCTCAAGGTCAAAATAGTGGTTCCATTGGCTGCAAAGCTGACTATGTTGCCAGGGACGACCGCATCTATGAAATGAATGGTGAGACTTCCCACACAAGGACATCATCTTTTGTTTACTTTATTTTTTTGTACCAGTGAGTCTCAAGGTTGTGTTTCTCAAAATGTCTATAGAAAACAAAAGAATCTTTTTTTATTTTATTTTATTTTTTAATGTGTGTGACGGGTTAGGTGAGGTCGTGGATGTTTTGGGAGGGCAAAGGCTAACAGTCTTGGCGGCGGGAGGATTGTTGAGAAGGTCAGTCTCTGAATATGCAGAAAGGTTTTTTTAATGGGCTTGGTGGCTGATGAAATGGAAGTTTGTTCTGCAAGTGATGTATGGTTTCTCTGAATCGATGGTGGGGCATGTCAGATGGGCGCCTTTTACAGGTCAGTGCGGATGAAATGCTAATCTGCTTGTATCTTGTACAGTCAATGGGAGTATTTTAAAGTATATTTTCAATTCAAAATCTCCCCTGTGAGGCAAGTCCTTTTCCTTTTGTTTAGTGGATAGTGTTTTAACTGTGATAAAAATAATTCTGTTAAAACTATTTTGCTTTTTTGTTTCTGATTAATTACTGGAAGAATCGTGTGTTACATATGGTTTGAAAATATACATATGTTTTAAAAATGTAATTGGTATAATTAATTATTAAAACCAGCAGAGTGTAAACAATGGCTGAATTTCCAAATCTGCATAAAGCAGGTTTTTGAACTATCTCCAAGATTGTGAAAGTTATAAATTCTGGCTGTAGGGTGATTTTACAGTTACCCATTAGCTCTGGGCGACTCTTCAAGCCGGAGCCGTCAAACCCTGTTTTATGACAGTAATGTATGTTTTTTCCTCCATGCTACTTTCTCATTTGTTTCCCATATTCAAGAAAAGTCTGATTTACTCCAGGGTGTTAAAGAGGCACCTTGCTGTAAATATCTCACAACAGCCTGTGAGGCGAGTGCAGCGTGTTTCACTTTAAATGATCGCATGTGTTGTCATCCAGACTGGTATCCATCCTTTTAAGAGGGAAGTGCTTGTGCTTCGCTGTTACAAAACGTCATGAGCTGTTACCTTAAACCCCCTGTGGATTTTCTACACTCCTGATTCTATCCTGTTTTTTTTTTTTTTTTTTTTGCTGGATGTACAGTGAATAAAATGTTATGGTGACTTTTAAATGTTTTCCCCTGTTTTATTAATTACTCACCTGTTTTGGTGATGGTTGTGTTTGGATTCCACTTTGGAGTTTACTGGTGATTAACTTTAGCCTCAGATCTTTGCTCTCATTAGCCTTTTGTCCAAACCACCGCGTGATTTATTTTTATTGAAAGGTTGCCATTGAGAGACAGAGACACTGGCAAAAGTTTGGTTGTTATTGTAATCGTCTAAGGAATGAACGGGGCAAAACCACTCACGTGTGTTGCTAGGTACTTGTTGGAATTAATTCCGTTTCTGTATTTACCTGCTGTAAAAACATTGACGTCTTATACGCTGTCCACATGTGCTTTTTATATTTGTATGATATAATTTACATTGTAGCATTTTTTCATCTTGGATTAAACTTTTTTTTTGTTTTTACTCTGCTCCATTTGTTTGTGTTGTAATTTAAAATCCATCTATCATACATTGTTTACTACATAGATGTTGTAGTTGAAGTGTCCAGCCACTAGATGACGGTGTATCAAAGAAAACGGAAATTCCCTATATGTTATTTGGCTTTTTTGATTTTGCATGTAGAGAACTAAGAAACTTTATACAACGTATTTTACTCCGATCCCTTATTCACTGGCCTTTTTATAAGATGTAAAGATTTTTTGCTAAATGTATCAAATATATTTTCTCTGATTTTTTTCAGAAAGAAAATCACTTGTATCGCATTTATTTTCATCATGCAGGTTGGAGCTGAATAGCTTTAGGTATCATTGTTTAAGGTTCATTAACTGGTTACTGTCAGGATGCGCATTCTTTGAAAATGTTGGCCAAGTTAGGATTAGGCGGAGTCAAACCACTGTCCGTTCTGCTAATTAGGCCTACTGCTATGTTCCTTACTAATAGAGGATAATATATGAAGGTGAAGCGTTGTCCGTGTACGCTGGAGAGTATTTCATCGGGGCACGTCTTCCCGGAGCCCTGTCGCCGCGTGCCCCCTGTCTGGACCGACTTCGCAGAGCGTCCCAAGGTGTCCCTGTGTATTTTTGTCTTGCTTTATATGTACAGTATGCTTTGCTTAAATGTTTCTGTGTTCCGTGAAGGTTGCAGTTTCAGCTCTATCGCGGATCCCCTCAGATACCAAAGGGTATTAATGTAACGTTGGAGTTTTACCAAAGATTGCCGTCAAAGGTACAACAGAAGCACCAGTGTGCAAGGACAGTAAGATATTAACCTTCTGCTTTAGGAGCTCAGGACTGGTCTACAATCCCTGACCTGGACTAAGATTATCATTCAGAAGGATATTACATTTAAAATAAAGCGTGTGTGTGCAGCGGACTTTTGCTTAACTTCCGTAAATAACTGTTTGAAAGGTTTAGTTCCCTAGCTTCCTGTAGCCTGATGCTCTGTATGATGAATGTCTCATGCTTGATTGTATCTACAGGCTTCAGCCCAAAGGAAATGAAGCGTGGAAATGGGGCCGCTGTCCCCTTCGGTACAGAGCCGGTTTTGGGACCGCTGTACTGCCGGTGACCCGGGACGTCGAATGCAGACGCGCAGCTAATGACTGCGAAGATGCTGCAGGCTCGGGCGGATAGCCAGCTGCTCTGGGTCTCTGCCGTGCTTCTGTAACGGGCTTGGTGGCTGCGCTGCGCTGTTTTTAAAAGCTATGGGGCCATCCCTGTTGCGTGCTGACATTTAACATTTTGCTCCCAGGGTTTCCCAGATGCTCTTTAATGCGTGTGACTCGTACGTTTAGAAAGTGCCCAAACCCGCACAGCAGAACAAAACGAAACTGCAGAAATCATTAGGCGAAGCTCTGCTAAGCTGGTCAAATTGATGCTGGCCATCACGGAGGGAGCATGCTTATCCGCATTTACTGAGCCGGTCTGGCGCTGCGCTCCGTCGCCCTTCCTGCAAATCGACTGCTATGTCGAGGGCAGCCAGTTGTGGCATCAATATATATTTTTAACCAATAAATGCAGTCTGGTGAGAAAGTTGAGCTTCAGGGTTGTAGCTATGTACAGCCACACAGTGCCGCTCAACTCGTCAGGCCAGGTAGGCGGCCGGCGCACCGACTTAGCGAGTCATTGTCGCTTTCTTCTGAACTGGGGCACTACGGGGGCTTTCGACCAGTACGGGCGACACAGTACATCGTTCTCTTAACACGTGTCAAGCACTCATCACATGGTTCATTATCGCCTTGTGCCAGACATATTTCTAACACTGTGCTGTAGCGGTCTGCATGTTTGACTTGCGTTTCCTGTGAATCCATTTTCTCTGCCAGCAAAGTGCGAGGCACAACCTTAAGCAATTACATCGATTTCCACGAGATGGAAACGAGCGACAAAGGATGAAATAACTTAGCTAATTATGGATAATTAAAGACAAATCTGTTTGCAGTTGTGCCAGGGGTGCGTCGGGCCCCAGGTGGCTGAGTGCAGTGCCAGTCGAATGCCCGGAGGGGAGGTAGTGGTTTTTTGGGGGGTGGCCATGCCTTTTGAATTTGATGGGAGACACCAAAGAGAGAGTCCCAGAGCTCACATCTCCAGTGCTGTGCCTCCCTTGGTCCCTGACTCACAGCTGGTGCACCAGCATGTCCGTTTCCAGGGCCTGGCCCTCTGCCCTTCCATGCAAATGGCAGGTAAATAAGCCCCACCAGCCACCCAGTCGCCAGCCCTGGCCCACAATGCCCCGTCATCGCGCTTTTTGACCACCTCCTGTCATACTCTGTGTGTTCTGGGCTCTCCCCCCCCCCTCAATTACACACACATCCAAATTAAAGCTGATTGTTTCCTGCCACTCCATTCGGTTGAGGTGGGGTGGGGGTGGGGCAGGCGAGTTGTCCGACGCTGCCCCAAGCTACACCCCCCCCCCCAACTCCCCCACTGTACGAAGCTGATTCTTTGTGGAGCTGTGGGTAACTCTGGTGTGTGTTGGGGGCGGGGGGGTTCGGATGAGACTCCATGCAAGTCGCCGCTTCCTGGTCTGCTGTGAGCCTGGGTGAGCGAGCGCGAGTTCAGGCAGGGTTCTGGGAGGGGGGGCAGGGGGTGGGGTGCGGGTGTTTGGGAGGGGAGGAGTCGAAGAGCTGCTATTTGTAGATCCTTGTGATGGATTACTGCTGTGTGTGTATGAGAGCGAGAGAGAGAGAGAGGGAGGGAGGGAGAGAGAGTGTGTGTGTGTGTGTGTGTTGTTTTTTCTTTTTTTCCCTTTTTGCTCTTGCCCTGCTCCCCCTTTCATGGGCTGGCATACGAGACACTGGAGTGGAAGAGAGAGAGATCGAACTCCAAAGCGGAGAAGGAGAACATCTCCACTGAGAGGCAGACAGCAGAGGAGAGCCTGAAAAAGGGACAAATTTGGATTAGAGAAGGATATAACTAAACAGCAAAGAACACAGATTCATATTGCAGTTCGGCATTTAATTAAAACATTCTTATCAAAGCTGTGAAAACATTTTTAGATAGTTATCTGTGCGAGTCTTCTTTTTAATGCATTAGATTTTTAACGATATTTTTCCTTGCTCACGGGTGGCGGTAGAGTCGTGTAGAGGCAGGAGAGCAGGTTTGTGGGACTGAGGACCAAAGCCGGGTGGCAAAGGTTGTAGCTGGCGGCAAGTATGCCCAGGGACGGTGGCCAGGCCGGGGTCAGAGCATGCCGGTGGTGCTGGGTGCTGCTGGCGTGGGCCACCTTGGCTGCTGGGCTCACCGACGCCTGCCCTGCTCTCTGCACCTGCAGCGGTACCACAGTGGATTGCCACGGTTTGGGCATCAGGACTGTGCCCAGGAACATTCCCAGGAACACAGAGAGGCTGTAAGTATCTGCTTGGTGGAGGCAGGGAAGAGGGGGAAACTGTTAAATGTCTGTTAAAACAATGTTAAGCTTCCCACCTCCCCCCAAAAAAAACCTGTATAGCAGTGGTGAAACGTGCTGCCACAGTGGGGCAGGTATAAATAGGTGCTGTGCGGAAATACAGGCGCAGATGTGCACGCACATACATAATTAACGCGTCTGCTAAAAATGCACGCGGGCACATGGTGCCAGCCGCGAGACGCGCCGCCTGCCAGCGTGGTCCGTGCGCGCGAGGCGCCCGCGTGCTTTGTCTGCATCTGCGGGCTTCACCCCAAAAGTAGAGCCGTAAAGGGGTCGTGCGTAGCACCGGCTGCTGGTGACGGAAATGCCTGCGCTCCGAGGTATCGACAGTGTACACCTTTTAATACTCACAAAATAAGATATTTATTATGATCGTTACAGTAAACTTTTCCCCCGTATGCCATGCATTTTACAAGAAGATAAGTTGGAAATGAAATATTTATTTTCCCGTTATCTGTCATTATTATTATATACATGTGTATCGTTGAAGAATTTACTCCAGGTGCAAAAGGCACATGGCTGCTCCACCTTCGGAGTTTTACTGCCAGGGAAATAGTTTTGCCTGAAGTGCCAAAAAAGGTGCTGAAGAAGAGAGAATTAGAAAGCCTTTAGTCTTTATCCGAATTCCCGAAAGTGCACAGCGAGGGGCGGCGGGCCGAGGCGGCGGCGGTAGCGAGGCTGCCTGCGGACCTCAGTTTGCTTCTAAAGAAGAATCACAGCGGAGGGAGACGCGCACATTGCGGATAGTTTTGTTTCAAGTTCGCAGCGCTGGTCTGAATTATACATAAGCTGCAGACGGGCTGAAGCGGGGTGTCAGACTCGCATGTAGCGAAGGAAGATGTGCATATTTAATGCGCCCCCCGTCTCATTTCCAGCACCTTGTAGTAGCAGATGTTGCAGGGTCTGCTTATTTTTTTTAATGGCGAGACGGCGCGGCTGTGTTTTCGTACGGTTGTTACCTCCTGCATTGTTTTTTTTGTACAATATGCACCGAATAATACCGACAAACCTCGGCGTGTCAGTGAATGAAAGATGACAGCTTTTTGCTCAGTTTCGCTGGCGGTTTAAAGAAAATCTCGATGTATCGGTGCATTGTACGAATGGACCGTGTTTTATTCCGTAATGTATTTCAGTCGGTTTTATTTTGTTTTTGTGTGCTGACCATATATTTAAGGCGTAAAATAGCAGCTTAAGGGGGCTCGACTTGTTTTTTGGCATTTACGCATTCCGGTATCGGGCTGAAAAGTTACTCAGATCTGTGTTTTAAATGTTTTTGTTATTCTTTTTGAAACGGGAATTATTTTACAGAATAAATTATTTTCTGTTTTGCCTCATAAGTCTGTGTCAGACACGTATAAATGTCAGCTGAAATGTTACTCATATATTTATTTGCGTGGAAAGCGACGCTAAACTTGGAGGCAGCGAATACGCCCCCACGACATCCCCATTAGGGCGGTAATCCATCATGGTGATTGCGCACGTCAAAAGCCGTCCGTACGGAGCGTCCACGCCAGCCCCCGGCGCATCGCAGCCACCCGTTCATTAAGCATTATTACTTAAATGAGCTGTCGGTGGCCAAATGGACCTCGTCTTATGAATACCCTGTGGATTGCACTTACTTGGTATTTGTGAATTCTGCTATATGCGTTCCTATTATCGCCTCTACTTACGCTCACTTTAAAATGTTTTGTGGCAGAATTGGAAACGCTCCCTCTCCAATTTTTTGATTAGAAAACATTTTTTTAAAGCAGTGACCCTTAGTATTTTTAATATGAATAGTATATTTAATAATAATGATTAAAAAGTATTTAGTGTCTCTGCCTTGCATTGTAATATATAATTCTAAGTGCTTCTGCTAAGAAAATCACTTACTATTATCATCATAAAGAATAAGAAGTGACAGCATGATCCGTTGTTCCGCTCTGTGTGGAAATGCGCTCCCGCTTCGGAAAGTATGGCTTACAGCCATACCTCAGTATTGTTACATCCTTCCAACCGCCGAGAGATCTGCCACTCAGACATAATGCTACCCCCCCACCTCTGAGCCCCCAGGCAGGGCCGGGCGGCCCCCTTTCACGCTGACAAGGTTTGTAAACGGTGCAGGGAGACTGGAGACGAGAGGCTCGCACACCCCCAATCCCATTTGCACTTGTCAGAGAGCATGCAGGTCAGGCCTGACCTTTCTCTACCCCCTCAGATGAGCTTCTGTAATGACTCTCCGGGTGCAGAGAATGTGGTGGCTACTGTCATTAGCTGGCTGTGCACATGCCCCCCCCAACCCACGGCTCCCGGCTTCCCGAGAAAGGCTGAGCCCAAAATCAAAGCCACGTTCTTCCCTCTGACTCTCCTCAGCACTACTGTGTCATCGCTCGTCTGGACGTGCCCTGGGGCTGCCTGCCGCTCTCTCGTCCCTTACAGCCTGCCAGCATCTCTCTCTCCCTCTCTCTCTCTCTCTCTCTCTCTCTCTTTCTTCCAGTACCCTTACATGTGCTTGTTTTCTTTCATTGCCCATTCCTTTTCCCCTAATAGGTTATGTATTCAGGGTCGCAGCCATTGAGACTCTGACCAGGGGACATGCAGGGCCTCAGGGCCCAAAC
Organism: Mormyrus proboscirostris; assembly: GCA_026779585.1. Lineage (NCBI taxonomy): Eukaryota > Metazoa > Chordata > Actinopteri > Osteoglossiformes > Mormyridae > Mormyrus > Mormyrus proboscirostris. Next base: position 3,467,480 of record JAODKF010000047.1, read on the forward strand.
CCTGACCCCGGCCTCACCCCCCCACCGGGTTGGGTATGGGTTAACCCTAACCCCATTATACCTAAGGAAAGCATGGTGGGAAAATCTTGGATTTTACCTCATTTTCATTTGAGGCTGTTTTCATCGCGTCCCGGCCAAAGACGCGTTTGTGTGGGGGGGGTGTAAATCGCGTTTGCAGAGCGCCGAACAGACCCACACGTGCTCCCGGAGATAAGGCCAGGTCCCGGTGAGCTTTGTGCACCGACACGGCAGCCCCGCCGCCTAACCGGCCATGTGACAGGCGCTTATCTGCCCGAGTGCCGCGTCTCGGCGCTGTTACATACAGGAATTGTCAGCTTTATCATTTTATTTGCATCAGTGTTAAAACAATTCAGCATCTTGTTTCCGATATTTATTAGTTTTTTCTGGTAGCTGGGTTTTGTCACTGTGGCGCATGTCAAGGCACAGGACAGCATTTTTAAATGGGGGAGGGTCAAAGGTCTGCCTCTTTGGGGAATTTATGCGTTTGGTTGTTACATCACGATAGGCCAGTGAGGTAACTTCGGGGGTGGGGGGGTGGGGGTGTAGTATCTTTATAACCCATCCCCTGCTACCTATATGCCCTCATAAAGTATCCCAATCAGGTCCAGCGCAGACTCACCCTGGGGAGATAGCTTCTCCGATCGTTACCCCCGCGCCGGCGTTAGCATTACCGCGGGGCTTGTCGGATTGACGCGGGATGAAACTCAGGGGTTCTGTAAACGGGGGTGGTGGTGATCCTTTGACCTCTGCTGCCTAATTGTAGAGACAGGCCAGTGTCCATCCAGGTGGCACTGCACACTGCACACTGCACAGCTCGGTTAATTAAAGGGCCGGAACGTGCGAATGGTAACGTGTTGATACACACATGTGTCTGTGTGCGTCTGTGTGTGTCTGTGTGTGCGTGCATGTGTGCATCTGTGTGTGTCTGGGTGTGTGTGCATGTCTGTGTGTGTGTGTGTGTGTGCGCGTCTGTGTGTCCGTGTGTGCATGCATATGTGCGTCTGTGTGTGTGTGTGCATGTATGCGTCTGTTTTTTTAAAAGCTGGTTTTATTTTAATGGGACCAAATATGTAAAAAATGTTTGCAATTGTCAGTTTTACCATAAATTTGATGGGGGAGGCAATAACTCTGTTACCGAGTGATCTAATGGAGGGCTGTTGTGTGGCGCAGACACACGTCGTCACACATGGGAGGGGGGCGTTACGGTTATGGGCGAGTTATCCTGGACGGGGTTCATGCTGTCGCCAGGGGCCATATGGCCGTGTATGCTGGAATGAATAAATACAGAAAGGAGTAAAGTACATGGCTGGTCTGGAGATTCGTGGGGGTTCCTTAACCACCACCCCCCCCCCCCCCAGATCTGGGTTGTGGGTCCACTCTGCCCGCTATGGGCACCGTTCTGCAGACGCCTCCTTAGGTAGGCCATCTTTATGCCAGCCCCTGGTGAGACGGGGTGCATGGCGTACTCAGCACAGAGGGCCAAGCCGCCGCTTCTGGCTGGGAGCGGGAGTGATAATCAGCCGTGGGGGATTGGCTCACCCCGGAACGGGGCGGGCAGGAGGTCGCCCCGGCGCCAGAAAGGAAATCTGCCTGCATGAGAATAAAACAGAAACTCACTACTGCATATGTTTCAGCCCCCCGCGTCGTTCATATCGCATGTTTTTGTATTTATATTTGTATTTATTTAACAGACGCTTTTATCCAAAAAAAAAAAAGTATGTTTTTAAGAAAACAAGGTCAGACTGTCCCTGGAGTGATTGGATGGTTGGGGCTTTACTTAAGGGCTCAGCATAAAAATCACTCTGTCGAACCTGGGATTCGAGCTGATGACCTTCCCATCATAGACATGGCATCCCGACCCACTGACTCTCACATGCTAAGTGAGCGCCCCACCATCCAAGCTTATGCCCCTCCGTTTTTGTGGCTTAGTAACCTGTTATATGATGGGGCTCTGATGCTGGTAATGGTGATGTGGGGGGGGCGGTTAGGTTCTGGAGCTCCTTGCCCGAGCATCACGGCAAGTGGAGGGGGTTGGGGAGCTGGGGGGGTGGGGGGGGCACCTTAAACAGAAATGCAGTTAGTGGGAGATGAGTAGGGCACAGCCACGGGATGGGATGGGGGGGGTGGGTCTGTCTGTGTTGCCACAGCTCCCACTGTGACCCATTTGTTTGCGGCCCGAGAAAGCCGCCAGAACCACAGGTGAGGCCGGCACAGGCTGCTCCCGGCACCAGCAGGCTGGCCGTATGGTGTTTGTTTGACACCGGGCTGTTTTTTTTCCTTTTTTGAAATCGTTTACTTGGCAAACTGCAGCTTGTGATATTAACACTTTGGCGAAGTTTTTGAAATGTGTGCTTTGACGCTGCGCTCGGTCGCTGGCGGCCCATGGGCAGCTGAGCAGGGTTATATGGCGTCGGCGTGCGACGGAAACCTCGGCACTCGCAGCTGGTGCTCATCTGAGTCTTCTCTTGAACACTCTAACCGTACATGGCTGAGTACTCCACAGTCTGATGGAATAGCCAATTAACCCCCCCCCCAAAACCACCACCCCTCATTTCCAGACTGGAAAAAAACATGCAGCGGTATTGTAAGTGGGGTATTGTAGTTTGGGTTGGGGGAAACAGGATTGGCCCCCAGGCGTCACCGGGGACACAGGCGCTGATCGAGAGCGATCGGAGCACCCCTGTAATGACAGACGGGGTTTCCTCGAAATGGCCCCCTTTATCGAGGCTGCGGGGAGGGCATGTCCCTGAGGGGGGGCTCTGTTGTGGACACGCTGCAGTGAAAGCTGCCTTCCCCCCTTCCAAAGGAGTGTGCCAAATCCTTAAACGCACAGGGGTAGGGAAATTCACAGTGGAGTTAAACAGGACTGCAGCAGATTTTCTCAAATTGGCTCCCTTTAGGGACCATAACCTATATGCTCGAATATAAAAGTTAGTGGCGAGAAATTGCAAATATACTTAATGAGGGAAGAGAGAGGATTTGGCCTCTTGTGGTGTGTTTTTGACGTGTCATGGCACATGGCAGGTCTGACCCTGGGCAGAAAGCCGGCCGTTCCGTTGCCCCTGCAGCTCCGAAGCCTCCCTCTCGAGACGGGATAGACGGTTAAAGGCTAGGAGGGGCTCTGCTACTCTCCCTGGGGTGAGGTACTTAACCAGAATTACGCCAGTAAATTACCCAGCTCTATAAATGGGTGAAATGTAATTAGATTTGTGTTTTAAAAATCTGATGAAAACGTTATGTTTGCAATGTAAATGTGTTAATAAGGTGTATTAAAGGCTATAAAGGGTATTAGCTGCCTGTGGTTTGGATTCAGGGACCCCAATCCCCCCCCCTCCCCAAGGCTTTAGGCCGAGACGCAGAGCCAGGTGTTTCGATCAGGCTGCGGTGGATGGAAACCGAGGTCCACCTTGGGGGGGCGTTTCCCTACACTATAGTATCTGTGGGGGGGTGCCCAATACCTCATTAAATATCCGTCCAGTGGTGTCTTGTAAAATGTGCTAAGCTACTTCTAAAGTTGTGATATGGTTGGTAAAAAGGACATTTAATAAAAAGCCTTAAAACTGAAGTGTGAGAAATACTGCAGGGTTTGTATGTCCCGGGTCACAGTGATCAGACTGGCTTTCATTTAACCGCTGATGGGTTGTAGTGTTAAGTGCTGTGTGTGTGTGTGTGTGTGTGTGTGTGTGTGTGTGTGTGTGTGTGTCTGTGTGTGTCTGTGTGTGTGTGTCTGTATGTCTGTGTGTGTATGTGTGTCTGTGACTGTCTGTGTGTGTCTGTGTGTATGTGTGTCTGTGTGTGTCTGTGTGTATGTGTGTCTGTGACTGTCTGTGTGTGTATGTGTGTCTGTGTGTCTGTGACTGTCTGTGTGTGTCTGTGACTGTCTGTGTGTGTATGTGTGTCTGTGTGTCTGTGACTGTCTGTGTGTGTATGTGTGTCTGTGACTGTCTGTCTGTGACTGTTTGTGTGTGTATGTGTGTCTGTGTGTCTGTGACTGTGTTTCTGTGACTCTGTCTGTGTCTTTGTGTCTGTGTTTCTGTGACTCTGTGTGTGTGTCTGTGACTCTGTCTGTGTCTGTATATGTGTCTGTGTGTCTGTGACTCTGTCTGTGTGTGTGTGTATGTAAGGTCGTCATGTTGGGATTAGTGTTTTCCCCACAGAAATTGAATGGAGTCCCCACAAAGGTATAATTTGGGTGGGAATCAGGTTTATATTACGTTGTATGTTTTTAGATATTGTGGGGACCATTTTTTGGCCCCCATAAGGGGAAATTCAAATCTGTGAGTGCAATCAAAAAACTAAAAATGCCACAAGTCGTGTGCTTTGCTTATGGTTAAGGTTCGGGCTGGTGGGGGTCAAGGGCGTCATGTGGGGATCAGGGTTGTGGCAGTAGAAAGGGAAGGACGGCCCCCACAGAGGTATGAGTACAGATCTGTGTTTCTCTGAATGTCTGCATGTGTGTGGACAGGCCCCCAAGCTCACCTATGCCCCGCCCTCCTCCACAGCCCTGCTTCCTCTCTTCCTCTCTCCCTCCTTCCTTTATCACTTCATATCCCTGTCTTGCTGAGAACTTCATTTCTAAGGACGCCGCTGAGTCTCCGATGTTTTTCCCATCCCTGATAATGCTGCTCACCGGAGACCCGCCAGCAGATCGGCCCATTCTTCAGGCGCGGATCTTGAGAACAAATAAATCCCGACTCTGCTTTGATCCAGCCCGGCCCGGTGTTGCTGCCAGCTGGGAGTAGGGCCCAGTCCTCCCTGTACCCCCTCTGCAGCCCGCATTGAGTCTTTGACTCTGAGGTGCTGTGGCACAGAGCTCTTGCTGTGTGACTAATATTCCTAAATCACCTGCATATTTATAAAGCCACACAAACTATTCAGTTTTAAAGACCTTTCAGTCAAGGCTTTTGAAAAACCCTTCGTTTTAGGGTCACAACTCACCAGCAGGATTTGAATAAATCTTTCAAAATTGTGCTCTTTAGAATTCCAGCAGAGCTGCCAGGGAGGCCCAGGGTGCGCTCTACATCTGGGGGCTCAATCTGGAACTGATTCTTCCCCCATGGTCATTGGGTTTGGATCAATTTTCCCCACTCGTGGTCATTAGCTTTGAATCTGCATTTCCACACGTGGTTATTAGGTCTGGATCCATTCTGCACCACTGGATGTGAGGTCCAAGTCATTCTCCACTAGTGGCTGTAAGGGCCAGCTCTAACACTTTCCTGCGGCCATTATATCAGGCTATATTCTCACCTGTGGGTTGGGTCTGGCTCACTCAGTTTGTTGTGTGGTTGCGACCTTAGATGCCCTTAGATCTCCCTGTGAATCTCCCTCGTCCTGCTCCAGCCTGGTCCTTATCATTATTGATCCGCTTGCTGGTTGGATATTAGCTGCTAACAATGTACCGAAAGATTGTTACCATGGTAATCATCATGGGTGAATGTGTATGTCACATTTCTTACTATCGGACCCTCAGGTTTTACAGTACATAGTTTTAATTTATTCATTAATTTGTCTTTAATTTTTAAATGTAATCTGCATATAATTTGCAGCTTTAAAAGCTCCATTTGCTGCTCCTTGCCCTAGGGTCCAACAGCCCTTGTTAAGGGAGAATTTGAACTCGTAGTTGGTCCAGTTCCTTGACAGCCTTCTCACTGGGGACTCGTATCCATTAGGAGCAGGTTGAGGGTTCTGGTTCTGCCCCAAACACAGCCAGTGGTACCTCATGCGGTGGATGCGGGCCCAGCTAATCTCCCTGCTTGGCGCTCCGCCCCATGGCTTGGCCGTCTCCCCTGAGCCCAGTTTCCCCATTGGCGCCGTCCCCCGTTAATCCGGATTAACGTCACGATGCACCTTCTTGTACACGCCATGTCGGGGACAGGCCGAGAGGCGAAACTGCAAATTGGATATTGACGTCTGCTGAAGAGAGGATCAGAAATAAGATGGATGTGCAAGGGGGCAGGGTGATGAATGGGCAGAGGACGGGTCATGTGATCAAAAGGTCAGAGGTCAAGTTGTCACGTCCATAAGAATGATTCTGTACATTTTAAAAAAAATGTTTTCTCTTTACCAGCAGCTATGTAATCCAAGTGGAATTTTTCTTGTTTATCTATCTATCTATCTATCTATAAAAATGATAAAATATTATTGATGGAATGATTGACATGTTGTCCGGCTCAGCAAGAAATCCTGCTTTTTGAAACAGGTTCCTGGTATCGCTAAGTGACTTTCCGAATTCCTGTGCTGGGACGTGGTTAACTTAGGCATGACGTCATTCCCAGCTCGCAGCCTTCGACGTAAATGGGATGCCGCATCGGCGCCATGGCGACGCTGTGTAGGCCTTTGCTTGAAGCCGTGCGTGAATTGTTGTTTCTTAAAGCAGAAGTTTATATATTCATATAAATTTGCAGCACAGCTCATTTGATTGTATGTCGGGGCGTCACAAACTGCAGCTGGCGGCCGCATGAGAAAAAAGGCCAATGAATGGGCCTGACATCAGGCTTGTTACCCATCAAACAATCCTGAGTCCTCAGCGACCCACGGCACCCATGCCGGGTTGTGGGACAGCAGGGCCGAGCGACGGCAGCTGTGGCTCCATTGCAGACCACCCCTCCCACCCCCCGAAATACACCCACGCAGACCCCATCCCATCAAGGGCATGGTGGTTTAGCTTGCTCAGTGAACCCCCCCTGTCTGTCACACAGCCATCGTTTGCAATCCATGGTGTGAAAACAGGGGACCCCTCCCAGGAATCCAGCCCTTGTTGATGGAGGCTGGGGGGAGGAAGGCTTGTAATAAGTTTGCACCTCCACGGTGCCCCCCCCCCCCCCCCCAACCCCC
>JAODKF010000047.1:3539632-3550030 GCA_026779585.1 Mormyrus proboscirostris
TTGAATCAAAATTCAGCTGAATTTGACAAAAACAGAAAAAGTGTGAGACGGAGAGATGGTGAGAGAGAGAGAGAGAGAGAGAGAGCGAGAGAGCGAGCGATACAGAAGGAAGAGGAGCCACAGAGACCGCAGCTAATTTAGTCTGTTCTTACACCCGCACACTCCGCCTTGCAGACAGTCGCGAATTTAAACTGCTAACATTTAGGTCACCAAGACCTTGCTGTGATGGTGTGGGGGGGGACAATTACGTAAACGAGGTAACGATGCAGTAACGATGGAGATGGCAGTCTCGCCACTCTATGCCAGGTGCATCCAGTCGGATCCAACAGACACTTTTTTAAGCGCTGGCGGGGACCTCGACCAACGTGCACCAGGGGCCGCACCCACGTGCACCAGGGGCCCCGCCCACATTTATCGCTTCCCGCGTCTCATTCTAGCCACACGCACAGCAGCAGTTGTGGTATCAGGAAACCCCCCCCAGTGCTGCGTTTCTTCCAGGATAGGAGAACAGGGGTAGTTCAGCTGTTTTTATCCATCGATACAGGAAACGGATGTTTTGCGCCACTGCTGCTGGGGCATGTTTGTATCCATAACTGCTTTTGCAATGCAAATTAACTTTAATATTATATTAATATACATTTTAGTATTAATATTGCAGCATGCTATTTTACGTAGTTGTGAGCCGTGCAGGTGATTATGGTAATAATCAGAAAGAAGTGAAGTGCTGTGATTGGACGGGCCTCTCACTCTCCTCACTCTGGTGCCATTGCAGGTGAGGCGGACCCCGCGGTGCTGGCCAAATGCAACCCGTGCCTGTCAAACCCGTGCCGGAACCAAGCCAGCTGCCTGAATGACCAGGTGGACGGTTATAAGTGCACCTGCGCGCCGGGATTCAAAGTGGGTGCCAGTCCGAAACGGCGCCCCCTAGGGGGGAGTTAGCTTTTAGTTATCTTTTAGTTTAGCAGCTTCGCGTCTGGCACACGGCACCATTTTAACCAGCCGCTACCCTCTGTCCAATCAGGGCAGGGACTGCGAGACGGCAGGCAATGCCTGCGCCAGCAACCCCTGTGCCAATGGGGGCACCTGTCGGGCTGGTGCGAGGGAGGGCGGGGCCTTCAGGTGAGCAGATGTGAATCGCAACACTGGGTGAGGGGGCACAGAGGCCCGTGAATGTAACTGACATCTAACCAGCACCCCCCCCCCCAGCTGCTCCTGCCCACAGGGGTTCGAGGGCCCCACCTGCGAGGTCAATGTAAACGACTGCGAGGACCATGACTGTGAGAACGGCGCTACCTGCGTGGACGGAGTCAACAACTACACTTGTCTGTGTGGCCCCCTGTACACAGGTATGGGGGGGTGGGGGGCGGAATCCAAAGCATGCAGCGCTTCCTGTGCTTCTGCTTGCTCGGGGGGGGGGTCATCCACATACTGTAAAGAGAGAAAAGCAGCAACGCGACGCAAACAAAAAGCTGATTTACTAATTTATAGGATTTTAAAAACGCTTTATTTCATGCAATACCGTGCTTTCACACACAGACAGGTGCACGTACACACGCTCATGCACTAATGCCGGGCCGGCGTGAATCACAGCCGTGTGATCAGCCGTACCTGTCGATATCTCAGCTGTCCTTGTGAAGTGAATCTGACACGACACTCTTCCGCCCCCCCACCCCCAGGTGAGATGTGTGAGGAGCTGGAGGACCCTTGTGCCCCTGGCCGCAGCCCCTGTCAGCACCAGTCCACCTGCCTCATCACGGCAACCGGCCCCAGGTAAGACTCTGCTGGGCGAGGCAGCCACACAAGCAGATGCATTCATGCACACACGCACACACACACACAGGCACACCCATGTACACACACACACACACCAACACACTCACATACACACAGGCACACGCACTCATGCATGCACACATACAGGTCCACACACACACACACAGGCACACTCACATACACACAGGCACACACACTCATGCATGCACGCACACACACACACACACACACAGGCACACGCACACTCACATACACACAGGCACACTCACATACACACAGGCACACGCACTCATGCACGCACACACACACTTATACACAAGTACACTCACGCAAACGCCAGTTTGTAATTATATCTTTGTGGGGACTCTCCATTAATTTCTGTGTGCAAAACCCTAATCCCAACATGACACACTTAACCCCTACCCAGCCCTAACTTTAATCATAAGTAACCAAACAGCAAAGACCTTTGGCTATTACAGTTTTTAACTGAAGTCACAGAGTTTTTCCTGGTGGGGACCGAAAAAAATGTCCCCACAACATCTAAATAACAGATTTTCATACATTGCAAAGACATTTGCTCCCTATAATGTAATATATACCTGAAACACTCACACTGGTACATGCACACACTCACGCACACTATCACCACCGGCATGATTAATTCACATACCCTTACACTTGCTCTTTCTGTTGTTAAAAATTAAACACTGCTGCTGCCCTTTCCGGGAGCAGCAGTTCGGACTCCAGTGCCCTGTCGCTCTGCACTGGGATTTCAGGGGATTCCCATATGTGTGTTGGTTCACGCCCCCCTTCCTCCGCGTGTGTGTCCGCAGGTGTGTGTGCTCCCCAGGCTACGTGGGTGACGACTGCAGCGCCAACCACGACGACTGCGCTGAGCATCGCTGCCAGAATGGGGCGCAGTGTGTGGACGAGATCAATGGCTACTCCTGCCTCTGCACAGAGGGGTTCAGGTGAGCAGCGAGCAGACAGACAGACGTGTCAATTTAATCCACGAACTGCAGAGACACATTCTCACAGTCGGCGTTTCCCTGCCTGACACCTACAGCAAGCCCGAGTTTCTGTAGTGCGTGACGCTGTCCTTACCCCCCCACCACCCTGTCCACCCTCCCTCAGTGGTCAGCTGTGTGAGGTCCCTGTCACACCGCTGTCCCTCTGCGAGTTGGCAGACTGCCAGAACGGCGCCCCTTGCCTTGAGCGGGCGGGTCGCGCGCTCTGCCAGTGCCTGCCCGGATTCGGCGGTCCCCGCTGTGAAAAGCTGGTCAGCGTAAACTTCGTGGACAGAGACTCGTACGTGCTGCTGAGTGACCTGAAGAACTGGCCACAAGCCAACATTACGCTCCAGGTGGGGAACATCTCACGACACACGCAGACGGACCCCGTGGGTCGAAAACCCAACATATACACACCCCCCCACCATATACATACTGACACAATGGAGCCCCCCTACTCTTTCAAAACATGCCCAGGGGTCTTTTATTACCCGAGTCAGGATCTTGGTTTTACGTCTCCTCTGAAGGACGGCACCATTTTTACAGCACAGTGTCCCGTCACTGCACTGGGATCCACACACCAACCTGTAGGCTGCACAAACCCAGTCGGTCTCCCATCCAGGTACTGACCCAAACCTGCTTAGCTACAGATAGAGTAGCAGGTCTAAACTGCAGGTGATACAGCTGCAGACACAAACACGCTCAGACTCTGAGGAGCACAGAAAAGCCGCTTCCTCTCTCCCCTTCTGGCGATTTTTGCATGTCATTAGCATCAGCTAATTGCTGTTATACCTGCGACGAGCTTGTTAACGTTAATTGTTTCTCAGATGTGCTCACTACACTGCGGAGTCCTTCTGGGCAAAAAGCTGAAGTGCAGAAAAAAGACAGAAACAAATAAATGCAAATGAACTGAATGTGTCCACGAACGAAAATGCAGACAGACCAGCCAGCAACACCGAAGGACACGCAATCCACACGAAACACAGCGAGAACAAGATTTAAAACACCACACACACACACAAAACTGATCCCAACATTAACATCCTCAACTCCTACCCAGCCCTAACCTTAGCCAAAAATAACCAAAATACAAGACGTCTGGCATTTTTAGTTTCTTGATTGCAGTCATAGACTTTGATAAAATTGAGTTCTGCAAAAAATGCCCCCACAACGTACAACTCTTCATTGGTCATTGCACAAGGTCAGGTACATAGAGATTTGTCTCTTTGCTGACCCCGTCTTCATAGTTCAGGCATCACAGTGCGGAGTCGGCCAATGTGCAGCAGCCCTAGACCTGGGGGTAAAGAGGCTCACTCAAGGGCCCGACGACCCGCTTAGCCACTGACTGCCCCCACCTACCACATAACCCACACACACCCCTCCCATGTGAGACAGGTGTCCACAGCTGAAGACAACGGCATCCTGCTCTACAATGGAGACAACGACCACATTGCCGTGGAGCTGCACCAAGGTCACGTGAAGGTCAGCTATGACCCGGGGAGCCAGCCCGGCCATGCCATCTACAGGTCAGCAACCCGAGGGCACCGCACCACTGGGGAGAACCCGGCCGGCCGAATCCAGCCTTCTGTCAATGGTGTTTCTCCATCGCTCCTTCCTCCCCCAGCACCGAGACCATCAACGACGGCCAGTTCCACACGGTGGAGCTGGTGACCTTCGACCAGATGGTGAACCTGTCCATTGACGGCGGCCTCCCCACCACCATGGACAGCCTGGGGGCAGTCCGCTCCCTCAACAGAGACGCCCCGCTGTATGTAGGGGGTAGGTGAGCCGCCCATACACACCTCCATTCATGCATTTGGGGTCCAGCCAATCAGAGAAGCCCTGCTGTAATTATGTCATCATTATGGATTTGACCAGTCAGGAAGTGACATGTGTTCTGATTGGCACTTCAGTTCCTCATCCTTAACCACCAAGTTTCCCTGTCCTCTCACTTACCTTGGGTTTTTACCCAGTCCATAAAAGTAACCAACAATCTAATAATGCAATGTTGGGCCAGTTCTATGTTAAACGGCAGATCTGCTTCTGGGAAACGTGCCGCTTGTAAGCAAGCGACGGGCTCCCGGCGTGGTTTCATTAGAATAAAAAACAGGCCGAGCTGGGACTTTCTGGAATGACGCAGCTGAGGAGAGGAACGCCACCTTCTGCAGGAACGAGGGCATGGCGGCATTCCGCTCTCGCCATTATCACAGTGGCCCCGGGTGCTGTCAGGATCAATTCCTGATGCTTTACTCCATGACAACCCCTCCATGACACAAGACAGGTCACTGTCAAAACAAATGTAGAACACAGCACTTTAAGGAACTGGGCCTATCCATGCAAAGAATTAAGCTCTGCTGAATCTGCGCAACCATGGAGGACAGAAGCGACACCCCACATCCTCCTCAGTGACCTTTTGAACCCCGCTTCTCACAGAGTGCCATCGTCATTGGTGGAACCTTCCAGAAACAGCCCAAGCTGCATGGTAGTATGTGGCTTTTCTGTACCTGTGGACTATTATTAGATTCAAGATTCAAGAGTATTTATTGTCATACACACAGCAGTCAGTCAATCACACCATACAATGAAAGTCTTACACTACACGTCCTTCCGGCCCCTGGAAAACACAAATTAAACACAAATGCAAATAAACATTCCTACAGCGTGACAGTAATTACAAATAAATACTCACACACAGTGCAACGTAAACATCGTGCAAATTTTATAATGCATAAATGTTTGTTCTTGTCGCTGGTATCTGAGATTCTTTGTTACCCCAAGTCGCACCCCCTGCTGACACGGCTCTCTGGCGCCCCCCACAGGGATGCCCATGGACGGGCACTCGGCTGCCTTCCGTCTCTGGCAGCTGCAGAATGGCTCTAGTTTCCAGGGCTGCATCCGCAGCCTCTACATCAACAACGAGTTGCAGGACTTCACCAAGACGGAGATGAAGCCGGGCGTGGTGCCCGGCTGCGAGCCCTGCCGCAAGCTCTACTGTCTGCATGGCATCTGCCAGCCCGATGGAGCCGCCGGGCCCGTGTGCCACTGTCGTCCCGGCTGGAGTGGACCTCACTGCGACACGCCCGCCATCAACCCCTGCCAGGGCAGCAAGTGAGTGCCCCTGCCGTGGGGGGGCACAGTGAGGGGAGGGCTTCCTACAGGGAGAGAGAGCCAGTAAGGTCTGAATATGCGGAATCTTAAGCTGACGATACACAGGGCAACTTTTTGGGCGCGATCCCATTGATACTGGGCAACAAATTTCTATTTGAAAGACTTTAATCACCCGTGGGCGACTTGCGTTCAATCATCCACATCCAGATATCCATACGAGTTGCCATCTGTCTCTCACCTGATTGGCAGTTGCCCGGCAACATCGGTCAAAAAATTACCCTGTGAATCATCAACTTTTGTCTTTAAATACCATAATTAAGGACCAGCAGCCACCGCGCGCATTGGCACCTCTACTAGGGGTGTGGAGTCTGTAAATGATATACCCTGAACCTTCCCGTGCCTACTGTCCCAGGGGCGACAACTGGGGCCCAGGGGGGTGGAAGTCCTAGGACAGGGACCAAGTGGAGGGGTTGATATGCTTTTGTCCCGGGGGCAGGCTGTAACACCAAGCAGGGTAACTGTCAGGGCCACACGCCTGTGATGTTCAGGTTAACTGGTCACATCCCAGAAGGAGCACTGATGTGCCGCAGTATCAAAAAATAATAGCACCGACAGTGTCTTTTAAAGTGCTAAAGCCGGCTGACCCCCACAGGTGTGTCCATGGGACGTGCATCCCCATGGATGAGCAAACCTATCGCTGCGAGTGCCAGGAGGGCTACCGCGGTGCCCTGTGCAACCAGCAGGGGGAGCTCTTCAACCCCTGCAGAGACCTGCGGTGCACGCACGGCCGATGCCAGATCTCAGACGCCGGGCAAGCGTACTGCCACTGCGAGGCGGGCTACAGCGGCGAACTGTGCGACACAGGTGAGGTGACGCCAGACATCAGAAGCTTATCGGGTTAAATCCCAGTGGACAGGCTATAGCGAGGCTTTGGTGTCTGCTGTGGGTGATCCCATGTCTCCTTCACCAGTGTCGGAGTGCCGCGGAGAGCCCGTGAGGGACTTCCACCAGGTGCAGCGTGGCTACGCCATCTGCCAGACCACGCGCTCCCTCTCCTGGGTGGAATGCCGGGGTGGGTGTCAGGCTGGAGGCTGCTGTGCCCCCCGTAGGCTGAAGCGCAGGAGATACGCCTTCGAGTGCAGTGATGGCAGCTCCTTCACCGAGGAGGTGGAGAAGCCAGCCGAGTGTGGCTGCGTGGGGTGCATGTAGCGCCCCCAACAGGGGGGCAGAGCGACGGAGGATGCGAGCCAGCAAGAGCGAGAGTATAACAAAATATATATGGAAAAATATATATGTATTATGGACTACAGTTGTTGTAATATAGGACATTTCTTCCCTTCTAAGGGCGTATGACTTAAAAACAAAAATAGAAACACTCATCAACATTGTCCGAAAGGGTCAAAGTTCGGAAAGCCTTCAAATCCATAGTGGCCGTCAGCCCCGTCTAACCTTCGGACGCTCATCAGCCACTCCGTTAAGCGTCTCATGGTCGCCACCTAGAGGCCTGGTGGGGAGTTGACTACGGTGATCCCCACAAACATGCAGTCTTCCTTCCATGCTGGTCCCCTCCAGGCATGGCGACGGAGTCTGGCATCTTGAGGGAAGCGATTCCCTGGCCCACCTCCTCCTCTCAGCCAGGCCTGCGACTAAGCTGAAGCTTTTTTTCCCCCCTTTTTCTTTTTTGAGTCAAACCCACATGCTGTCGAACATCTTACCCACACTGCACAGCCGGCTGACTCCCACCAGAACCAGGATCAGAACCTTACACAGCATAGCGGTCCAACACAGTCCATCTCCACAGTATAATATAGAACATATTCTTTGGGGAGCTTCATTGAAATAATGGCAAAAGGAGCACAGGGTCCTGTATGTTCAGGCTCTGATGGCCACCTACCATTAATAAATAGTAACACAACATTAAAAATGACTTTGCTAGGCTCCCAACATGCACAGGAGATGGAAAGGAAAAACACATCAGGTCAGGCTTCATGTACATAAACATTTTCACGTTCAACGTTTTCGACCGTTACTCCCAGAAATGAGGGAGCGTCCAGGACTGTCTGCGTGCAGAGGGACACGCTGCCACCTGCTGGCTGAGACCCAGCCTCCGCAAATCCCAAGGCGGCAGGTGAACCAAGAAGTGCAAATAGGAGAGATATAAGCTCCTCCCTTTTCTGCTGGCAGTATTAATTGTGCAAAGTATTGCATGACCAGAAGATTAAAACAAACAAAAAAATTGTAGTTTCTCTTTTCTATTACTTACACAATGGCAAGGTGCAGATTTTTGTTTTAGTTTTTTTTTTTTTTTTTTTTTTAATAATTTGTGGCATTGTTTGATTCTAAGTTTATATTTTATTTTCCTGTGTAACTCTTTAGCCCTCTATTCAAACAGAAATGCCTAACAGATTCTAATATATATATATGTCTATTTCATTTCGTATAGTATTTTTATATGTTAATGAGTAAATCTGTGTTTTCTGGAAGCCTCGGAAATCGCAGCGCGGCATCTGAACAGTTTTCCTCGCTCATGTTTTTCTTTTTTCCTGCATACGCTCAAAGGGGCCAGTTTGCAAGATGCCAAAAAGCCAGACGGCTTAATTTCAGGTGAGGTGGTCTTACAGTGGTCTGACCTGCTTGTGAATAGCTTTGGGATAGGAGCTTCATGCTTTTCTTCCCTACGTTAAAAAAAAAAAGGATACGACAAAGATTTGCCCGTTTTTAGTAATAAAAATGTGGAGGATTAAGCTGAGTGACGAGACACATCCACACCAAGTCGTATTTAAATCATTAAATAATATCTACGGGCTTATAAACACACACAAGTTACATTTCTGCGGTTTCCACGTGGGTGGCTCAGCAATGCACCTCGCACAACCAACGGGAAGCAGAATCACTGCCTGGATATTTTCCACACCCAGTTTTGGCCAGTGGTCACTGTGGACAGCTGGCTGTAGACTAGCTGGCACTGCAAAGCAGGACCGCGGTCACACTGGAAGCCCTGAAGAGGGGCCCCCCCGAGGCACTAGGGGCCAGTTTGAGGCTGCTGAAAGGAACGGATTCTTTACCGTTACGATTTGATGGTATTTTAGCGTTGAAACATTCGAGTTGGCAAAAGTTTGGTGTTGCGGCGCAACCGCTTACTGACAGTGGAGGATCATGGGTAGGAGGTGGAGTGATTGACTGGGCCAGACCAGGTGGTTGTAAGTTCTTAGCTGGGCTGCCAGTGACCAGGCACCGGCACAGAGCAAGCTGCTAAGCTGGGACAGTGCGAGTAAGCATCCAGCTGCAGTGATAATGGCGTAGCACGTCACTCCGGCATGGAAGCCCGGATAAGGGGAAGTCAGATCCACTCAGCACATCATTCTCCGCACACCTGAGATTTCCGTTTCTGATATACAAATGACTTCTTCCTGGTAGAAATCTGTTGCACCACTTGTCAGTTAACTGCATTAATGCGTTAAATGTAGCTAAATGTATTATATGTTAAAATGTTTATAGTCAGAGTCGGGGACTGGACACAAGCATTTGTTTTTTGATATTTGAGTGCCCCCATCCCCCAGTCTCCCCCCAGTCCATCGGCATCTGAACCCACCACAAAGCTCTTACTGGAAAGCTCTGTGAAACACCCCTCCCCCCTCCATTGAACTACACCTGCAAGTGACTCACAAACCCAGTTCAACGTCCCAAGCCTAGAAGCCCCCCCCACCCCACTGGTCTTTTGCTGATGTTTTACGCTTAATGGATATCATAAATCTTGTGAGGTTTGGGGGGGGGGGGGTCCTTTTTGTATCAGTAACTGCCGTCATGCTGAATGTACGTAGAACCAGGGGGGGGGTCTTTTTGTATCAGTAACTGCCGTCATGCTGAATGTACGTAGAACCACCGGCGACCGTTTCCCCCGACCCCACCCTTCTTTTTTCCTCGATAAAATTAAATGTGTGTGATTCTCCTCGGAGCATCAAGTCTGATGATTTCACCGTCTCCCTGCTCAGCATCACCCCAATGACACCGACCAGTGACCCCACTAGACAGCAGCTCTGCCTCTTGAATGTCACTTTTACCGGCACGACCGAAATACACACATAGGAATCTCGTTTTGAGGCCGAGATGCCTGGGGGACGCCCCAAGCGGGCACAGATGAGAATGCACGTCTGCGAGCTGCCATTACGCCATCCGGCCTGAGTTTGCCAAATACAGGCAAAGCACCATCAGGGTGCTGCTCGCAAAACACATACTACAAAAATGACAGTTATTTATATAACTGAAAAACCAGTACTAACATGGTTGAAAGCCTGTGATCCATGTGTTACATCACATTTACAGTCTGTTTCATTACTCCGTTAGTCAAGCACGCAACACATTAACACAGAAACAAAACAGATGGACATTTTTAAGCAATATTTTAATAAGTTGCAATTAAAATAGGCACAGTGCGGGGAATAGGAAACTACCTGTGCATGTAATACGGGGGGGGGGGGGGGGGGGGGCCCAAAAAACACAAAACCCA
>JAODKF010000047.1:3550130-3569865 GCA_026779585.1 Mormyrus proboscirostris
CCCCCCCCCCCCCCCCCCCCCCCCCCCCCCCCCCCCCCCCCCCCCCCCCCCCCCCCCCCCCCCCCCCCCCCCAACCAATCAGCAATCCCAAGGTTCCAAAAGACATACAAACATAGATATAGACCTACTAGAGTAGCACTCTGTGTTCCCACCGACATTCTTTTCCTTGGTCAGATTTACAAATCTAACCTCGTATCATATAGGACCTCTTCTGTCTGTTCGATTGATGATAACACAAAGCAAGGTAGAGATCCAGATTCATCCACGCCACTGTACAAGCTGAACCAAAGCAGCACAACCAAATGCAGGGAGCAAAATGAAACACAGGCATTCACATTTTTCTTTAAAACATCTTTCCACTGGTGTCACATCTATATAGAAGTACTATATATATATATATCTATACATAGTAACTACACATCTATGGCTTTTCAGTTCCAAAGCATGCGGCAAGCACACCAGGCAACACGACATCAGCAAATGGGTGCTTTTAGCCAAGCGGGTGTTCACATTAAAGAAAGGAAAAAAAAAAAAACATTAAATTAAAAACCCACAGCCAAACACAACCAGCACATAAAACACACACGCTCCTCACCCCAGTCTCTGTTGCATAAAACCTGTCTAAAAACTAGGCTGCCTCATTGCATTCCACGCAATTAAAACCTAAAAGTCAAGCAACTATTGAAGAAT
Organism: Mormyrus proboscirostris; assembly: GCA_026779585.1. Lineage (NCBI taxonomy): Eukaryota > Metazoa > Chordata > Actinopteri > Osteoglossiformes > Mormyridae > Mormyrus > Mormyrus proboscirostris. The sequence continues at coordinate 3,550,821 of JAODKF010000047.1, forward strand.
TTAATCAGCTCACAATGGGACAGAAAATAAAAATATCAAATAAATCAAAGAGCCACGCAGATGTGCGATGTGCCGTGTCCTGCGGAGCAAGAACGGCAAGATGAGGTGGCCGTGCGAGCAGACAGCCTGGGCCTCCCGGGAGAGCATCCAAAACCCAGAGTTCACAGCATTTAATGAAACTGTGATTTATAGACTGAACCCATAATATATAATGCATCCTCCCCCCTTTGGCCTCTTTCCTTTTTTGTCTAAAGCACTGGGGTATAGTTCCCTTCCCCCCCTCCGACAGGACTCGAGATTCTAAAAGAAAAACAAGGGAACGAGCCCTTTATATTAGTGAAAGATTCAACCAAAACTCAATGCTTAATGGTTCCGGAACAGGAATTCTATTTAAGAATTTCAAAATGGCTGAAATTCTAGAAGCGTTCCAGAAATGCTACTGCATGGTGATATCGTTCTACAAAAGTACATGTCCCATAAACGCATTGTTAATACATAATCACATTTGACTATGTTCCCAGCTGACTCATAATGCATTTCTATAGTGATAGCTTATACATCTTTATAGGAAATTTGAAAGTGAAAATATATGTAAAAAACATTACTTCAAAGTAAAAAAGGACTGGGCTGATTAATTACTGTCGGTGTTTTTTGCGTGTGAGGATATCGAATGCAGATCAGAAAATGCTGGAGTCACACACATGGCTTAGATGGAACAATAAATATGTAAATAAGTAACGGGTGAGAGGCCCACGCCTTATGCATTTTAAATGGGCCTCTTCCCATCCATTCTGCAGCCATCCTGATCTGTCCCGCCCAGATGGAGACGAGCGACCTGAGAACAAGCTTTCATTTTCATCGTTCCTCATACTACAGAGACAGGAAAAAATTTTATATGCACATTACACAACTATATGTGTGTGTATATATATATATATTATATAATATATATACACATACACACACACACACACACACACACACACACACACGTACAAGTATATATATTTTTATTACTCTCATTTACAGAAAAATTAGGAATCACGCAACTAAACCTCACAAACATCAGGATATCTTTGGACACTCAGATCTTCTGTCTTCTGAGATGGGTGGTCAGGTCTAGTAGAACAATGAGGGGTCACTACCATTTCTGACCAAAACAACCAACACAAACCAGTCTCAAGAATATCTACTATACTATATGGGCTATATATTACCTTTCCCATACTGGGTTGAAGTTCAAGGGAAACATGTAAACACCTAGAGATATAGAGATATGCCTACTGACCTCCGCATGAACCCTCCCCAGCCTCCCCATTAAGATTTGTATATTAACAAATGGTTCCAGTACGACAGTCTCACAGCCCAGAATTTTATGGGACACTGAATCTTTTCTTTTCTCCCCGAGATGATTGGGTCTCTCTCTCACGCGCACATGCGTACACAGATGCACGAGTGCACACACAAGCGTGCATAGACAGACAGACACACACACACACACACACACACACACACACAAAGAAGAATCTAACATTTTTTTTTTTTTATCATCAAGGGACAAAAACAGGCCCTACAGCATTTCCACTGAAGACCAAGCGCTTGACATTGTCGGCAAGCTTCAAAACGGAGGGAAAAAATGTTTGACAATTCCAAATTAGATTGCCATCTTCAAACTATTAACTTTGAATTCCATGGTTATCAAACTACATTGTCGGAAGACTAAGTAAATTACAAAAACACTAGTAAAGACCTCAAACGGCATCCACTGTTAACTGGAGGGTTTGCACACTCTTCACAGCCGATTAACAAACACACAGTTAAGGATTTTCTATTTTTTCCCCCATCTGGCTTGACACCCACACGAGGAACAAAATAATAAATATGCAAGGAAAAGAAGGACCAGCCAGGGCTAATCTTAACAAGACAATGACCTTAATGCCAAGCGAAATTATTTTGAAATAAAAAAAATAAATAAATAAACCAAAAGAAACAAAGGATTGTGTCACACGGTCATTCCATGAAACGCTGCTCTGACTTGCAAATACGGCACACTGGAAACAACTGCTACGGACATTATTATATTATAAAATACCTTTTGGGTCACTTACATAATTGTGATTGAATAATAATCAGCCCCCCTCCCCCCAGTTTTCCAACAAATTCCAGAAAATTTGAAGAAGGAAAAAAATTTACCTGAATATTCTGAAGGTACAAGATTTTAAAATGTTACTTCAATAATGTTTAAATAAAAAATAATCAACATGCCACAATATCAGAAAGAGGCAACCCCCCAAAGGATTCTCTGCATGGACACCATTTTCTAGGTCCATCTACAATAAACGTGTGCAACAAATGAAAAATTCTGCCAGCATCTTCAGCAACACACAATATAATCCAAAATACATCGTTAAGGCACCGGATAGAGTCAAAGAAGTGTGCAATAAAGGAACATACAATGTTTACATTTTAACAGCAAAACTGACTGAGAAACATTCACCAAGAGCTCAACATCAGCCAGCACTCCAAAATCACAACAGGTCTTAAAATTTAAAAATTCCCTGTAATCTATTGCTACTATCCTACTGTTTTACAGCTTTGAAAGATTAAGCAAACTGAAAACAGCAAAAAAAAAAAAACACATACACACAATCTGTATCTGTTTCTTTGTAAGAATACAACGCTTCCCGATAGTTCGACTATTATCTTACAAAACAATCAATGCCTTTGTTGACCATCTCCTGTTGGTCACAGCAGGAGTCCATTTTCTGCTGTTGGGCAGGATTCTGTTTTTGACAGAGATTTTCTGGTCATTTTGGCTGGAAAGGGAGGTGGCGGCTCTACGTTTGAGGTTCGTTTTCGGTCAGGTTTCGCGGGTTCGGTCCGTGTTGGCAGAGCCTCCATCTTCCGTTGTGACCTTGTCAGCACTTGGGCCTTTGAGGGAGATGGTATCACGTCCACTTTCGTTTGTTTGAAGCCCCCGATCTCTTTGACGCCACTGTCTCCTTGTTTCTTCAGTTCTTTTGGATCTCTAGAGCCCATCTTCACTGGATTCAGTTTTTGCACCCCACAGACATTTGCCTTTTTGCTTGCCGCCATTTGATCTCCAGCTTTACCTTTGGATTTCAAAGTTACTGATGAAAGCGGTTTTGCAACCGATCGTGATGAGGGAGCAGCCCTGGCCGCCATCTTGTCATCTTTGCCATCTATCAACAATCTGTCACTTCTGCTTTTAGCCTGTTTTCCATGACCGACAGCATTAGCAAGCTGTTTTTTACTAGAAGTGGTCTTCACTTTCTTGTCTCTGTTCCTCTTTAATTTACTATCTTGTGAAGTCTTTTTTAATGCCTGGGGATGAGATTTTATTTTGGGCTGTGGTGAGAGTACCGTTTTCACAGACGTGTTTTTGCCAGGCTGGAGTTTCTGTCGTTGTCCTTGCAGTTTCTCTCGGATGTTGGAATATTTCCTTAGAATACGGGACCTAGCGGGGAGATTAGCACTTGCTGCAGCCTGTGAGCGGGAGGGGGGGTGCTGGGGATTGGGTTTAGTGGAGATTCGTGTTGCAGTCGTCAATTCCATCTTTACCGACTCCTTGCCTGAAAAACCATTGTGCTCCCGGGTCTTAGCTATGAGCTGCTGGTTCTTGAGATTGCTTTTGACTGGGGAAGCAACGGGAAACTTTTTAAGATGCTTTTTTAAACGTTCAGCTTGTAAGCTAGGGAAGAGAGCTCGGGGATTCCCCGCCAAACCAGAGGAACCGTAAAAACCAAGCTGGGCTTCAGATGGGAGGCGCGTATTGACCTTTTTAACAATGACAAGTGACCTTGTTTCAGTGGATTGTAAAAACCAGTGACAGACTGTAGCCAGGTCAAATGTCTTCATGAAGAGCATCTGTACTGGAGAGTATTTTTGGCCATCGCAAAATTTCGGCTTCCGCGACCTTCGTTTGCTCTTCCATATATCTTTCAGTCGGTCTGCTTTGTTTCGTGCCCTTGAAACTGCCTGCCCATCTTTGTCTAGCTGGATCCATCCCTTCTGCATCTTGTCGTACCTGGTATTTAGCTTAGCGATTAGCTGCTGAGTCTCTTCTCCCCTCAGAGCTTCCAAAAACTTTGGAGAGTTTTCTGCAGTCGTTTCAAGGCTCTGGATTCCAGAAGAATCTGAAACACTTTTCTGTGGTTGTAAGCCTTTTCCCACTGTTGCTTTGACAGAACAGCCAACATGTCTGCGTTCATTTGTCTTGTCTGCAGAGATTTCCCCTGGTCTTCCAGGAGCCTTTGAAGACTGGGATCTAAGAACCACTTGACTGGATTGATTTAAGATACCAGAATTAACGGATTTAGCTATTCGTTTACTCTCTCTCCTCGTGGGCACATCTTCCAGAGAAACCCCTTCGGAGGCTACATTATTGCCAAGGTCTAGAATTTCACATTTCACTGAATCAGTCGCAACTACAATTTTTTCAGAGATATTTGTTTCCCTTTTTTGCAAGTTTGTACCATCAATCCTACTGATGGACTCATTGCCCCCATTCTTCCCAGGTTCCTCATGAGACACAGGTTTGTAGTTTTGTCTTGTTTGTACCCTATTGTCTTCCACCTTGCAATCATTGGATTTGGAGTCTGAAACTTGACTCTTATTTATAGGAACTTCAGCACTTTCCAGAACCGTCTTATCAGAGGCAGTGGACAAACAATCAGATGGTACTGTTCTGGTAACACTGCTTTTCGGGGACTGTTCTGAAGCAGTCCTTTCAGAAGCATTTTCTTGAAGACCTTTAACAGAACTAGATGTTTTCTTGACGGTTCTAGAAAGTGTAACAGATTCACAATCTCTTATTTGGACCCTACTTCGCAAACATCGATCAGAGTTTTTACTGCCATTCTCTTTTAAGCTTTGAGTTTTTTCTGGGATGTTACATACAATCATTTCTTGAAATTTGGGCTCGCTCACATCATCTCTTAGAGCAGAGTCCATCACCGAAGGGAACTTCTCCACAGTATCATCCTTCACACTTGTGAGCTCCGTTTCAATATCTTGTTGCTCTTCAGCTGCTATGGGTTCTGTATTGTTTCCAAGGCATGTCGTCAACATGTTCAAATCCTCATTTTCTGACTGATGCAGAATTGTCACTTGTACTTCATTGCATGGGCTTATTTCTTCTACACCAGCACAATCATCTTCCAGTGCTACTTGAGATCTTCCATCTAATGCTGTAACTGGCCTGATAAGGAAGGAATCTTCCTCCGGTGCTACAGCTGATATGGACTCACTGGCATCAATGAGGGCATCAGTGATGTCTGAGGGCACTGAATCGTCTTGTGCTTGCTTGGTCACACTCAGTGGCTGATCAGAAAGCAGGATGACCATTTCCTTTTTGTGTTTTTCAGAGCCCTCATCCTTGCTTTTACTGTCTGGGACAAAATCCAGTATAAGATTCTCTTCTGGTACCAACTCTGACTCCTGAGAAGAGACATATTTCTCACCTTCAGGTGGAAGCGGCTGCGTTTCATCAGTCGTTACTCTGAGCTGTGATTCATCTTCGTAAACACAGGAGAACATGCCTCCTCTAGGTGAAACTTGTCCCATTGGATCAAGTTCCACACTAGGTTGAGATTCGTCTCCTTGCGGACAAGATGGTGTCCGCCCTCTAGGTCTTGGCTGATCTGTCTGACTAGTTTCTACAGTTGGCTCTGCTTCCGTTCCCTCTGTCACATCACCTCCGGTATGTTTGCTTTCGACTGCCTTCTCGATAGGTGCTCCTTTACCAGCAGTCTCGCCGCAGCCACCGACAAATGGTACGTCCACGGGTGGGATGCCATCAGGCTTGGAAAGTGCCTGTTTGGGCGTCACAGTTTCAACCTCTGCCACTGGAGTAGGACAATTGCCATTTCTCTGGATTTCTGAAGACTTTCTAGCAAGTGTACGAACAGTTCTCAGTTCCAAAAAGTCCTCAACAAACTTATAGCCCCTAGTGCTCTTCCGAGCAGTACGGCGTGGGGAGATGTGTTTCTTCGGTTCAAGCTCAATCTCCGTTATGGGTTTACTAATGTACACAATGTCATAATTGATATCGGGGTCATGTATCACCTGCCGAATAGAAGAGTCCTTGTTTTGAGCATGAGGTCCTCTAAAACTTTTTCTAGCTGTCCTGGGAGATGCTGGCAAAATGGGCTTTGAGGTCCTTTTGACTGGATTGTGGTTTGTGAGCAAGTCTTTGGCATCTCCTTGGGAACTGCTTCCCATAGGGCAGTCAAAAGGGTCACATGCTGTGTGGAGTGGTTCTGTGCTCTGGTCTGAAGAGGCGTTAGAATTGCACTGATGATCCTCCAAAGTGCCAACCAAAGTGTGATTGGAGTTTGAAAGTCTGACCAAGGAGTTCTTCACATCACAGAGCACATTAGAGTCAGGATCTCCTTCTGCCTGCTCATTAAGCTGCATGCCTCCTTCATCCATAAAATCTATGGGAGACAGATGTTTTAAAGGCTCAGAGATGTGCGAGTCTACCTGCTGAGGAGTTGGACTAGAGCAAGCCTGAGGAGATGAGATATCAGGCACCAGCACAGCTTCAGCAGTGGAGAGGTCCACAACATTTTTTAACTTAGACATGGGGCCAGAGTCCATCACAACAGTCTCCTCCAAGGCTAGAGCACCAGCAGGTGATCTCATAGAACACGAGGTGTTCAGGGCACTGACTTCAGTTTGCAGGTACTCCAAAGCATTAACAATCTGCCTCTGATGATGAGGACACAGTTTGGCCATGAACTGCTTCAGGGATGACACAGACTGCAGGTCCCTCGCTTTCTCTGGGCTCAAATTCCGGAAGTCACTGAAACACAAACACAGAAATGGAAACAAACTGAAGCTGAGTGTGAGAACTTGAGTACCAGGTGGAGAACTTGACATAAGTGATGCATACCATTCCTCAAAGAAGTTCCCAAAGTTAGTTTTGACAGATAGACATGTAACATACATCCCAAATAGCCAGACACACAACTGAATCATGGAAGGTGCCAACCTCAAACATAAGCCAAACTAAACTCCAGTCACCATGACTCACATTCAAAACCAATGGCTTACAAAGCGGACAGCTGTACAATAATTCTATCATGTTTACAAACACATCTCCAGGAAGATTTACTTACCTTTTAATACCTGCAAATAATGTACAATACATTTCTAGGCATATTCAAGCATGTAAGGACTTTAGTCTTACTGAGTATCTGCTTTACAATACTCCAAAAAATAATAGAACTTAAAATCTGGCCTAAAAAATGCAAACATTTTTATCACCCTGTCCATCTACCAGTAGCATAGCCTTGAACTACTTGGAGCAGGAAAAAAATAGGTATTTCATAACACATTAACATCTCTTACCATAAAGGGGACACCGCTAATCCTTATCAGTGTAACTAAAGTTCTTAAATCACGAAATAAGTATCTTTCAGCACATTGGCTAAAGTTCTCTTGGCTCCATGTTCTCTGTGTTAGCCAAGGCAGGGCAGATAACGGCAGATCAAAACAAATAGTAGACAAACTAAATTTGGGATGTTTTATGGTTCTTTTTGGAGTCTGAACTGGGAATGGAAGGGGGAGCTAATACCCTGTAGGTAGAAAGACATCCAGGAAATTTGTAACCAATTTAAACATGAAAACCTCGCTTCAAAAAATTTAAATTGTAGGCCTCATTCAGAAAATGAAACATGCCAAAAAATAAACAAACAAAAAGGACCACAAAAATATTTTCACAACAAAATTTATTAGAAGAATAGTGGTTTTGAAAAGAAGATATTCTAGCATCCATTGAATTCTACCTTACACAACATTACAGCTGAAATGTGTTGCGAAAATGGCGTTTTTTCTTCTAATAGAATACAACATAACCAGTGAAATTTTACACATGCACAAAAGACGGAATTAATCAGCTTTGCCTGACGTTCAATGCAAAATAAAGACCATGGAAATCAAATTTTATTTTAAAATTACATACATTAGGAGACATGTTTTTCATTAGTCCAGTTGTAAATCAATTTGAAATTGCATTCAAAACAGTTAACAAATAGTGCAATCAAACCAACATAAATTATTGTGATCCTTTAAGTGCTCTACCACATAGACAATCATAGCCTAGAATAAAAATCCAAACGACACAGTACAAAAAATGTACTTAAATAAAACTACAGTACAAGAAAAAAACATTAAATTATACAATCCTGACAAACTGTAAACGGTAAAAATATTGAAATGAGGTCCATTAAGGTTATGGAGTGCCTGCTTTTGATCATCTGAATTACTGAGACGAGGGTCATTTTTTTCTTATGAACTTGTCAGTCAAATGTAAGGAATGAGGTATATCAGAATGGAGATACCACAATTACCGAAAAAACAAAGGGGGGGGGGGTGTTAAGTACATAGAGTTCAGTTGTTGCTGACCACAGTCTTTTTTTTTTTTTTTTTTTTTTTTTTTTTAAAAAAAGTCCTCCACACATTCATTTCTTCACGTTCAAAAACACACAACTGCCACTATCTGAACAGAATATTTTTTAAACCAGCACCACAGAAGAATCAAGCTAAAGTTAAGAAAAAAAGATAGAGAGTGGTGGTCCAATCTATAGAAATATGGGGGGGGGACTGTTTCTCATTTTGCTATAAAATCAATCACTTTGATACAAACCATTAAAATCTCGGAGAACTTTGATTCCATATGGAAATGCATCCAATTGTAGATATATTTTCACAAAGTGACAAAAAAAAATCTGTCAGTTTCTGTACAAAATCCCATCACACTCTGAACGTAAGACTACTACCAGACCTTAGCGTCATTTCTTTAACGGCCAAAAGTGCCACAATACAGTATTTTAAATGGCTGAAGGGTGGAAGAATAACAATATAATAATAATAATAATAATAATAATAATAATAATAATAATTATAACAACAACAACAACAACAACAATAATAAGCCACAAAATACAAGACAAAATAAAGAAAAACCTTGGACGGATAACAGTCTGGGGCAAATCTGTAGTTTTTCATTCACATGGGACCAAACCAAAGCTTGCCAGAGGCCAAAGACATCCAAAGGCATCGCCAGGTCCTCCAAACCAAAGCACTCTTCACAGCAGGAGACACTTACTTATGTTCTACAAATGTGACAAACAACCAGAAAAGCAGCCTCACACGATCAGTTTAGCAGTGGTTAAAGTAAAGAATGCCACAGCATTGGCGATCGGAGGCACAGCGTGCTGGAGAATCGAAATGCAACTCGGAGAAAAAAAAAAAAAAAAAAAAAAAACAGTTGGCCAACACCCAACCCAAAGTGAGTTTTAAATTGACATTCATCATGCTTTTGTGGCAGGTCTGTGTGTACAAATGCACGCATGCAAAACACACACACACCTACGCATATAAAAGGATACAACGTTAACAAAAAAATGGCAACTTGTCCTTTTACGTTGAGTTTAATTTGGTTAACCTAAGAAGAAGAAAAAAAAAACAAAAATAAAACAAACAGAACTCACTGCTAGGCCTCAGAATCTCGAGAAAGTACCTGAATTGAGTTAGAGCAGTGTATGTAACTCGTCCCTGAGGGTTCCCCTTTTGTCTTCTTACTTACAGAGATAAGCCAGAGCCTTAAACCTGTACAAAACATCGAATCTATGGACTTTTTCGGGGGAAGGAAAGCCACGATGAAGAATGGACTTACAAGCATAAAGTGGAATTTGGAAACATGATAGCAACAAGGACTGACAAAACACGGATGCGCACACGCATACATACGCACACGCACACATACGTGCACATTGTTATTCAACTATACACAAATTGTTAAAAGCTTATGCCTAAGCTAAGAAACAGCAGCGCCAGATATACATACTATATCCTGGGTGTCCTAATTCTTAGCAAATGGCTCATGTCATTTTTAAGTCTCCTAGTCTGTCAAAGTGACAGGTTTTTGTCTTGCATAATTTCCAGTGTTTCCAACATTCCCCATAGACATTCAAATCAAAATGTCTCACAGTAGCTCAATACGAGATAAGTATTCTCTCTGATCCAAAACACTGGCTCGCATGCAAAATAAAAATCAAAATACGCCTGTTTTTTCCCCATCCTAAGAACATGAGGGACAAAAGTAATTGATACCATTCACAAATGCAGTAATTTAAACATTTTGCTTACATTTCAAATGTTTAAAAAGGTTGCCTATTGGCAAACAGACAATTTCTTAAGAGCCTTATTTACACCTTGTCTGCAAGTCAGACAGGGAATGGGTAGTTGCAATACTTGACTAGTACTATACACGACCATTGAGAGAAAAAGGAAAAAAACAAAAAAGAATAACTTTCATAAATATACCATCTGTACAGTGTTAGAAAATTCAGCCCGCTGCCCGTGTATTCAGAGAGTACTTTAACAAAGCAGATTCTTCATGTTAACCTTGGTCGCTAAAACCATCCGTCCCAACTCTGCTGGGACAAAGACTGCAAAGAGGAAACAGACTTGCCCAAAAAAGAGGGATAAACTAATATACTATTTCTTATTCCCTGAATTAAACAGTTGAAAAGTTGTATCCCTCCCACTAAGAGTATATTTTAGTAACTAAATATATACAATGTAAAGTGTGTATGTGTCAGTATATATTTATATATAAATGTTTTTTAAGAATGTAAGATGCAGATTTTCTTTTAATGCTAAGACCCTTTTCTTGTACATTCAGTGAAACTTAGAAATTAGGACAGTATTTGCTACAGATGTCTGTGGCTTAATTAATGTAGTTTATTAAGTAAAAACTTCAATTTTTGAGTTAGTACCCAGGATGTATCTGTCAGGGAGAGAAGAAAAAGGAACAGACTAAGTTTGGAGTAATAATAAATGTAGTCATAAATATTCAAAAGCCTGCAACACAACATGACATACCAATCTATCCTCTAATTAGAAAAGCTGGAATATAACCAGTGAACAAGGGTGATTCCAGAGTAAAAAGTGAACAGCCATGCAAGACTGAAGATTATGATTGGATGCTGTCAGGATCCACACAGGCTTTTTTTCTGAGGTATAGTGCGTTGTATTGTTTTAATTAATCGAGCTTCAGTGATTTTTACAATCCTTTACAATCCTCGCTGTTTATAAAGCACTGAAAAAGATATTTGGCTGAACTTATATATAATTGGTACAGTCACGGAAAGACAGCCTTTCATATATAAAGTTTAAACCGTTTATGAACTACTGTTTGCCTTTGGCCAGAATAACGTGTGGGGTAGAGGTTCGTAAGACAGTCTCGCTGAACTAACGGGTACACATGTGGGAGCATTCGACGTGCGAGAGTATTACACGTGTGCGCATGCGTACGTTCAAGTTACATTACGGGTGACATCAAACCCAGAGATCTGACAACGGGACAGCAGAAACTCGTTTCGGAAAACGTGGCATCTGACGCTAAAGATCGCAAAACTCCCAACATGTTGTTACCGGCTGCCTTTCATTTCGGGAGCAAAGGTGCTCCGAGCAAAACGTCGTAAAGTGCCAGGGATGAATAAGGACGTCAGACGCGGCATGGCGGAGCCGTCTGGTGGTGGTGATGTTAGACAAGAAAGTAGTATTGAGAAGAGGAATAAAACACGATTCATTCATTTTCTCAGCTTGAGGGTGAAAACGGCTCTCTTAAAAAAAAAACAAACAAAAAAAAAAACTCGTTAGCTGTGACCACGAGTGGAGTAAACCACAGACATACCAGGCCCGCCGAATTTTTAAGATGACATTAATTCGAAGACCGTATTCTGGAAATCATAACTGAAGGTGAGGAATTTACTGCAATAAAAACACATGCATAACCCACATAAAGGCGTGTGCTTGTTAAATAATTAGAAACTTCTCTTAATGTGGTCAGACAAAGGAACGGGAAAAAATCCTATATTTATACACTTTCCCCTCCGTGATGCCTTCCACCAACATCCGGGATCAAACCTCGAAAGACTTGTCCCGAAAACAGCTCAAACTTCATGACAGTAACTAGTTTCTGTGACAATCGGCGCGATTTAGAGGGAGCGCAATGCGGCTCTCCCCTTCCAACACAGCTTCCGGTCGCGAGGATTCAAAATCTGCTACCAAATCAAAACTGCCGACCTACTGACCAAAGGGACACAGGCTGGGGGATAAACCAACGGAACGTACACACCACAGGACTGGAGGATATTAAAGGAAAAAACGAGAGCACTTCTGACATAGACTCCCTTTCACATACTTATCTGTCACAACAAAGTCAGGCTGAGGTAGTTTTAATTAAAAAAAAATCTAATTATTACAATTACCATACCCCTCCCCCCACCCAAACTAAATCATGTTAATGTCAAGTGAACTGTATAGTCTTACTGAAATGTTTTTTTCCTAACAAATGACTGTACTTTATGTAGGGAAGGGGGCAAGAGAACGAAGTACATGATTCTTGCCACAGGCAGCGTTCACAAGCCACCTGGAATTAAGAGCCATGATAAAAATATATCGCATTCACTCTGTTCACAGGGACCATATTAGACGTATATAAAACCACGAACAGCCAGCCCCAGACAAACATGCATGCTATACTGTATTGTCACTGGAAAATGGCAGACAAACCTTGGGGGGGCGGGCATGCTACAAAATTATGCTTTGATAAAAACCACCTTAGAAAAAGCCTTTTGTCTATTTCTAGAGGAACAAAAAATGCTCTTAAAGGATAGGCACACCTTTACCTGTGAAAAATGCTGCACGATTGTCATGGCAACACACTGAGCAGCCCTTTCAAAGCCAATAGCACAACTGTTCGTTATTAAGGTTGTTTACATTTAAAAGGACACATATCTCCAGTTTCTTTCATTCCCTCTTTCTGTTCGCATGGGGGATAAAAAACAAAAAAAATGCACTCCAAATTTATCCTATGCAATACATTTTGCAAAATTTTTAGAGTTGACAAAAATGCAGAATATTTCACTGTTATGGTGTCTTAATGGCTATGGGAAAGCCCCAGTTTCCAGGTTCTTGGGGCGGAATCTTCTATAAGTGGTTTACAGGTCGTTGAAATAAAGAAAAAAATATTTTCTCCCTCTCCACTTTATTATAATAAAAAAAATCTCTCAAATCATTTTTCTGTGACATACTCATGCTTTAAAATCTCACACACCCACTTTTATTTCCCCTCTTCCTGATTTCATCAGCCAAATTGCATCTAGGGCTTCAGGTTAGATTTCAGTGCCACCAGAACTGCATGATGCACAAAGATTCTTTGTTAAGTACACAGCGTTGGAAAAACAAGTCAAAAACCTAAACGTTGGCTTTAAGCAGGAGATTGATATAGACAGCCAAGACAAACGACAGTCCTCTCCTGAAGTCATCTCTCGATGCCACTTTCTCAATGCATAGTTCCATTACCTTAAACAGACATTACAATACACCTCCCACACCTACTAAAACACCAGATCTGAAAGAGCAAAAAGCAAACCCATGAAATAGCACCGGCACCTGATCTCAGCTCTTGACTAAGGGTTAGGTGTGACTGCTTTATGCTTGAAAACAAGGGCTTGACTCACCACGGGACGCCATGTCACACAAGACACACCCCCAGGATTGAACCTCAGCCTAAAATGCAGCAGCTCTGACTAATTCCAGGCATCCGTGTGGTGCGTCCTGCCTTTAAATCCAACCAAAACGCTCCAACAACACAATACCAGGCTTCAGCTTAACAACACTACCACCATCTTAGGTGTTTTCAGCAGACTGAGTTAGCAGAAACATGGAATGATGGGACAACACATGTATGTAGATCTTAAACCTTAGTGCGAAACAGAAACTAAACAGAATGCTACTGCTTTTAAACCTGGTGCGAACACCTAACCAATACCAGTAAATTAACTGCGATTAAACTTCTTTTCTGTAGAGTCCTGATTACAGAAAGCGCCAATTTTTGTGGATAAATTTTAAAACCTGAAGGTTCAGAAAGGGACACAAACGTCATTTTTTGTGTCGGGTCAGATGTGTGTGCCGTGTTCCTTTAAGACCATGTGCTCGCAAAAGACAGTATGTTTGACTCAAAGACCAGGGGATAGTGCGTATATATATATAAAAAAAAGTTGCACCTATAAACCTACAAATAAAACTAACTTGAATAAAAATCCTGACCGGTGTTATCAGCATGTGTACAATCAGCTGCTCCAGTGTGGTTTATCCTGAGGTATAACTGTTGATCAGATATGCAGCCTATAGAAAACACACATACGCGCACAAACACACACACACACACACACACACAAAGATCAAAAAGCATGGCAAAGTTTTCTGAACGTATTAGGTGCCATTTAGTGAAGATGGCACCCAGTTACTATAAACTGAGGTTTTCGCATTGGTTTAGTTACAATCTCACAAGATATCAGCAAGCGAAAAAAAAATGAATTAGATAAAGATGTCAGGAAAAACAAATTTCTTCCTTTTTTTTGGAATGCAATGTTGAAAAAGGGTGAGGATTGAATGGCTGAGAATTAACATTTCCACCTGTCCAAACTCCTGCCGTAACATCCCTCATCTCCCAAAGCAGATATCCCAGATATATCGTTATGGCCGAGCCCCTGAATGACGTCGCTTCTCCAGCGGCAGCCAAAATCCATTTAGGAAACCATGACAGAGCATCGGGTTTGAACGTGCACCTCCACAGGCCCTGAACAGACCGAGCGAATCCTTCTTTAGATTTGGCTGCCTTTCACGTCAAGGCTCACTGAGGTTGGTCCTTGTGGAAATACCTGAATAAGCAGGGTGCAAATATTGGTCAGTCAGACAAAAAAATTACCTCCAAAAGACAGAGGTGAACGCAAAAAGGAACAAAGAGATAAAAGCCCAACGGAGGAGGAGGAGGAATCTAAAATTTCCCAGAGTATCAAGTTTCCCTTCCTCAGACGCTTCTGAGCGGGAGTCCAGTAAGAGGCACGGAAGAGTATATTCCGAAACTGAGGTATAGGCCTTGGACAATGCAGTCCAAGTTTACGTACATTTTTTTCCCTATGTAGTACAGGTAGTCAAGTCTGCATTCTCTAACCGACCAATACCGCAGCACCCTGCAGCTATCCTGAGCTGGGTTTGAAAGGCTACAAGTGCGTGTTCTTCCAAAACACCAAGGTGGTTGGGGGGGGGAGAAGGGAACAGTCGGTTTTGTATGAAAACATCGTTAGGGTGTAGTTTTCTTTTTTCTTTTTGTTGATCATTGCATTTGTGTTATAAATAAATGCCCTGTGAGGTTGATAGGATGGAGGAGTTCTTCCTTTGTGGACAGGGGAATCTGTTAATCCACAGGTGAGACGAAACAGAATAAAGACATGCACCAGATTACGGGAGTATTTAGGCAGACTTACATATCGAAGGTATCAGTACACCAAAGAGACTTTGGCAGCAGTAAAGACTGAAGCCTTCCTGAGCGCCGCCTCGAACTGGGACTCTCCGTTTGGAAAACAGTGGCACGATCACACAGATGCTGGCTAACTGGAGGTGAGGCACCGTCAAGCACTGGGGGCTCATGTTTGGGTTTTTATATTTTAAACTTTCTCCCTCGCTGAAGAGGGCGGCTCTCTGTAGCACAGCCCCTACAGAAGATGTGCCGTTTCATCACACACTCAGATGGAGCATTTAAGTGCTACTGCACTTCACTTTGTGAAAAGTGTCATCGCTGCATATACATACGGCTTAAGTGTTCTGAAGCATCTAAAAATAAATATTTGTAATTGTGTACATTAAACAAAAGGGCACAGATACAATAATCCCTCAGAATGAGTTTCAGTCTCAAAAATTCAACATCTATCGCGCTTCTGCACGCACGCAAAACACAGCAATAAATATTGATCTAGGGAAGATGATTTAAAAACACCTCAAACTGGACAGCGAAAATGCACGTGTGGTCTTATGCATTTCCTGTGTGTTTAGCAGCCCACTGAATGTTTCTGGCATTGTGAGGAACGGGGACTGGCACTTGACAAACCCCAGTAGGACTGTAACACAGTTAGCAGCCCATGAAACTTGCGCCGTGCCACTGATTTGCAAACATTTAAGCAGTAGGTAAAGTACTATGCTATGATGGATTTTTCCTTTGCCACAGTGGTACATGCCATTTGGTTAAAAACAAGTAAAAATGCACATCGCAAAGACGGTTATAGTTCTGAGATTAGATGTGTGACGGGGTCTTTATGCACATTCCCCCCTGCTTCAGACCAGGTGAGCACCAGGCAGTGTTACAGCCAGTATATTTAAGGTAATACGACTTCTGTGAGTTATGCCATTTCCCTCCAAATAATAAATGGAAATTAGTGGAATCCCAAGACCTTATTTTGCTAAACAAGGGGTTCTGTGACACGTTAGCCAGGCAATCTTCACCTGCGCCGGTTCCCCACTGGAGGAGGCAGATCGTTTCTCTGCTTGCCCAGGTGGAAGAGGTAATTGAAAGGGTTTGGGTTTGAGCGGCAGCTTTCTATCACATGTTCAGCCACTAAAGCTTTTGAGTTACACTCACTCCGCCCCCCCCATCCCACTACCCCTAACAGACATCCTTTTTTTAAATATTTTTTTTTTAAAAAAGTGCTATTTTTTCACAAATGTACACACTGACAACTGACCCCCCCCCCCAACTGCCTTTTGCCCNNNNTCACTTTTCCTCCATTTTACATTTTTTTTTTAACACCAGGGCTCTGCCTCAAACCCATATAATCCCACCCCCCCCAAAGGAAAGGAAAAAAAAAAGTTATAGAAAACTGATACATTGCCCTTAAGTCCTGCAGAAAAAGTCTGTTTTAAAAGCATTGTAATATAGAATAAATCTCTCTCAGTTACCCTGAGTTGAAAAGGAAAATATTCTAAAATGAACATTGGCTTTAAGTCAGTGTACGTATCTATAACATTAAATTCAATCCACCCCTTCCCGCTATAAATGTACACAAATATCAACTGCTGGGGGGGGGGGGAGAACTTCAGTTTAAAATTCATCATCCATAGCGCACCATCGCTCACTAAAATGGTGACTTAGAAATGGCAAACATGTCACGTTAGTGTGATTCAAGTTAGTGACCACCCCCCCCCCAACTCAGAGAAGAGGTAAAAGTGAAAAAAGTTGTCGCCCACCAGGAAACGACAGAAAAATGTATCCAGCAGACCTTAAGTGCAGAGTGCCGAGATAGCAGTGATGAGGTAATAAGATCTGCCGGGAGCGTTTCAGCTCAAGAAGTCTGGCGAGCATCACCAAGCGCAAGAGCAAACATGTAGTGCAAACGAAAGCGAACGAAACAGAAGAGAAAACAAAAGTCAATGTGCATCCCTGAATGCTTTTGTGTAGTGTGTTTCTATGTGTACATGTCGTTAAAATGTGTTTCCTTAAGAAGCATAATATATTAAAAGAAAGAAAATAAAAGTGATGTACAGATAAACCTCAGCAGTCGACGGTTAAAGAAAAATCCAGTTAAAAAAATTCGGTGTAGAGAATCCCTGGTGAAATGTATCGAGCATGATTCCAGATTGGTTTGTTTAAACACAATCCATCGGCTTACCAATTTCCTATCTGAAATTTGTAATCTAATTCTTGAGAGAGAGAGAGAGAGAGAGGGCATCAGAAGGACTTAAAAATATTTGTGTTTTGTTCTAGGAATTAATCCCCCCCATCCTCCGGTCCACAGATTAGAATATTTTGTCCAATGCAAGTTCCGAGAATCAGTGGGGCGTTGGGAGGGGGAGGAGTGTGACTCATTTTGCTTTACAAAACCTTTTGTATGGTCTCACATAATGCATGGCTTCAATGCATTTCCTTTGCACCTTTCGGTGACCGTCCACACAGTCAGAGTCAGAGCAGCCGCTGCAGAAATGAGCAGATGTTCCCCTCTCTTTCTCTCCTTTTCCTCTTTAAATCCCTGCGTTTGTGCTGACCCAGATACTGCAAAGTGAATTGGCACAACTGAAGCCCTGTCCATCATTTGTTTGTTTTTTTGTTTTTTTTTTGCTTTACTCGTCCTTCGTCTCAGAAGCCCCCTGTGGTCCCTCCTCCTTGGGGGCGGGGTCAGCCTCTGCCGCAGAATCCTGCCCTTCCATCCGCATCAGTTTCATCTTCTTCTTTGGAGGGTTCTTCAGCGTGCCCAGGCGCTCTTTCACCTTGTACTCCAGCGTGCTGTGGGGGATGCCGTAGATGTTCTGTGCCTTTGACACACTCATCTTCCCGTTCATCACCACGGAAATGGCCTCTTCCAGGATCTCGCTGTTGTACTGGCGGTAGCGGCCCCGCTTCTTCCGCGGCTGCTTCGAGCTGGGGTCCCCTTCGGCGTCCGAGGTCGGGTACTGCTGCCCAGATGTTGACTGCTCCACATCAGAACCCCAGAAGTCTGACGACCCATCCAGGATGCCACCGAGGGCCCCACGGCGATGCTGCTTGGGTAGGATGGCCCTTAGCTTTTTGCTCAGCGCGTTCTCGGGGTGTGGTGCCACCACC
This sequence comes from Mormyrus proboscirostris, assembly GCA_026779585.1. Lineage (NCBI taxonomy): Eukaryota > Metazoa > Chordata > Actinopteri > Osteoglossiformes > Mormyridae > Mormyrus > Mormyrus proboscirostris. Next base: position 3,569,293 of record JAODKF010000047.1, read on the forward strand.
AGGGACCCGTAGCCATATAGATCGGATGCATGGGAGTCCCAGGACAAGTCCATGCCCCGCACCTGCGGGATCTTCAGGTCGACCGGGGGGGAGTGCCCCTGTTCCTTCTTAGCCTCGTGTATCTTCGGAGCAGCCGAGCCTTTCGGTGGGGTGCTCGAGTTCTCCAGAAAAAGCGGCAAGTCCTTCAGGTCGCTGAGGGCACTGTTGGCCTTTAGCTTGAGGAGGCCGTCGAGGTGCGGTTTGACCCAGGAGGAGCCGTCTCTGGGGAGCAGGGGGTGCTGCCCGTGGTTAGGTAGCCCCGCCACCTCCGGCTGACCTAGGGAGATGCCAGGCTGGAGCAGGCGCTGCTTATGGGCCAGAATCCCCTCTTTGATCAATAGCGAGCGAGCTAGCGGGGGCTTCAGCGAGCCGCAGTTGCTGTAATTCTCCTGGGTCCCGTCCTGAAAGCTTCTCGGGGGCGGCCCGTCCTCGTCTCCATCTTGAAAGTTGTGGTCTGCTCTCATGGGACGCCTAGTTGAATGGAAGGAAACTGGTGTAAGCAAAGCTTGCACAGCTTAAGTGGAGGTTGGGTTG
>JAODKF010000047.1:3599197-3628260 GCA_026779585.1 Mormyrus proboscirostris
TGTTTCAACCATCCAGTTGAGTCTCTGTGACTGTGACTCTTTATGCTCAACTGGACGGTTGAAACAAAATTCCGGTCCGGACTTTTACTCTCTGGACCTGAATTACCCAACTCTGAGGCCACCAAAGTCAAGCAGAGCTGAGTGGAACACAAGTCCATCTCCAGGTTTTCTGACTGTTCAACAGAGCAGTAAAAAGAATCCAACTACTAAGTCTTGTTTCCTTTCATGTTTAGTTGGATTAGTCAAACTGTGGGTTTTCTTTTACTCAACTTCATATAAATCACACAACTGAAGGCCCTTGAATGGCAGACGATGTTTTAAAAGCCACCCGTTTGTTTAAAAAGCCTTCTCTAAGACTTGGGGGGGAGGGGGGGAGTTAAATCAAAGGCCATGGTGTCGTTCTTCTCATTTTAAACTTTACTCAGGAAGGCAACCTTGAGAACCACACCCCAGACAATATTTGAACGTCAGGTTTGACAGAGAACGGGCATCGATGCACATCAAGAGCAAAGTGCAACAGAAACCACCACCATTTCAGTCAAAAGGATCTGTATGTCCTTGGGAGGGGGGACCACACTCCAGACATTAAACAAAAGCATGACCTTACACTCATTACATTTTTTTTCTCCCTCTCTCAAATTCACGTGCTCACAAAGCTTATTACTAAGGGAGCTTTTGGCATGAATGGCAGGTGAAACAAAGGATATTTGTGGGTCACGCATGGAAATAATAGAGTAGTCAAAATCAGGAGACGCTGTTAACGAACATAGTCTGGCTCTTTTGGGGCGGGGGGTGGGGGGGGGGACACCTGGCTACAACAGAAAAGTAAATCTGGCAGGAGTTCATGACAATCTTTAATTCCTTTGCCAGTATAAGGTGTAAGAGTGCACAAAAATATAATAACCAGCGGCCTATACATGTATAATTGTAAATACAGGTTCACTGAACCTGACTGAAGATAATTTATTGACAAGCCCCAAAGACCATATTTTGCATTTTGATGACATACAATTTAAAGTCAAGTCCAAAAAAAGAAATCTTGAAAGCTGTATGACGGTTTTAGCACCTACAAGCATTAACATTACCTCATTTTAAAAACAAGTGAATATGGAATTTTAGCTTTCAATCAATAAAAATGTATTTGGAAATGTGATGTATCTGCAAGACTGAGCGGTTTAACGTTCCTTTAATTTGAGCAAAACGTTACGCGTAACCTTGTGAATTATAACACGTTAAGTATCATACATCCCAACGAAAGACAACAAACGACACGGAGTGTGGAAGCGGATCATGTTTTAAACGGAGAAGATCGATATGCCTTTTAGTGGGACTGTGTAGTCCTCACTTCTTAACCCGCACGGAGACGCTGCGTGGCCTTATTTGAATTAAAACTGATCCCGCTTTATTAAATCATATTACAGCAAATCACATATTGTTACATTAAGAGCAGATTTAAAGATACAGCAAATGTGTGTCAATCTATATCTCAGGGCTGGCCCTTTTCCGCAATACGTGTACGACCGGCATTAATAAAAAAATAATCAAGATCAATACAAAGGGCAGATACATTGTAACATCATAAACTGGGAGACAAAAATGAGGACAAATTAAGTTTTTCGGGGGGGGGGGGGTTGTAGCGGACAGAGAGACCATTTACAGTGTCTGAGGAAGAGAGTTTCGCAGTTTAAATACGGAAATCTCGTCCAAAAACAAATCATCATCTCTGGACCTAATGCGCAATGAGACTGGGCCATTTTATCCAGACTCGTGTCCCGGGAGATCACAGCCAGGAGGAGCATAATCTGTAAATAACACCGAATATGACAGATTTAACCGGATTAAACGGGGACAGACAGCTAATGAAAAAGGCAAAAAAGGGGGGAGGGGGATTTGTTACGGCAAGACAGACGGGCAAATGTACCAGACATCCTAAAACGCAATTTAAAACCTCGCAGTTTACAAGCAATACCCTCTAAATAACCCGATTTCATTTTTTTCCGGCTATACTGGCTTTCTTGGGACCGCCTGCCGCTTGCTTATCGATCAATTGCATTAATACGCAAAAGATCATTTTAAGTAATTAGATACATATTGCCAGAACGACAATTTCACAGGGGAGCCAAATCAGCAAGCTACATTAAGTCAAAAACGCATCAAAACGATTTACTAACTAGCTGACCAACCCGATCCAAGTTTGCGCCAGCTAACTAGCCTATATGGTGTCGGTTAAATTAAAGCAGGTTGTTTTAATAAGCCATGGTGCTCAGCGCAACCGCTGCGTCTCACTGGCAGCTCGTCAATCTCGTTTTTCATTGTGTCATCTCCGCCCCCGTCCCTAAAATACCAAATATATTTCAGTGACATTTCCCCCATTGCAGCAATGCGCGCTCCCTGCGCGCCGCACGGAACCCGGCTCCGTTACTGAAGGAACGCGCATCGCGGTCCCCAAGCAGGAAACACAGCAAAACCAAAAAAGTGGTGCGCGCACCCCGGCGGAGCATTGGACCCTCATTGGCTAAGGCTCGGTCCCCGCTGGTCACGTGACGCGGTTTCCGTACAATAAATAAACAAAAAACTGTTAATTATTCTTGTTTAATAGTGTTTCTTGGAGGGATTGGTGTTAAATATACCAACAGGCCGCCTTCAACCGCAAAACGAGAAAGTTTACAATGAATAAAGGACATGACAATGGTCGCGAAAGCGAATCTGAAAACACTGTGCTGAAAAACAAGCTGCATTTTTGGGTATGTGCGGAGGGAGGCGAACTGCTTGAAGTAACAGCTGCGCAAGACAAAAAAAACAGCCCCGTACTGCTACTGACTGTTCAAGAGAATTTTCGGAGGAACCGACACAAAATGTATAATACCTCCACAAATACCGAGCCCCCAGAAACGACAGTCGGTTCTGCATGCAATGTGAAAAGAGCTTACCTACACAGTGAATGAGTTTATGCCGCCACGAGTCAAGTTCCTGCCGAAAGCCGCGCCTCTCGATCGTGCATTGCTGCCTTTTGCACAGACTCGCCATTTTCTATCGGCCCCTCCCGCGGCCGCGCACGTTCTGCTGGGTGCTTCCCAGCGCGCACGTCATCGCCACTTTTTTGTGTGTGCATGGGTGGAGTATTTGGAGACGCTTCTGCGGCATCTTGACCGTCAGCCCGCCCACCAGAATAAATATCTTGTTTTTGGCTGCTAAAAACTGTCTGATTTTAGTCTTTTAAAAGCAAACGTTATTTGCTAATGCTCAAAAAAGCTAAACTCCAAGTAACAATACGACTTACAACTGTTTTAGTAAGTGCTGCAAATTTAGGATATTTTTGTAGCTGTACACTAGCCTCCGACTTAATATGTAGATTTGCTGCAGTAAGCGTGCATTATCTTACACATATCTTGTATGATAATACGGTACACCAACTCAACTTTTGTGTCATGTTTTGCTTATTAACAATTAAAGGGTTAATTACGTGCCCCAGTTCTATTCGATTAAGTATCCAAAATCCTGGAGCTCCGACGCCCCGAAGCACATAAAACACATATCCGCAATCAGTGTTAACCCCTTCAGCTCCGAGATGCATCGCGAGTTCATAGCGCCGTACTGTTAAATGACCCTAGAAACAAAAAAAGCTTTCAGTGAAACTGAAACAGGCACCTAAGCCAAATTATCTCTATCATGCCAATGCAATAATTTGGTTTACAGTAAATGAAACACACGCACGATAGATAGATAGATAGATAGATAGATAGATAGATAGATAGATAGATAATTTTGTTATATGTGACAAAATTTTATTAAGCCAAAAGGCTAAAAAACCTAAAGTCAGGTATTTGCTACAAGTACCAATGGATAACAATCAATTATACATTGTAACTGATTAAATGATTCATTTATTAAATTATTACGCTTAGAATAAACAAAAGGAACAAGATCATTTTAAAGTATTTGCTATCTCAGTAACATTACGTACTGGCACAGCTGCGGAATGCTTGGTATGTACTTCATTTTAACTGCTTATGCGTAAATATCCAAGTATAAATGGAAAAAATGGAAAAAAGAAAACACTGCAATCTGTGAACGTAAATCACGTTGGACAAAATCCCTTAGCCATGCAAATTAAATGAATAACTAAACTCACAAATAGCTGTTTTAAAAAAACATTACAGACCCTCCTTGTAAGCCTGATCAGCATTAGAGGCTGGAATATGCATGGACAAAATACCCAGCAATGTAACAAGTTCAGTATAATAAACTTATAATGCAACAAAATAAGATACAATATAATATACATACAATGGGGGCCAGTATGTGGCTCAACAGGTTAAATCCTGTCTGTGATCAGAATGTCAGCAGTTCAAGCCTGTTCTCTGCAGAATAGCTGCATGTCTGGGTCCTTGAGCGGAGCCCTTAACCCCCAGCACTGTGGGTGCCACTGCAGGTGGCTGCCCTGCGCTGTCAGGTTCACTCTCACCTACGTGTGTCATAGAGGACAAGATGGGGGAGACGAAAAAAGAATTTCTCCACAGGGATCAATGAAGCGTCATTTTCATAATGCACTGCACCTGCACCCAAAAAACTAGCATATTTTTTAGGTCAGTTCCATTGTATGGATGCAAGATGAGGAATGATTAGGTTGATCGGGCTGAAGACGCCACACTGTTAGTCCACACGGCTAATTCTCTCTTTAACAGGCTGAATAGTCTATTTTCTCCTCCCACAGTTAAAAAATGTTCTGCTCAGGTGGACTGGTGATTCTTGAGTGCCCATTATGAGTAATGACTGCATTCATCCAGTCGAGGCCTGTCACCTCACTGAGGGGGTACCCTGTGACCCCTAGGATAGACTCGGAAACAATGGTGGTGGCATATTATTAAATGGATTAACAAACCATTTTATTAAACATCATTCCAACTATTAGATCAGATTCACTGACTCTCATAATGTACAAGTCTAGACATTAGCTTAATATCTGATATATGCTTATATTTTGAAATCACAACTTTGAATTGAATCAGTCTGTTAAATGGTATCATATTGTATCATTTTATATTATTCATATTATGTATATTGTGTCATTTTCACTGTCCAACTTTTGTCTGCATGTCTATCTGCTATCTATTAGCTATTGTTGCATATTTTATTGAGATCATTAAAAGCATATCCCTAAATCAGCACCCTTTGTTTCTTGCACCATATAGTGTACAGTAAGCCTCAGTTCGGTTTCTCATGTAGTTTATGGTATTTGACATTTATGACATAAAACTGCCCAAAACTTCCAGCACTTACTGGTTATATGTCTGGGTTGGCCTTTGTCTGTTGGTTAATGCACTGAATCTATTGTCATACACTGGCAGTGCATCTGCCCAAACGTGTGTGTGTGCATGTGTGTGTGAATGCGAGTAATTTAATTTAATTAAATACTTTCAATAAAAAAATAGACTCAAAACCATTTAAATTCTTTCCAACCAGGCAGTTGAAGAAAAAGGAATAATCATCCTGGCAAATAAATAGATATGCTGTATTTTTACATCTTCAATGCAACACAATAAAAATTGAAGTATTCATAATTCATTTTATGATTTATTAAAGTGAGCATATTTTACGTAGGGAAAAATATATATTTTATTCTAAATATAAATCAGTGGAATTTTATAGGCCGCACAGGAGTTTAAGAAATCTCTGTGATAAAATTTCAGCAGCTTTCACAGATGAGCTGGTAGAAATGGATTTGAGCGGTGGTAAAATCTTTACAGCTTACCATTGGCTTGCTTATGGGAGAAATAAATCAGCTTTCATAAAAAGAGCAAAACACATTGGGTAAATTGGCGCGTGGGGTTGCCTTACATCGCGAACCGTGGACCAGTCCGTGAACCTTGCACTTTATTCCTGTGCTGGGACCAAAACAGCAAAGACAAACGATTCAACACAAAGCACTCCATATAATTAAACGGGCAAACTAATAACTACATCTAAACACAAATGACGTCGGTCAAAAGTGTTTATACATCGGTGCTAAGACGAAATGGGGAAGTGAATGGGACGTACAGTAGTGGGCAGCAATGAATGTCCCGGCCAATAATCGTGCATTCTTTTCAGCTCGCATTACGAAAATAAGAGATCCACATGATTCTACGAAAGTGAACTTATGAAAGGGCCCCTAATTATTTATTCAATGGCGAAGAAACCGCGCGGCAGATCGTTCCTGTTACTGTGGCAACATTCCACGAGCCAACTCGCGAGATAGGAGCGGCGCCGGTTGGTGCACGTGGCTGCCTCGCACTAGTTAGAAAAGACCGACAACGTCTCCGCGCGCAGACTCCTGCTCCTTCCACCGGGTCGCAACAAATGATCTTAAACGGCAACATGTGTTGGAAATAAAATTTAGAACCAACACCATATACTTTCACTGGAAATCAATTAAAACACCGTTAGCAGTTAGCATGGCAGTAGCTGAAGACAGTTTGCATTTAAACGCTGGGGGCAAGACTGAAGATTCAAAATATTGTAGATAAATTAGAAAACATTTTTAAAACAATGCTATAAGCAAACAAAAAATACAAAATAATACCAAATGTAGTCTGTAAGTAAATAACTTACAGTAACGATAAACGTAGCGATGATCGTAACTCTGTAATTTTAACTCTTAATTTTTTTGTTCAGGGCAAATGATGAATGGAGATGTCCAGTCCGTGTAAGTGAGTTAAATACAATGGTCAACATGAAGAGTCAACACATTTTTGCAGTTCAGGGATCAGTGATGAGACATACAGATAGGCCTATCCCCTTAGACATATCAGGGAATGAGACACGCAGGAGGGATGCTGGCAATAGTCTTGGGGGAATTATGGTAACACCGGATACCGCTATCTCCCATCTCATCAAATTTTATCTGGAAATGTCGAAATAGCGGTGATTTTAAAAATACCGTCAGATATCATATACCGTGGTATAATGTCGGGATGGTATGACAGTATTAGAAATTAAATACCACAAAGTCTGGTGCTGGCTGGGGTTGCGGAGGTAACACTTTGCTAATTTTATTGCTGCTGATTTCCGAGACACTGCGCATCATTGGCGGGTGTCAGGGAGCTGCGGTAGGTGGGATGTCTGCACATATTCACTGAAAGCATAGTGAGCATGAAAAGAGCCAAGCCTCTCGGTTTTTGTTACAACAGGAGCAAATTATCTAAACATATTCATGCATTATATTAGCAGATGGGGACAACAGGTAGCATAAATAGATAAGTTTATAAACCCACTCTCATGAGACACCATAGGTTACATCAAATATTTCCTTTAGGTTAAATTTACTGTATTTGACATGTTACAAAAAGAAACACTTCATCAATATTTCGAGTTTTTTTTCCTTTAAAAGTATCAGCTGTTACAAGTAATAATCCTGGAACGTTCTATTAGCATTGTATAAAATGGCTCCAAGGATCAAAGAGTAATATTGCTTTGCAGTTTGTCATTAGATCTTGGAAAACACATGCGGAGCATGTGTGTAGGATTTCCTCTGTGACCTAAATGAGTTTCTGTGACACACAAAACAAAGCTCAGGAAGTTTTATAGTCAGAAATTTACTTCAGCGCAGTAAAATAAAATCTATAAAAGTGACATGCCTTCACCCTTATCACATTAACAGGGTTCATCGAAAATCACCACACCACACTAAGTTCATTTCTGGACCTGTGGACCAGTATTCCAGCACATGTGAAGGGGGCCTCCACAGACTGTTTGCTAATCCCTATCGAAGACCTGTTAGGCCTCCTTAAGCCTAGTCTGCGATAAACAAGACTGCTGATGCAACCGTTCACTGGTGTTTTGTCTGTGCTTATGCTTATGTCGGTCACATAGCAGCAGCTGGCTTTTTTATTTTTGGCAAAGTGCTCTGGAGTGACAGTCAACAAGTAGATGGGCATGAGGTTTGAATTGTTTTCACTGTCGAGAAATGACATAAACACTTCTCTAGTACCTTGACCGTCATCAGCACACTAATTCCACATCCATATCCTTAACCCCCGAAACCAAAGGTCAACAGCAACACTCCAGCTGGAGCAGAGCCAGAGATACTGCTCTCAGCAAGACATGCCAACAACTCAAGGCTATTTTGGCTATTGCAGCACGGGATTTTATTACCAGAAGGCACCGTTATCCGTGTGGAAGCACAAATCAAAGGTTGATGAGTTCAAAAAACACAAGGATGAGTCCCAGCAGCACAGGAACCCAGGAAACTGCCTTCAGGGAATTTGGGTGACCTTCAAGCCCAATGCATGCTGTAGCTAATGAACCACAATCATACTGGCACACGACCAGCAATGGCGCATTAAAGCTATGTTCAAGTGAACACTGATTTCATCCACTGATTATAAGCAAAGTATTTTGAAAAGGGTTGAAGGTACTATGAATGGTATCTTGTTTGATGACACAGAGAATGTTCTGTGAAGTCAAGAGTGTGGTGACACTTCAAAATACACAGAACTTTATGACAAGCAGTGCACAATGGAAGGCAAATCGATGGAACAGACAGGTATAGATAGGCATGTACTTTCAAATGAGTGATTTCTCTCTTCCACAGCTATCTTTCCAAGCAGCCTGACACTGCTTGGTGTATCACTAGTTTCAGACATAAATCTGTTCACGTTAAACCAGTTCTGTTATTGTGGAGGGAGTCAAACCCACTCTTAGCCCACGTCGCTCAGTTACTGCTCTGGAAATCTCCAGAGGTTTCAGCAAATCTAGTTCCTTAAACTGCAGAAGTGTTTCTCCAAAAGTGTGTATATAAAAACTCACACCCAGACCCTAGCATAAAAACGACAGACATGCATTTTTACTTGGTGCTGTCAAAGATATTTACCTTCTGCTGCTGACACTCTGGAGGACTGAGCGACAGGTACCCCGACTTGTGGGTATTTTGCCAACATATGTATCTACATTATTGTCAGTCATCGGATATATGGTCTGACGTACTGTATAGCAGAGGTGAAGATCCAATTAGCAAATTGACTCCACTGCCCAAAGGCAAGATTACAAGGCTGACGTTGCGCTACAGAATCTCAGGTAGATTAAAACGCGACGGTGAAGCAATCTAAGAAATCATTAATTTGAATGAGGGACAGATAAAATGTATATCATCAAAATACCTTACATGGACCCTCCCCTCTCTGAAGCCTTTGACAAAGATTCTCTCAATGACTCTCACGAGGGCCATACAGCGATGCTGCACAAGAATTCAACACCTTTCTCTAAAGTACAGCAGTAACTTCCCTATAGGAATCTGAATCTACAACCTTTCACATGCCCATCATCATTTTGACATCCCATCATCCAGTGCTCTCGCTCTCTACTAATCTCTGACACGATATGCTTGACTTGAAAGCACACGCATGGGTGTTGATCCTGGAGCTCGTCCAGCCCAGCTGGACAATCATAACCACAACTGCACCTTACGAGAGGTGAAAACCCAGCCTTGAGTCAGCGCCCTGAGCACGGCACCCTGAGCATGGCACCCTGAGCACGGCGCCCTGAGTCAGCGCCCTGAGCACAGTGCCCTGAGCACGGAGCCCTGAGCACGGCGCCCTGAGCACGGCGCCCTGAGTCAGCGCCCTGAGCATGGAGCCCTGAGTCAGCGCCCTGAGCACAGCGCCCTGAGCACGGAGCCCTGAGTCAGTGCCCTGAGCATGGCTCCCTGAGCACGGCACCCTGAACATGGAGCCCTGAGCATGGAGCCCTGAGTCAGCGCCCTGAGCATGGAGCCCTGAGTCAGCGCCCTGAGCATAGCACCCTGAGCACGGAGCCCTGAGTCAGTGTCCTGAGCATGGCTCCCTGAGCACGGCACCCTGAACATGGAGCCCTGAGCATGGCACCCTGAGCACGGCACCCTGAACATGGAGCCCTGAGCATGGCACCCTGAGCACGGCGCCTTGAGTCAGCGCCATGAGAACGGCACTCTGAGCACGGCACTCTGAACACAGCACTCTGAACACGGAGCCCTGAGCATGGAGCCTTGAGTCAGCACCCTGAGTACGGAGCCCTGAGCACGGCTCCCTGAGCACGGCGTTGACACAGCGGGTAGCAACGCAGCTGAGGAGCTGTGAACAAAGTTGAGTCGGCTCAAGTCCCAGGAGCCGAGTGATTGTACACCCTGACTGGGAGATCACACCCGCTAAACTGCTTCCAAAAAATATCTATGGATGAAGTGTGAAAAAATATGAAGCCAAAAGGGAGAGTTTCATATACCACTGGCTTCCTGTGCTAGAGTGGTGCTGGGCGCCACGGGGCAGCGGAGACACTTCCAGGGAGGCCGGTGACCTCTGACCTCTGCCGAGCCCGAGTGAGCCTTTCCTCTGCGTGAGAGCAGGTCCGGCCTGGGCTTATCCATCCACTCTGATGCCACAGAATACTCCGGAGACTAAGCCATTTAACGCGGGACAAGAGGCTCTTGGCTCCGCAGCGGCAAACTCTGCAGAGATCGTGCCCCGTGTGACACGTGTTATTTATGTCACAGAAACACATCTGATGTATTATTCATGTAAAGGCTTTGCAGCGCTTGGTGATTTACATACAGAACTCCGGGATTTTTGCATAAAGTCAAAAAGGCACATCCTCCCTCTCAAGGCCCGTGTGGTTTGGCAGAGATCCTAGTTATCGTGCCCTTTGAACTCCAGCAAGAAGGTTAGGGGAGCGAGCCTTACAGCCATGGATGGCCTGACTCCTTCCCATGCACAACACCACAGGTAGGACGCCACCCTGAGGCGAACAGCGGCGTTGCGGCCTGGTGGCACCCCCGCAAGGACCCGTTTCAACATACAACATAATGGTCATCATATAACAACAGATTTCCAGAAGACGTTACCTTCTCAGTGGCAAGCTTGCATAATGTAGGACTACAGCTCAGCCCTGATGCTCCTTCTGGCTTCGGACCGCTTTATTAATCGCTAGCGGGTCACGGATGGTTATTAATTAGCTGTCTGGGTCCAGCGTGGCCAGGAGATTAACCGCGAAAGACGAAGGGAGTTTGCCGTAAAGGGAGGCGCCACATGGACGGCTAAAACGGACACGGTCACAGTGTGTGTGTGTGTGTTCTATCTTTATTTATGTGTGTGTGTGTGTTTTCTATCTTTATTTATAGAAGCACCTCAGAATCCAGCCTGAGCTTGTGGTGCATGCAGGGGGGGATGGGGGGGGGTGTGTGAATTTACATCAGAACTCAGAGAAACAAACCCTTTCCGAAGGTCACTATTACACATTCTGCATGGACTGTTGTTTTTTTGTCACGACACACAAATTCACGCGTTTCCTACAAAGATTGCCCTCCCCGAGTGACTCCTCTTTTGGGTACGTTTAAATTAATTATTTATTTTTTTTTTTAAAAAAAAAAGAAACCTTATCATACGAAATGAAAAAAAACAGCAGTTCTTCTTTGAATTTTGTTAAATATTCATCAGAGCAGAGGTGGTGTGGTGGAGTAATCAGGAGCTCGATTCGATGGTCAGCGGTGGTCTCTGGCGTGCAGGCGTCGAGGAGAGTGACCACGAAGCCTCACATGTCACGAAACGCCGGGCAACCAAGCCGGCGTTCAGGGGACACCACGCCCTGAGGAGACATATTCCGGACTATGGTCTTGTTTTGTTAGCCCGGGAGCATTTGGTGGAATTCACTGACAGCCCCATCCCCCTTCTACCCGTCACAAAAATAGCTTTAAGGTGTGTTAAGGCTGGACTTTAACCTGTTTTTTTATACTGTGTTGCCATGGTGACCATTTGGAGTTCCCTTAATTTGTATCCTCTCAGTCCCAAGTGCAGCAAGTTGCTTGTTGCCTAATCACACGGTGGTTGCCATGGCGAAATATTAAAATATTCCCTGCCACTCATTCAGAAGTGTCAATAAGAACATGTCCTTTTGTTCCTCTGTGAAACGCGCTCAAGGTCTCGCAGGTTTCAGTAAGGGCGCTGTTCTTCCTCTTTGCACGTCTTTTATCTTATCGGGTAAGCGAGCCCGGCCTCCCAAAAGCTCCAACAAACCCGCATATGGGAGGGAGGAAAAGGAACGGAGAAAGCTCGGATAAATGCAGTGATCGCTGCAGCAAAAAGCCAACTTAACCTTGTAGTCACTGCACTGACAAAAGCTCAGAGAGTCAACGAGGGAATGACGGCAATGCAACCGCAATAAGGACGGGAGAAAACAACTTCAAAGCGCTATTTTCAGTTATTTAGATCTGGTTCAGGTTCTTTTAAACCAATGGTGCATTTTCAAAAGCCGATTAGAGCACAGTCAGGTTTTATCTGTCAATAAAATTAATTCAGATTTCTGATGCGCTTCATAGTCAGTCAAATTTGACACATTGGCATTTTACAGTGCCGCTTCTAAATGCCCCTGCTTTATGAAAATATATTATACATACTATAAAAACAAGCAAAAAAATGACAAAGGCCTGTGGGAGTGTGGACAGTGTCTCTGGAGAGTGAGAGGAAAGCTGGGAGTTTTCGCTAAGAGGCAGAGAGGCTCACCTCAGCACGTTTGGCTTTCGGCGTTTGCACCGGCGCTGGTGAGAGAGCAGGGGCGTGGAGATGGGGAGTCACTCAGGAGTCAGGTCACATACGTACACACGCATGCACACGCACACACGGTCACGCATCATTTCCTCCACAGGGCATTAGTGGGGGAGGGGCGATATTTTTTGGGAGGGGGAGCTTAATTAAGGAGGAAAAACAAAATCACAAAAATGATGTAAAAATTGGAAGGTGTAGCCGGCACAGCACAGCAGCGAGGGGGTCAGCGAGTGGACGGTGTGGCGCGCCATGTCGTCTCTCTGTTCACCAGGGGCCAGACCGGGCAGGTCTGCAGAGGGACTGCCTCTCCGCCTTTCACAAACCCCCAGCCTCCCCAACCCCCACTCTGCAGGCCTCTCCCCAATGCCAAACGCCCAAAGTCACATGGTCAGGTTTTAAATCTCCTTTATTGAGGTCTCCGGGGACGTCCCTGATGTTAACTGATTACCCCACTGTTCTGGTGAGTCACAGTGCCCTCCTGTGGTGGAGGAGCGGCTTTACCAAGCATCTTTGCCACAATAGGCAGTCAATTAAAAAAAAAAAAAAAAAACATCTTATTATACATTTTTTTATTATTGTGCTACATTCATAGTTTATGCTGACCTTAATCCACAACTATAATGCAAAAACATTTCTATTCTTGTATTCTTAGTCAAGCAGTTAATTTAAAACATTAATTTTTTAACATTTTTGGAAATAATTTTGAAGCTTGGGGCCTTTTAGATATGAGGCTTTGAATTATGAAAATACTGTAATTATAAAGGAGATAAATACATGGTAATTAAAAAAAAGTCCTGAGGAAGCAGGAGATTGCCCCCCGCGGCCCCCTGACTGAGAAACAAACCTCAGCTACCTCCAGCTGTTTAAATGGCACCCCCTCCGCTCACAGCCACCCGTTGGAGGAGAAATCCTCCTGCAGCTGTTTGGCCTCGGCCTCCGACAGCGGACGCAGCGGGGAGCGGCATTCACCGCCGTGGTAACCGAACCAGCCCATCGCCTGCTTCAGGGCTGCCACCCCGAACTTTCTGGTTACCTAGGGAACGGAAGATGCCTCGATGGTGGCACGCTGCTGCTGTTGTCATCGGTTAAAATAGAAAAGCTTTAATTACCTAAGCACATTTCCTGAGGTGTTAATAAACTGTCTTATTAACAGCCAAGGGATTCATATAGTTATGAACACAAATTATCATATCAGGCCGCTAGTGCAGTTAGGGCAGAGATGCGCGGGAGCCGTGCTTTGGGCTACGCTGCTCGACAGCTTTCTGGCACTTGTGCTATTACACACGTGCCCAAATGCGTATTTCCAGGTGTTTTATCACCACAGCGCCAGCACCGCTGGGAAGGTAACGTACTTCAGCGCGTCCTCATTTCGTTTGATCTCAGCACTCAGGAGTGACATAAAGTCACCTCAGCTAAGGTATGAAATGGTAACGGCTCGCTGGGACACTGCAGGCAGCGCGCAGGGCCCATGGGGAGCCGCTTACCGCCGCGTTGGGCTCGACGAGCCGAGCCTGAAGCTCTCTGGCTGGCTCCCAGCTGCCGGACAGGCAGAGCTGCTCCAGCTGACACAGCTGCGGGCCCAGGACGTTGGCGAGGGCGCAGACTCCGCCGGCCGCTCCTGCAGTGCGCAGCAGAAGGCATTCAGTGCATGAGTGGCCATGCTTCAGTAGGGGAGAGCGGACAGCGAGCCGGAGAAGTACCGGCAATAAGCAGAGTGGTGGGGTGAGGTGGGGGGCACAAGAGAAAATGGGGAGGGAGGGAAAGAGAGAGGGGGACAGGAAGGGAGAGAGAGAGGGAAGGAATGAGAATGACTGAAAGAGAAAGAGAGGGGGGAAGAGCAATAAAGAGACGGGGGAGAGAGAGAGGGAGGGTGGATGGGAAAAAGAGGGAAGGAGAGAGGAAAGGGAGGGGGTGAGAAAGGGAATGAGAGAGAGTGAGCGAGAGAAAAACAGAAAGAAAGGGGGAGCGTGAGGCAGAAAGAGAGAAGTTGCTACAATTTGTACAGTAATTATTTCAGGATTGCTGTGGTCCCACTGTGGACTAAACCTGTTAGTGCTGCATGAGGACCAGGCTGGGGAAGCACAGGCTGACGCTACTGCCTGCCCCCCCCACCCTCAAACGCGGCTCTACATCCCTCCGTTCACCCCCTGCAGTGCAGTGTGTGTGTGTGTGTGTGTGTGTGTGTGTGTGTGTGACCCGCTCACACAGGTATCCTTGAGTTTATGCCAAGCATCCCCTCCCCCACAGAATGTCAGATGCTCCCCTCCCCCAGGTAAGAATGATATTCTACTGCTCCCCTCCCCCCAGCCAAAAGCCTGCCAAGATGCAGATTCCAGGGCATCGCTAAGTGGACCATCCTCACCTACAGGTGGCATCTGCAATGCATCATGGGTTGCTCTGGACAAGAACAGTACCAGCAATCAAGCAGAGGAAAGGTCTGTTGCGCTGCGGCGACTTTTGCGCAATAAAAATAGCAGAATAAAAGCTTGACTAAAATACTTGCAATTTTATATCCGCTAGTAAATGCCAATCAAAAAGGTCAATTTCTTATATAACCGTGTCCAAAAAGGCAAAGAAGTGGCTCTCCTCCGCAGCCTGGAACGAGGAGCAGGAGCCGACGGCTTTCATTAGAGCAGACGGGGGTGAGTAAGCGGTGAGTCAGGCCTCACCCACAGCATAGGCAGGCAGCAGGAAGCCCGCCGAGCCGGCCAGAAGCTGGAGACCGCTGCCTCGCGTCTTATGGACGATCAGGGCCATTCTGGTGATCTGGGAGACCGGCACCGTCACGGCGTGACATAAAACGACACGAGGACGTAAAACACGACTACACAAACGCTACAAGCCTTAACAAATACTGTTACCACTAATAACAGGACTAATAGGAAACACGACATACGTCTCCACCGCTGTCCTTAAGTCCGACGATGTTGGGATGTTGGGACAGCGTGACCACAGCTTCCACTGGAAGCTCCAGACCCGTGTTGGCTGGGACGCTGTACAGAACCACGGGAACTGGACTGGAGTCAGCCACCTGCAGAAGGTGGACGGTCGTTACTTCATGAGGCAATGGGAAGCGCAGTGGTTAAAACACAAGACTACATGGCTGCTGCTGTAGAGAAGCACCTTGGATATCATCACATAAAGAAATCTGCTTGCATTTTTTCCATTGATTAACAGCCATACTTAATATTCTTTCTTATAATTTCTCTAAAAGGGGGCGAATTTGTAACATTGTTATCATCATTCTCCTGACTTGACATAGGCAGCAAAAATTATTCAGTTACAGACATGGGTACAGGAAATCCTAACAGTCACCTGTGTGTAATGGTGAATCAGTGCGCAGCTGTCCATCCTGCCACGGTAGAAGCACGGTGTGACCACGAGCACGGCGTCCGCCCCGGCCTGAGCCATGCTCTCGCTCATGCGAACCGTGGCCTGGGTGGCTGCAGAGAGGGACGTGCGTCGTGAAAACCAGCTGCATGACTGCACAGTCAAACTGCTTTAAACCCACCTTGCTGGACCTATAACCTATAAACCCACGACATACTGGCTGCCGGCCCTCCAGAGCCAGAAGGATGTTCATTTCCGCTTATCTCACCTCATAATAGTTTTATTGTAGTAATTAATGTCACCTTGGCCTTTGAAGTACTAATTAAAATATTATATTAATTAATACGTACAGGATCGTTATTCACTAGGGTAAGATGCCCTTGTGGTAACGCAAATACTTTCGATTTAAAACAAAAATGTAAACAAGCTCGAACCCAGGGTCATTCAAGTCACGGCCCTCGAGGTCCGAGCACTGCTGGTTTTCCAGCCTTCCTTTACCTGTCAGTCAGGTGTGAAGCCTCTGACCAATCAGAATCAGTAATTATTAAACTACCTGGGAGAACTGAAAACAAGGCCTGGATTTGGAGTCAAGGTCCAGATTTGAAGATCCCTGCTCTAAGCTGACATGTCAGGTAGTCAGACAGACAGGTATCACTAAGCATGGTGTTTGGTTCAAACCTGGCGAGAAAACATCTATTAAACAGTCAAAAATGGTCAAATTCAGCTTAAATTTCGAAATATTGTGTCTATTATGTGAGCCTTAACCGAGCAAATTAACAACAGTAAACTGAAGAAAAGCATAATCGTCCAGACAAAGCGTCAGGCCCCAAGATGGTAGCTGTCTGATCCTCAATCCATTCAGCGAAGGTTAAAATCACCGGACTGACCCAAAGGCGGCCGCAAGGCAGCGGATTAACCCGCTGATAGACCAGAGGCCGGCAGACGAGCAAATCAGAGGCGCTGCAGCCGCCGGCGGAAGGAACACGGAACAGACATGTTGTCACAGGGGCGAATCCGCAGCAGAGTGGACCCCGAAAGGGCAATAAGGCTTACATTCGCACCCGGAGCCGGCCATCACCAGCTTGTCCCTGGGCAGGGCACGCCTCACATGCCGCACGACCTCCACCCGCTCCTCCGCCGTCAGGTACGGGAATTCGCCATTGGAGCCCTGCACCACCAGGCCTGGCGGGGGAGAGAGAGATGTGATCAGTCGCGGGAAGGGAGACTGAGCAGTGTGAGTATTACACAATAAGGCGCCGAGGACAGAAATGCTGCATTTCACTACACCATACATCTATTTATGTTCCAAACATTTATCCAATGCAAGGCAAGCCTGGAAGGCAAAAATGACGTAATGAATAAATAATTTATTATTTATATGGTTTATATGAAATTTTTTTATGTAGTCCTGCACGGGTCTGATTTTGACAAACCGAATCCGCCCGTCATACTTAAACCCGTATCCGAACCGTTATTCCACAGAAATAAAATAAAATTCCGCACCCGATCCGCTATAAATACTGACACCCGAATGAAAATCGGTCAGATTAAAGACAAAAGTTTATTTGCACAACAAACCAGTGACATGTGCAACATCAGCTGAAAAGGCATAGACAAATGGAAATGTTGCTTAATAACAGCCTAATAATAAGCAAATCAAATAGTAGTAACCTACCTCCAAACTCAAATAATGTTTGATATTGCCACGCCCACACATAGCCTTACCAGCTTACAATTATATGTGTTAATAAAACTGATATTATATAAAATGTACATTAGGCTACCCTGCACATTAATAGGTATTATAGACTACCTACGTGCACGGTTGATTACCCGACTGGAATTCCTACGCGAAGGCGAAGACTAGCGTTTGGTGCGGTGCTTTATATTACTGTGTAAAAAAGGATATCGTCCACAGTTGATGGCCTCAGCTGACTACTTCAGCATCCATTTCGAACAACTGCAGGAGATCGCATGCGTTTTTTGAAAATGAAAGTGGAAGAGTTTTCCGGGAATGCACGTGCAGGCATAAACTGATTTGGATTTTACGTTTTATCACCTTGAATGCAGGGATTTTGTCACTAAATTATAGCCCTAGTGTATCTTTTGTTGGCACATGATGTTTTGAAAACCGCAATTTAGCTTTCCTGCGTCCGACCCGACACAAACCCATATCCGACACAGTAAAATATTTTTCACCCGTTTCATCAAAATTTGCGGGTCACCCGTCGGGCACCTGAACCCGTGCAGGACTCTGCCTGACAGGACCTTTATGGGAGAGATGGTCATACTAATATAGATGGAGTTATGACACTAGTCTAGTTCTGTCTTGTTTTCTGCTTACCTATGCAGTTTACAAAACCAACCTGTGTTTTTAATAAAAGATAAAACCAGCGAAGTTACTTGAAATGTTTTCATATTTTTTCTATAATTGCAGATTTGCACAATAAATATTCTATGTTCATGACTACTTTGAAATGTGTTAACAGTTTATTATACAACTTCCTGCTGCAATGCTTTTGCTATGGACATATGTTACTCTTTCAAAAACAGTTTTACAGATCAAATCATATACCGCAATATATACCGTCTATGGTTCAGATTATACCGCAATATTAATTTTATGCCATATCGCACAGCCCAAGTGGAGAGCACATGAGCCGTACCTTTTCTGGGGACACTGGAACCATGATAGCATTCTCCAGCTTGGAGAAAGGCTGCTGGATGTTCAACAACATGCCTGACTCCAGCAGACTCGTAGACCTACGGAGAGAACAGCGTCAACGAAAGACCCCCCGCTGCACAGAAAGGAGGGATCAACACTGAGCCTGAACGGCTCCTGCGTCCGGCCACTTGCTACGTACCTGGCCGTCTCCTTCTCCGTCACGAAGGTGGGCGTGGCCGCCAGGGGGCTGCAGAGGTTCTTGCGGATGTAGATTTTCTCCGTGGAGGCGGCACAGTTGACGGATTTCTCCCGGGACACTTCCACGGGCTTCCGCTCGCACTGCACGGCTGGGGGGACAGAGACGTAGCTGGTGACGCTTGCGGAAAGTTGGTGGGATCACACTGGGGTGGGAAGGTGGGTGGCGGTGGCTTACAGTCCTGCTTCATTCCAAAGGCCATGCAGCGCTGCAGTCGGCAGTACTGGCAGCGGTTGCGGTGGTGCTTGTTGATGACGCATTCCCCGGAGCCCCGGCACGTGTACACCAGGTTCTTCCTGATGCTGCGCTTAAAGAAGCCTTTGCAGCCCTCACAGCTCACCGCGCCGTAGTGACGCCCTGCGTTTTTTTTGGGGGGGGGGGGCGGTTAGATACGGCCTCGGCCTGCAAGCTCAGCCCACCAACACTGCACGGAATAAGCAATCAGCCCTGGGCTTTTGTTTGATTTTTTTTTTTGTTTGACCACAATGGCATATCTGATAAATAATGAGCTAAACGAATTGAGCATGTTTGCTCTGCTGTGTCCCTGGAAGCGCCCTCGTGCTTTCTGAACCCGCACACCGCTTACCTGAGGCCTTGTCCCCGCACACCACACAGTACTCCACCACGGGTTTGGCTGCCGATTGGTCCAGGCTACCGTCTGTGACAAACTGCAGCCGAAAACAAGACTTGGCGTGATTTTCAAATTCACATGAATAATGATCTCTTCGTGGAAGGACAAAAGCGCCATGGCAGAGTGAAAATACAGTAAACAGACATCAATACTGCGAGCTATAGCAACATTATCATCATTTGAGTCTTGCAAATGGACCAGTATGTTTGGAGTCAGAAACCTGAAGAACAGTTTACCCTAGTGCCCTCTGACAACTTCACCAGTGGGGTATACCATATACGCCAACTTAATTTGCTAGAGAAGGATTAATTAACCCTAATTCCTGCATTCAGTGTTAATCAGTTTGGTAAATTGAATTGGGGTTGGCCTGCCCGTGTTTGCATTAAAGGGGCAGCGTCAGAATTGCAACGTAAAGATGCAAACTCAGAGTCACCCTTTGATAAGCAGGAGCCAGATAATACCTGCCCAGCTTGGAAAACTTCATCGTCAGCAAGGCTGTGAAGGGATCAGCACTGAATATTAGTATCAGGATAAAAACATTTTATTTCTTTTAAGTTGAATTGGACTGAAATGAAAATCAGTGCTATCACCCATCCTAACTACATCAGCTTTTTTGGTGAAAGGGGCGGGACTTACACCTGTTTTAAACAGGAATCCTGCATATAAACCTGCTTTGAGCAGGTTAGGTATAGTGTAAAAAGTGACTTTGTAGTGGCTTGACATTTTTCCAAATTTGTCTACAGAAAGTTTGGAGCAGCGAAATATAACCAGGACTTAGTAAATGGATACTTTGTTTAAATGTGTTTTTTTTTTTTGTTTATTTCAATTGTGTGATTCAACCATTGAATATATCACAGGGTGAGAAGACAATAAATGCGACAAAAAACTGCATCACTTAGCGCTTTGATGGCGTAATTGCTGTACGACACCGACACACCAGTGCACAAGTATAAATGCTCACAACGGCACAAGTCACTTGCATAGGTCACGCCGTAGGTTCGACTCAGAATTGCAAAACAGCCTTAAATTTCCAAATAAAGGAAGGAAAGGGGGGTTTCTGGATGAAGCACAGACAGCTTACCTGGATCTGCTGTCCTGCCAGCTCTGGGGAAGCAAACAGCAGCTGGTTGACAGCCGTGCTGTCTGGTGTGGCTAGGATGACCTTGCTGGGGGTCTGCTCCTGCTTGGTCAGGATCACTTTGCCCGCTGTAGAATAGTCCGCATTGGCCAGGATGAACTGCTGTTTGCCAGCCGGCGCCTGGTCATACGCTGTGACGATCTGGATCTTCTGCCCCGTCTGCTGATCAGTCACGATCTGGAGGGGAAAATAAGAAACTTTATATCCTACTGCTGTCACACACAGATGCCGTGCATTCAGAATAACAGCATGGGATGGTGCAGTGTCACCTGTATGCGATGCCCAAGGGCCACGCCCCCGTCGGCTGAGACCAGCTGTATTCTCTGGGTTTGTCCTTCCATTCTGATGCGGTGTCCTACCAATGAACCCGAGTGCTAAAACCCATGGAGTACACAGACCTAAAGAAGATGGCCAGTTGTCAAAAAAGTGTAAGCCTGTCAGGTTGGTACAAGCCACCAATGATACAACAAACGACAATAAAGTGAGTAATAGAGATCTTTAGGAATTTTATAAGGAACTGTTATCGGATCTATAACATATACATGGATACTGTATAGTGGGGGGGGGGGGAAATCATGTTCTTCTGAAACAGATAAAGACATTTCATGGGGGGTGCTTTTACGTCATGTTTAGTACTCAGAAATTTCAGAAAATTTCACCCTATCAGAAATTGCCAATGAAGATGATTCGGTCAGTGTTCTGGTGTATCATGCTTCAATTATAATTTCGAGCCCCGCTTTAATCATTAATGTACCAACATCTGTATATATATATATTATAGCCGGCATAAAGCAAACCAGACTAATAATTATCGAGTTTGCTTTGGAAAAGTGCAAGCAACCCATGCTCGACACTTAAACTTTTAGGGCGCCGGAGGATGTTGGCAAATAGTGTTTTTCTCCTCTCCCCCTACTGGGTTTCTTTCTACACCAAATTCGGAAATGGTCTAGTAATCGCGGTGCCCGGCCTGATAAAATAGCTAATGGATAATAAACAAAACAGCCTGACAAGCATGCGAGATTAACAGAAATCTCCATGTGAGTATCCGATCAGTTAGCAGTTAGCCGGCTTCTCAGATACGACCTATAACCTGCTTAAAACTGCAAACACAAATTAGCTAAATGAACTACAGCATAGCCGGCCGTGCTAGAGCTTAAATCCGATACGGAAGATAAAAGTATTTTCCCTGTGGGTGAAAGGTCAGCACTGCGGGGTTAAAGCAGGCTGCCGTGCCGGGGGTCGGTGCGCTCCATCCGGGCGGGATCTCGCTACCATCCCTGGAGGAACGACGCTAAGACTGCTTTAAACCACGAAACGCTCAGGCGTAGTTACAAGCAGCTTAACGCGGGACACACGTACACAGCACCACGGTTTCTTTATTAACTTATTTTTAATGGATTATAAAAAAGCAGTCCGAAGTGTGAACAAACAGGCTAAAAATGGCCACCGTGTGAGGTAGCTATACTGGCCGCCTCGCTGCCGCGCTAAAGCAGGGAACGCAGTAGCCACGTCATGTATTAAATATGATTTTTAAAAACGAGATGCTGCGTAAGACTGTAAGAGAGTCGACAGTGAGCCTTCGTTCTGGCGATTTAAGCCGCCGTAGCAGGCGCCGCGTCCCGCCGTGCTAAGCTAAAAGCTAACCGACCATGGCAGCTGCACTTTTACCTCTTATTTGGCGCTTCCTCTCGGCGCGCGCCACGGCTCGTGCTCAACCGACCAGTATCGCCGGTGCAAAAAAAGGACGAGAAGAAGACTTACCCGTACGCGCTATTTTCAACCTCCGACGGTGTTTGGTTTTATTATTTTTAAAATTTAAAGTTGTGTTTCTGCTGTTCGCAGCTGCTCCGGGGAGGGTCAGAGTTCGTGACCCCTTTCCGCAAAGCCCGTCGCACCACGCATGCGCAGTGATTCGGGGGGGAGCCGTGGCTCCCTTCTACGTCGGTGCGGCGCGTCTTTAATTTCCTCAGTTGATTTTTCTTCATCATGTGTGTCGCTATCAAAGTGCTTGCGGAAAAAACGCGTTTGACTATGTGATTTTGCAAATTCACACGCAAATACACTAGGTTTCAAAGATTTTGTTATGCGTTCTTCTGGGTTTTTATTAATAGCTCTTTGCTATCGGGTAAGTAAAACTTGCTTCTGCCTAGTTTTTGAGTGTGAAACTATTTCTGCTAATTTTATTGCGGCATTTGTCTGTCACTGTACAGTTATGTGGTTATTAGATGGGATTTCGTCTATCTGATTATAAATAACAAGTACTTACATTTTTAAATGGACCCCGTGTTATGACCGTGAGCGTTTGATATTGGGAGGTGAAGTCAAATTAAACGTCCTCTACATTTCCCTTGGACCTTCCTAGCAGTATTCAGACAATCGCAAAAGTTTACTTGAATACTATAACAATGCAATTCCCGCTACTGAGAAAGTATCCAATACAAGGCCGTAAATAAGCAGAAATCCCACGGTGTGGGGGATTGTTACCTCGAACAGGCCGTCCACCTTGGGACTGTCGGTTCAAACGGGAAAGCGTAGATTAGTCCACCCATTGCTAGTATACAGTGAGAAACTCCCCTACAGTTTCACCATGGAACATACACTCTATGGACAAAAGTATTGGGACTCCAGAACATTACAGCCATAGGAACTCTTCTGACATCCTGTTCTAAATCCATAGGCATCAATATGCAGTTGGTTCCCCCTTTGCAGCTGTAACAGCTGCCACTCAGGCTTACAGGATTTTGGAGTGTGTGTGTGGGAATTTTTGCCCATTCATCCAGGAGAGTTGGCACAATGCAGTCAGGCAGGTAATGTTCCGGCATCTGCCAAATCCAGACTCATCCATCAGAGTAGTAGACAGAGAAGCGTGATTGGTCACTCCGCAGAACACATTTCCGCTTGAGTCCAGTGGCAGCCATGGAAGCCCTTATGAAGGTCCTTGTGCAGTTTTTGTGCTGCGTGGGGTTAATTCTAGAGGAAATCTGACACTCAAGTTCAGAGGGCTGGAGACTTTTACACATTACATACCTCAGAACTCGGTGACCCCACTCTGTTACTTTACTCGGTCTGACACTTTGGGTCCAAGTTCCCGTTGTTCCTAAACGCTTCCACTTTGCACTAATACCACTTACAGTTGACCGTGGAATATGTAGGGAATAAATCTGACTTATTGCAATGGTGGCATCCTACGACAGCTCCATGCTTGTATTCACTGAGCTCTTCAGAACGATCCATTCTTTTACAGATGTTTGTAAACTTGACTGCGTGGTTTGTGCTTGATTTTATGTGGCAGTGGCTCTGAATGAAACACCGAATTCAGTGGTTGAGGTGTGTCCCAATGCTTTTGTCTATATAGTGTATAGTTACTTGTCATTCTGACAAGTGGCATGTGTATGTTAGGTCAGCTAGGAAAGTGTATGATATTTGCATTCAAGCTTTACCCAGTGCCACAAAATGGTGAATAAACAAGAACAATTTATTCAAAATGGGCATTTTATTAATAAACTTTGTGGAGACTTTCAAAGTTGTGCTACAGGACATGGACATACACCGGATGATTTTTTTTTCTCTTGTTCCCTTTTAATAAACCCATTTTCCCCCATAATCCCCTTTGTACATTATTGTAGTGCAGCCTATGGTGACCCGCCAGTAAAACAAATGTAAACTTATCAAATCTCTATATAAATACTTACAATAGGGTACTTACAGTGTGCTATATTACCAGAGGCAATCAAAGTGGAACCATACCATTATGCAAAGAAACACTTCACAAAAGGTTTAAATGCTAGTTTGGTAACATGTTCTGTGATTAAACACTGCTGTAAAAATAAGGGAAGCAAGATTTAAAATCTACATTAAAATATTTTAGTTTTTCTGTTTTGACAAATGCTACAAACATAAATCATGATGTCTCTCCCAATTTCTGGCTTTGAGGAGGAAGAGAAAAAAGGCACTTTCACGGAATGGGAGCACTTTGCACCTTTCTCCCGCACTACAGAACGTGATTTATTACATTTTCCAGAATGCCGCCCTTTACAGTGCACCCCCAATGGCGGCTGTCGCCTACATTCTGCGAGGAAATTTAAAACATCGCTATAAGCGGACTGAAGGAACATGCCAGAAACACACTAAAATGCATCCAAGGACTAACATTTATATACAAACTATCTTCAAAAAAAAAAGAAAAAGTCAGAAAATTAACTCCTAGACTAACAAGGACGGTAAAACAGGATTTTTTTGTCACAGCCTTGATCAGCTACCCCGCGGAATAGCTAAGGGTTTGTCTGGTCTCTTCAGGATGGCTGCTGTAAGACCAAACAGAGGTTTTGTTCACCAGTTTGCCACTTTTATAGCTGCCCAGTTTCACTGGGCAAAAAGCCAACATCCTCACTAAAAGCTGAATGCCCCTCGGTCACACGCACATATACCCCAGAAATCATCACAAAAATAACTAATATGGAAACCAGGAACATGGCAGATGATGCACCAAATAGGGGCGAGCTTTTAAACGTTACTCTTAACAGCTACAGTTTATCATGCTGCAATACAGGGATTATGAATATAGTCTTTCCTTGAACTGGCATTCCATGTAGTAAACCTTATTTCTGTATATAAACCTTTTTCACAATATTAAAAAAAAAAAAAATCACACAACCCTGCATCATTAGTCTTCTGGTTCTGGGGACACACAGGACAACCTGTCTGGTACACCAGACTTCTGGGGTGACAATGAGGAAGAGGGATGGTCAGTAAGAGTGACACTGTCTCCTGTCGACATGCTATCCCACTTAGGAAAAAGTCTTTTTTTTTTATTTATTTTTTTAAACACTACTGAGATGTTCATAACACGCATAGGCACAGTGAATTCAGTGTCAGCAGTGTTTAAACTGTTAGTGCATAGAAACTCACCAAACTGTGCTCAGAGATTTCTGTAAAATCATTAGGCAAAACAGTGTTTGCTTTATTAAGCCCCTTTACCTGTTATGAGAGTCTATTTAAAATTAACTAAAATATTTTAAATATTTGTTTATATTACACATTGGCTATACACACAAATACACAATGAACTATTTCCAGTTTTTTTCCCCCAGTACGTCGTTATTACACATCAAAGTCTGGCTTAATTCTCCATTTGTAATGGGACTTCAATGGATAGTTAAAAGGAGAGTTAAAAACAAGTTCTCTTTTTGGGGGGGGGGGACAGGACGGTCATTTGCTGCTGACCTGAACACGTCAGTGCTCCACAAAACAAGGTTTACCACGAAGAACTCCTCCCGTCCCCCATCGTGGACCCCACAACACTTCCGCGTACACCCTTTTGAACTTGACCTTTGACCCACACCTTTAGGATATGCTGTGTCTTTACCCCAAGAGTCCTCATCTTAAAAGCTGAAAAACCTCACATCTCTCCCAAACTGGCTTGTAGCTCTGGATCCACTTAGACTAAGGCCCTGCAGCAGGGCTCACCTTCTTAAACAAGTAGTTATATAAACATATAAAACTACAGCACCAGTAGGATCATGATTAGGATCATCTAGCGGACAAGACTTGTCTACTTGTTCGAGTTCAGAGTGACATCAGTCACCACACCCTATTTCTCAGCTTATTAAAAGTATTAGCGATTTTCCCAAAAGGATGGAGCCTCTCTTCAGTGCCTCGGAGACCCTGTGGCACTCTTCGTAACCCGCCTCCTGGGGATGTGCACAGGGGGGAGACATCATCCACACCAGTGGCAGGACGGCTACTGCAAGGCAGGCCTCAGACTGTCCGTCTGCATAGCTTGCTTGGTTTGGCAGGAGAAGAACTGGACTGTTAAAGGATCATGGCATCCTGGAACGCCTCTATCCATCTGTTCAACAAAATTAACGAAATAATCACTAAAAAAACAAATGCATAAAAAGTACATAAAGTAAAAATGAGTTACAAGAAAATGTGTTTAAATGTCTTACATATTTATATTCTATTTGTTTTTCTGGCACCAAGGGTGTAGATTTGGTTTCAACAGTAATAGGGATTAAATCAGCACCGAACCCCCCCACCTTGCCCCTATACACATGGTATATTGGTAGGGACATCTCCAGACTGTCCATGCCCAGATCTATGCCCTTGTCTCTCAGGGGTGGGCAATGCAGAAAGGAAAGTCAGGTATGTGAGTTTTCACTGCAACTCCCTAATTAGATTATTAATTAGAGGACTGATTGGCTGAAGAGTCCTCACACCTGGGTTTGAACAGCTGACCTAAAAGGTTCTCCCAAAGACCTGCACACGCACCGGTCCTTTGCAGATAAGCCTGCCCACCCCTGGTAGAGGTGAAGATGACTTGACTTTGACAGTGAAGCACTAGGGGGCGCCGCGTACCTCTGGGCTGTGTGTGGGTCATCCGCCTTGAAGATGTAGTAGAGCGTGTTCTTGTGGTAGAGTTTGAACTGCAGCTTCTGGGCGGGCTCCGCGCGCTCCTCCCGCAAGAAGAAGCCAAGCAGGGGCTGGCTCTCCAGGGCTGCCACATCCTGGTGGCGACGCAGGCAGGCCAGAGCGTCACTATACGTATACATAGGCCCCTAATTGGACCTACATTAGCTACCATCTGATGACCAGCAATTGACCTCCTCAAGCCACAAATCAGCATTTGCTTGAAGGTAATCCTCACCTCGCTGGCCGCGTACGTGTACAGCACCTTGTTCTTGATGACAAACCACAGCCGCTTCCCCTGCTTCTTGTTGCCCTTTGACCTCAGCAGGTAGCCGCTCATCGAGGAGTTCTCCGTGTTCGCGGACACCTGAGGAGCAGCCGACGAGCGCGGGATCAGAAACCCGATTCCCCGTCGGCGCGTGGGAGAACATGCGGGCGGCGCTGTTGCGGGCATTAGACTGACCTCTTTGAGGGCGGCTGGAATCTTCTTTTGCTTCCGGGAGGGTATGCTGTTTAGGACTGAGGAGAAGCCACCTGAGGAGGACTTCCCGCTGGGGGAGACCGCGGTGGGGGTGGCCAGGTCACCTGCACCGAGTGAAATGGGGAGGGCACTTAGTGTACAGAGCACACTTGCATTCGGAGGAACAGCAGCTCGGTGAGACAAAATCAAAACAAAGCACTTCATTTTCACTCAGGGATACCAATAAACAAATTATACAGTAACACACACTGAGGTGCTTTATTCGGTCCCATAGAGAAACGGGGTATTTTCCACAAATCCCATTTTGCTCTCCATGAGACAGACAGACACACGCCGAGAGTCAGTTTGGGGTCAGAGCAGTTTGGGTTAAGCTCTTTGCAGACATGGGCACCAGACTGTACCCCACTGAGCTAGACACCGTTCCCATGTGGGAGCACAATGGGGTAGCGGTAGGATAAACCACCCCCCCCCGGTCCAACGATTAATCATACTTTTCTTCTGCAACTTGGCAAAGCAGTGGTCACACACTCTGGCTGGCCGGTTCTTCAGGTACTCCAGGTAGTGCTTGTTGGAGGAGCACGTTTGGCACACCACCTGCAAGGACACCGCGGGGAGCTTAACACTCACAGCTAATGAGGATTCGCCAGGCCAAGTGCATTCTGGGAAGGTTTCTGGGGTAACACAGGAAGATGAACTTCTGTAGTTCTGTAATCCTGACATGAAATCTAATAAAACTACTTAGAAATTACAAATCTACAGCAGTTATTAAAGGGTAAAGAGGCCCCACCCTCCCCCATGACCTCTGACCTTGCCGCAGGCACGGCAGTGGTGTCTCCTCCACGTCAGCGTGAACTCGCAGGTGCAGATCATGCACATGGTGGCACGCAGGTCAGGGATCCAGATGGGTGCCTTGGAGCCCAGTGGGGCCCCAGTGTCCAGGCCGGCCCCGTCAGCCTGGATCGGAGAGGCCCAAGGTCAGCGTGGTGCAGCTGTAGGCGGGGTGTGGGGTTAGGGAGAGGGGGACCATACCTCCTCCAGACTCTTGCTGGAGATGAAGGTGATCTTTTTCCTTGTGTGGTCGTTGATGGCTTTGGAGATGGCCTCCAGCCACTCGTCCCGCTCCGTGGCAGAGCTGTGATGGGGGGGGGGGGGGACAGAGCTAGTGAGTCCTTCGCCTGCTGAGCCATTGTGAGGCGTTTCGCTCCAGCGACGCGGTAAGGGATCACATTGCAGTCTAAACCGCGTTTAATGGGTCCCTAAAGGGAAACTCATGGTCGGAGATAAGATAATGTAAATGAAACCGCAAGTGCACATGCACTGAAAACTTCCTAATCATTTACTGAACAACATCTCACTATATTTATCAATCTTTAATACATGACAAATACATGTCATATGTCTAACAGCAAGAACCAAGACTTAAGGACTTATAAACAAAGTGTTGAACGATATATACATGGCCATTGTGTTATTGATCGGATAAAGTGAAACTGTGAATCTGGACCAGGAAGAGTAGGCAGATGGAAGGATCATCACGGGGGGGGGGGGGGGGGGGGGGGGGGGGGGGGGGGGGGGGGGGGGGGGGGGGGGGGGGGGGGGGGGGGGGGGG
>JAODKF010000047.1:3677441-3697050 GCA_026779585.1 Mormyrus proboscirostris
TATATATCAGTTCTCTTCCTGACACTCTCATAAATGTTATGCGGATGAGCAATTTATATGTCACCAATATACGCGTAACAAAATACAAAGAAAGCCTTATCAGTTTCCGTATTTGTTTCAATGTCCATTAAAATAGGAAAACCCATCAACAATAACCAAACATATTTGAAAATCTTTTAGATTTCTTTTATGTTCTTTTTCGGTTGATTTATCAAAAACGAAACAGTTTACATTGTTGGTTTAAATAATCTTACCTTATAAAAATAGTCTAATTATCCATGGTCCACACACAAACAAACAAAAGACTAATGATACACATTCTTTAAGTAACATTAAGTGCAAAGGGCGTGTTTTGGCTAAGCGCAAACCGCTGTCGTTGCCCTTTCACTCTTTCAAATTGCCCGTTCGAAGACATGCATCTTGAGGCCAAGGAGGAAGACGCGGCCCTAATCTAAACAGCACTCTGCTGATGGCGAGCGGATGAGATTATCTCGTCTCGCGCCCTAACCTTTCTTCCCCTGGTTTTAGCAGCATCCAAGCATTCGGCACTGGCGCCTATACACTTGGCCACAAATGACAGGAGACAAGAGGTAAAACATCTCCCTTTGTTACCTTCTGAAATGCAGGTAAATGGTATACCTTGAGATGTCACCTCCCCCCCCCATCACTTCTCACACACACTTAAAACAGACACAAAGCAAAATGCAGTCATCGTGATATCAAATTGCGTGATAGATATCTGTTCTGCTCATTTCTGCTACCTACACACACACACACACACACACACACATTTTATATATATATATATATATAAAATATATAAGTATATATGTGTGCGTGTGTGCTGGGAATAATGTAATTTTCCCCTTTCCCGGTCAGGTGGAGCTCATCTGTGGACTGATCTGTGGGCTCTCCCCGCCCGGCCACGCAGAATCACAGCCCAGCAAACGGTACTGTGACAAATTCCGCAGTGGTCCCGGAAGGACCAGCTGAGACTTTGCGCGCGTGTGTTCTGGTTTCCATCAGTTCTCACAACGAAACGCTGCAAAGAGAAGATGGATAATAAGGTGAGAAAATCCCTGGTCTGGATTTTATCCAGTAACATTTTGGTCTTAACACACTTTCCTCTTCTTTGTTTCCGAGCCAGATTATGGACCATAATAAAAATTATGATAAAGTGACGATGACTAAAATAATAATCCTGGGTAGAATGACACTCAGAAAGAGACATTTAAATTCTTGATACAAACCCTGTAATGTTTAAATGTAAAATGCCACCTGTTCAGTATTATAACATCTGAAGATGATGGGTAACGCTACACATGACAAAGACAAAACACCGTATATTTTTGTTTCCATTATAATTATAAGCGGTGGAACCACAACAACCAATCGCCTCATACGCAAGTGTAACCTGGTCTCCCGCTGCTTATTGCACGAACTTTCTATTAGAACAATTTTAAGAACGTTGCCAAAATTAAATGGGTTCTGTGTGAAGAGGCAGAAGACACATTTGGAAGAATAACAATAACGTTCCAAACCTCTGAAATAGCCAGCACCTACTATGGAAAATTGGAATTTATATTTAAATGTAGGAGTAGTTGTGCTATGAAGAACTTGCACTGAATTACTAACAACAACAATTATAGTAGGAGTAATAGCCTATAGTAGTAGGTGTGTGTGTGTTGCCATTAATTCTTCTTCAAGGAATTAGAATCACCTAAATTGTTAAAGTGAGTATCGAGGGAAAAGGAGGAATAAACCGATATGTCGGAACCGCGTTCTTATTTAATCGAAACGGAAAGAAGTTCGGATGTATGCGCGAATCAAAGGAAACGCATCTGCAAAACCAAACTGAACTAAAGGTTGTTCTGCTCCTTTGCCTGCATGACAACCTCAGAGCTCTTTAATCGTGTTTTTAGTTCTGCTTACATATAGACTCACAGCACAGCCTGGTAAATTCTTGTTTCTAGTAACATATGAACTATTTTAAATTAATTGAAAGGAAGAAAACTTTCTAACGGAGTTCAGACATTACCCATATTACAATATTTGAGCTCAGTTTAATTGTTTGTTGATTACAAAATTGTTATTAATAACCATTTTTTCTTGTTACCGTTATATAAAAAAAGTGAAAACAGTATAGGCTGTTTCCCAGTGAAATTAAATTGTTTTTCATAAACGCTTGAATATTGTTTTTATATATTAAAACATCATTAAATGGGCACGGTTTAATTTTTTTATTGATGATGATGTATATTACACGGGAAATCTTCTGCATTACTCCTATGGTGTATATAACTATATGGTTTATGATGAATATAAACAATTCTGCTTGCCGACTTTATGTACTGCAATCTTGATGCGCACGATAATTTGTAACTCGGTTATGAGATAATTCAGAAAAAAAACATTGTTTTTCACTTTCTCTTGCCAAATGAAGCAGAGTAACCCAGAAATATGTTTATAATAAAACGTTGACCAATGCGCCTCGACGTAGAGTTGCTTGCATTAAATTTAATCTCTCTCGCGCTGTTTACCTCCAGCACGCGTTTGTCAGATGAATCTCCAGTTTAATCTGAGCACGACACGTGGACTGGCATCCCGTATACAGGGTCTTCCGCCGCCTTGTGTCTATGCACCCTGGGTAGGCTCCAGCCCCTCCCCCGCGACCTTGTCCAGCAAAATCTGTTGGAAGATGGATAAATTGATGGATTAATGGATGGATCGAGGGCTGAATATATGGGTGCATTAAACTACAGTAAATTACTAAACGCAAGCAATGGGCCAGTGTAAAACGTCTGCTCTGATTTATTTGTTTAGGTCTAGGTTTTCCGATAAGCATTTTGTTCGTTTGTATTTTTCAATTACGCTCATGCGGGTGACACTTTTTTATTTGTGTGATATTCAAGAATTGCGCAAGTGTAACAACTTTTCTGCGCCAGTTGCGGAAAGCATATACGGACCTCGAGGGGCAGTATACTTCAGCTTCTGAATATCCACCGCTCTCTGCCAACTTGACAACTCGTGCGTACTTTTCAAATACTCTTTAGAATTATATGCCCTCTTCTATAAGTCCAAAGAGGATCGTTAGGTTTTATTTGTAGTACACTTGATAGAGGTGTCAGTGCGCGTGTGGGGATACTTCTTTATTTGTACTGTTCTACACGTGAATGAGAAACCTGTTTTGGTAGGCCGACAGAATATAATGTGTACTGTTATACATGTCCAATTAAACGATAAACCAATGCTCACCTTTTTAACAAATTGAAAATTAAGGTAATCATTTTCAATACTGAAGATGATGTTGTGTATTAATTTCCTCCTTCTGTATACTTCAAAAGTATGTTACTTCTGAAACTATGATAACATATCTTATATCAGATAAATAAATATTCACACATCTCTCTGCGTTGTGTCGATAGGAGAAAAATACTGTAAGCAGACGTCAGAGGAGTGTGCGTGTGAGTGAGAGACGGACCCCGGGCCGTACAGTGACAGACGCGCGCTGAAAGACCTTTAAAACGGAAAGGAAGCTGATACCAGCAGATTATATTTGCTAAAAACGTCAATCAGTTTTCCTCGTGGAATTTTAATTGCTGACGGGGCCTGCTTATCGTCCGAAAGGGTTTATTAATAAACTGCTGATAGCGGCAGTTAAAAAACACATTCAATCACTACTACGAATAGGCCTACTCTTCAGACAGTTTTTGTGCCATATTCGATATGATATATATATTATACATTGACCGGTATGGTGGCTCAGTAAGTCTATTTATAGTTGTGAATTAAAATAATGACCCCGCCCTGAGGACAGTTAACTTGCTCTCCCGTGTCCTGTGGGTTACTTGGCGCAGTCCAAAGACATGCAGTGGAGCTAATTGGTGTCGCTAAATTGCCCCTATAGTCCGTGAACGTGTGTATGTGCCCTTCGATGGACTGGCATCCAGCCTTGTGGCCGGTGCTGCCTACATGATAAGCTCCAGGCCCCCGTGATGAAATGTGTCAAATTCTATCAATGGCATGTTTGAATATATCAATGGACTTTCCGTTTATGGTGTTATATTTGCTTTACAACCCTGTAATCCAGTGCGCTTCCCCCACCCCGACAAATAAATGAAAAATTAAGACCCAAACATTTTACCTGTCGCAAAATAAGCACACTGTAACACTTCACTGTAAACGGAAATATTTTAATTAACCTAACAGCAAAATCAAAAACGTCTGTTCTGTAGATTAGTTCGCATTGTATAATTTCATTTTAACTTGTTACAGTATAACTTAAGATCAGCCATCGTTTTTTACTGTGTTTCTGTATTTGTGTAAAAAGAGATGCCTTCTTTTTGATGTCTAGGGCCTGTCGGTCGATAGTAATTTTATTTTTAATAATAATCGGTAGAATTAATTTACAGGTATTATTAATTCCATAAATAACCATTAAATTTATTATGTCAGTTAAACAGTATTCAAATAGACAGATAGTTTGAAAACAACAAAAAACTAATATAAAAGAAACAAAACGGAACATCTCATAGCACAAAAATTAGATACATTTGCACTTACGTAACAGTGCGTGTCGTTGGATGATTAGTTTAAACGGTAACTACTTTGCATGAACTATTTTATTTCGGCAAAAATTATGGCCTTGACATCAGATTGATAATGTGATTTACTGGACCCTACTACGGATGAAATATTCAAACTATCGATAAATTAAAATAATCCAGGCGGCGTGATGTCCCAAATATATGTGTTTTTTTTTTCAAAAAAAAAGATTAATTCTTTAAAAACTGCGCACGACGCCAGTATTGGTAATACCGTCAATTAATGCACATCTCAGGTCAATTTCATTGGCTCAGCGCTGGGGGAACTGAGGCAGTGGAGGCGGGATGCGTATCCCACGTTCCCCGCGCTCTCTCCAGATTGTGAGCGGACTGGCCGAACCCCCTGTTACTTCCCGCACTAAACCCGCCCCCAGGTTCGTGACATCAACGAGCAGAAGAAGCTTTGCCCATCCACGGACTCTTAGAACAAAACACTAAGTGGTTGTCAGAAGTAGCACGCTGGACCTTGTTTTTGCGCTTGGTAAACAGGCAGGTACTAGGTGATTTTCCCTTTTGTTTTGCTATTTTTGGTCGGCTGGGAAATGAACGCACACCTTTGTTCTTCCCATATTAACTTATTAGATTTATAACTATTTTTATCCTTTGGAAGGACGCATGTTATCTGATTTGCTTTCGGTAGAGTTCGTGTCCTTAATGTAACTGAACAGGACGCCACAATGCTTCCGAGTCCGGTTACTTCCACGCCGTTCTCTGTCAAAGACATACTGAAGTTGGAGCAGCAATCTCGGCAGCACCACTCCCTACATCTCGAGCTACCCCGCGCGCACTTAAGCCAGGATTTGTCACAAGCCCAGCATTTCCAGACGCCTCCCTCCTGCATGCTGAACGCCGGGGAGAGCCCCAGTTTCTCGGACGGAGAGGAAAACATGTCCTATCTTAGCACGTTGTCAGTGCGGGACGGCCCCGGAGAAGCCAGCCTCTCCCCAGACATGTATATTCATACGGCGCTGGGACACTTGACCGACTCCAAATTAGACGGGGATATCGACGAGCAGGAAACCAGTGAGTGACAAACTAAACCTTAAAGATTTTTTAAATACTAGCTCATGTTTTCTTTGACAAAGCGCCTCATCGAACACGTTAAAGCTATAACCTTATTCTTTGTGAATGCCCCTGAAGACTGACTTCGAGGAACAACACGAGAAACTGATAAATCCCTAATACAGCTACACAAAAAGTCTATGTCTAATGTGTAAAAAATATTTATTTTATTAATTAAAATAAATTATACAATGACTGGAAAATATGACTTTTAATAAGCAATACGTGGGTAAAGTACATATACACGCTTTAAATTACTGTTAAATTGTAGTATCTCAGTTTAATTTATATTACTTTTAATATTCGATGTCACGTGGGCTGCAGTACGTAGGCCATGTATCAATATATGTACCAATCAAGTATACCCGGCAAGAAATTACGTGGAACGGCCGGATTAGAGCGTTTAATAGAAAAGTACGGCGATTTAGGCCGAGCGTAGCTGTGTTGATATTCTGTTATCTTGGTGTTATTTTCTCAGAGTCGATGATGAGTATTCTCGTGAATTATAACGAACGTTTCTAAAGCAATAAAGAGCCAATGTCCACTGCTAAATAGTTTTATGTTTTCGGTCAATAATACGTTGAGGGAAAATAGGTAAGCCTATTTTAGGAATTACAATGGGTATATTCCATTAAAGTTTAGTAAACATGCGTTATGATAATGATTTAGTTGATTCTTGGAAATTTTCACTTTATACGTCGCGTTCAATGTGAGGAAAATTTGCACACATACGTGCATGGTATGTGCACCTATACATGCATGACAAATGGTCAATCGGCGACGGAGTATTTTCAGAATATAGACTCTCACTGCTCTGCTTTCACTGTGTCAACAGAGAGTTGCGGTATTGATACCAAAACCGAGGGATGCGAGGATGACCGGCACTTAGACTCAGAGAGGCCGCAGAAGCAGCGGACCAGGCGGAAACCGAGGGTGCTCTTCTCGCAGGCCCAGGTGTTCGAGCTGGAGAGGCGCTTCAAGCAACAGCGGTATCTGTCGGCGCCGGAGCGGGAGCACCTGGCCAGCACGCTGAAACTCACCTCCACGCAGGTCAAAATATGGTTTCAAAACAGAAGGTACAAGTGCAAGCGGCAGCGCCAGGACAAGTCGTTGGAAATGGCAGGACACCACCACCCACCTCCACCCAGACGAGTGGCAGTTCCAGTTTTGGTCCGTGATGGCAAACCATGTTTGGCGGGATCGCAGAATTATAACGCACCGTATTGCGGGACAAACCCGTACAATTACAACGGCTATCCGGCTTACAGCTACAACAACCCAACTTATAACAGCAGCTACAGCTGCACTTACTCCGGTATTCCCGCACTACCATCCACGACGGCTGCTAACGCTTTTATGAACGTGAACCTCGGTAATATCGCGAACCACATCAACGGCTCACCTCAGCCGCAAACACACCAAGGAACGGCGGTTTCACCGTGTCAAGGGACGCTGCAAGGAATCCGAGCGTGGTAGCTTCAAAACAGGCCACAAGTCGTAATTTTTCCCGTTTATATCACAATGATGTTACTGATATATCATATCGAAGATTATTAATCATATTCACAAGTTTGTTACATGCCTGCAGTATTACCAAAACAGTGTTTTGTATAATAGCCTAGAAGCATTTATAAAGCATGGGCTGTAGACTGTGGGAAATCTTGAAAATCCAAATGTTTACTTTTCTGTCAGTAACAGGCAGGGGTATATAGTGTAACGGTCCCAGAAATGAATCGGAGATCCACAGAAGAATTCAAGCAAAATAATGACGCAACAGTCTACTTTTCTGTTATCTTGGACGAAACTGAGCATTTTCACGTATAAACAAACGTAAACTTTATGACCTTTGGAATTAAAGGTCATTAATATGCCAGTACTGTATAAAGATGTCCGGATAACTTCGTACAAAATTAACAGTGTTACGTGGTCGAAGGACACCGGTGTGCTTTACTGGAAGAATAAAATAATATATTGATTAATCAATCTAATCGCTAGAATGTCATTAAATTTTATCAACGACATTAAAAAAAATTAGAAATATACTTTCTGTCCCAGCTGAAAACGAATAGTATTCTCATAAATAATTAGATTCTTGGTTAATGTCTAAGGCCGTTAAATGCGACTGGATTTAAGAGCCGCTCGGAACAACTCACTACAAAGGGCTAAGTATGAAAGCAATTTAAATGCTTGTACTGTGGATTTTAAAGCTGAAGTAGACGTTAGATGAAAAATAGGCTGTCACTAAATTATACATTTGTCATTTTTGAAAGATTATTGTCCCAAACCTATTTTACTTAATGGTTACAAGGTATTACATTTCATTCTTCCGGCAAATA
The DNA here is from genome assembly GCA_026779585.1 of Mormyrus proboscirostris. Lineage (NCBI taxonomy): Eukaryota > Metazoa > Chordata > Actinopteri > Osteoglossiformes > Mormyridae > Mormyrus > Mormyrus proboscirostris. The sequence continues at coordinate 3,685,444 of JAODKF010000047.1, forward strand.
CGGATAAATTAACAAACATTAAAAAAAACAGCTGGGTGTTTTGTCTACTATTACCTATAATATATACAAGTATATACAAGTTATGATCATAACCAGGTTTATGAATAAATGCCACTAATCCGTCACCACCCATTTCAATTTTAAAGATTCATTCTAAATCCACCAAATATCTAATCTCCATAGGCCTGTAAAAATGCCGATGAAGAATAGGTTATTGCGCATGTAAATATAATTTTAGAAAATGTAAATTACATATGATCTGCCCCATGTTGTAAACCACTCCTACTCGGAAGAACAATTAGCGGTATCTAATATATTTTCATGGTGAAATGTTTCAAATATATGGCGCACACACAATTTTATCGACGTAAAAATAGCGTCTATTGTGCGAATTACATTTGTTATGTGTTTTTTACGTTGTTCTGTTATAATTTACGGCATTTGTGTGTGTTTATTCATCAGATTAAATACAAAGACGATTGTCACTCTCTCCCGCGTCTTGTGCTTCAGGTACTGCATTGTGTGTCAGTGGCATTGCTGTGCTTTATTTATTTATTGTTCTTGAACAGTAATGCGTGTGAAATGCACGGATATCAATCGACAGAAGAAAAATGTGGTCAGAGATTTTTTTTAATAACCAAAAATCTTTTGGTCATTGGTTACAGCGATGTGTCCTTTTCTTTGCCTCTTGCCACTTATGGTAAATCTCTTGCTGGAGACAGAAAGGGCAGCCGAGGCACACTCGAATTAATTGTCCAAGTGCCGAATGGTTGTGAAAGGAGGAAGTTTCTCTACATTGCCGAGCCTTAAGGACGCGATTAGGCATCTAAAATACCCTGAAAGAAGCAGCTCGAATTGAGTTGGAGAGTATGAATAATAGTCCTTATTGGATTCATGGACAAAAGGTATGTGGTAGGCAGGCTAGGGACTGGTATGGTGAGAAAAAGGCCCGGCCGCTGAAGGATTGACGTTCTAATATTCCGCATTGACGCGGAGGCGGGGAATGTATTTTAGCTGGCTGGCCGTGCAGGGGACGGATGAAAATGTGTTCACTTTTGTTCCTTCCTTTTTGTTCAAAGAGAAAGAGGTTCTGATTAGGAGGTAGCGCCCCAGCCGTGCTCTTGCAGGGGCAGGCGAGCTGGGGGTTACAGCAGGAGGCGGGCATCTGAAAGCAAGGCCTTTATTGCTACATGTTTAACCATTTCTCCGTTGAAGAAAAAAACTGCGAAAAGTGGAGGGGACTATATAGGACAGAAGGGCGAAAATGAATTAGGAAACGGACAATAAACGACTGCCGATTGAACATGGCTACCCAATTACTGCTAAATCAACAACCGTTCCAGGCGAATGAAAGTTAGGGTTTTTTTTTTTGTTAAATTTTGCCAAGATAATTTTGCACCAGCGTTTTATATATTCTACTAAAAAAACCTCACACAATTTCCCCACCGCCACGTATTATAAAACAACCTTTTGCAAATTACGTAGCGTTAACCGTTTAACGACTGGACACAATCAGTGAATGTCTTCATATTTCTATAAAACTCAGGCACGACCGCTTTTGGAACATATTTAAACAAAACATATTTAGAATAATAAAAAATTCGGAATATTAAAAATACATTAACGCTTAGAAGTAATCGAAATAGATTCTGAGCCTAAACATATCCTGCTTTTAAATATTAAACAAAAACGAGACTTAAGATTTAGTTAGGAAATAAAGCGAAGAGCATGGGTTAAAACTCAAGGGGAGTCGGTATAAACTGTGGGAAACTGCAGAGCCGCATACCAGGCCAGTCAGGGCGAGAGATGGGACGCAGAAAAGAGACAGGCAGAATTTAAACTGAGGCGAAGCAGGCCGATGGATATTAAACAGACAGTCCGCAGGCTTCGCGGAGCCCACGGAAGCTACCGAGGCGAAGCTCTGGGGGAAACGACCAGAGCCGGGATGCTAATCATAATCATGATAGAAAATAAAACACAAAAGCACGTCTCATACACACACGTGCGCAAGATACTCACACGGCATGTATGAACAAAACATCTTTAATAACCTATATGTGCAAAACATTCTTAGTAGACTATGACAGACCTGGAAAATCTGACTCTCTCGGCCATCCAAAGTAACAGAACGGCCTGTGCATTTTGTTAATTTATATAGCCTGTCTTTTGTGATATTTGTATCTACCGACAAATATGTATGCCTAATTAGTTTATTGATATAGTTACATATATTTATGTTAGATATGTATTATTAATGTGTACATTAAAATTACTTATAGGAAACGTAGGACTTTCAAGCCTAGGCCTATATTGTGTATATATATATATATATATATGTGTGTGTGTGTGTGTGTGTGTGTGTGTGTGTGTATTTGCAATTCACATTTTCAAATTGTGTATTTCTTTTTTACATACATATATTTAAGTGGTGTGTTTCCAGCTTTAGTCTAAAATGGGCCTTAGGTCCAGCCATATATGTAGGCCTATTAATATAACATTCAATATGCTAATATAAATGGAAACGGTACGTTTTCACTTAGGACAAAAGATGACACATTTTAATCAGCTAATTGCATTAACCGCACATATCAGTGTGAATATGTGTACCACGATAATGATGTCTTGTTAACAGATTTCAGAAAAATCTGCCATTGATACTGTTCGTGATTACTTACTTCTATACGTCTAGAGAATCCTATTCATCGAATTTTGTTCGCGTTATTCCTTGGGAATCTTCCCATAAATTACAACCAGTGTAGCTGTTTTGGGACACATACGAAACTATCCCAAATTCCCATACGACTTATTCCTTTAATAATCCTTCGATTTGTATCCGCCATTTTCCAATCACAGCATTCTTGTCGTTCCCAGACCATCAGGCGCGCGACTCGGCCAATTCGGCAGAATCGAGTCGCCAAACAAACATCGATTGGATCTAAAGTTTACGGCTCAAATATAACCTTAACTACTAATCTCGTGATAGGGTAAAGCCGACTTTAGGGACTATAGGGAATCCCTAATGCACTAGTGCTATTAATGGGGATTAATTTTTATGTAAACAGAGACACACAGAAAGAACAGGGCTTCAGCTGATACCGGTGGTGTACTATACTTTCAAGCTCACCGAGCGACATACTTGGTGTCAGTTAAGTGGCCGAGGGTAGTATGTAAATAGAACTGGCGACAGGCCGGCGACGCCTGAAGAGGCACCTCAGCGTAAAAACTCTGGTCCTGAGCGCAAGGTAGTCCGATTGGGATCTGCTGGAGACAGTATTATTTCAGTTCGCGGCCCTTCGAAAGCATCAGCGCGGCTGAGATTTTGCAGTGCGTTCATTGGAAACTCAGAGCAAAAGGACACACATCCGGTAAGAAGGAACCCTTAATATACTAACGTTGCGGTGCAATTTCATTTCAGTATGATGCTACCATTCATCTGACATGCCATTAAATATATAACTAAACTATAGCATATTTTCTTTGTAAAGTTTTGTGCTGAAATAGGCTTAAGGGATCACATTAGAAAACACAGATGTAACCTAAAGGCCTGTATGATCTATTTAAGCATACCGGGCGAATTAAGTCACCCAGAAGTTTTTAAATGATGTTCGATTATGATTCAATATTTTAACCCCCATTTATATTTAAGTCACACCCAGTACAAAGACCAACTAACAGTGTATATGCAAACAAATTAATAAATATGCCTAGCTACTAAAATTACAAAGAATTAATGCAAGAACGGGAATAGTTATTTTAAATTATAGGCTCACGTTATTGTATCAGTTAGTATGCTATATGGTACGCAGACAGTTTAAAATCGAGGATTCTCCGAGACAACTCAAATCTACCGTCACTTTTCTCCGAGACATCTCTTTTCTCCTATATAAAACAATAAAAAGGTTAGGCTATTACTATAAAAAAAAACTACCGATTCAATGTTTTTCCTTTCCTTTTTTTAAAAAAATATTTATACATCAGAACCATGACCACATTACCAGTGTGTTTTTTGTATCCATTTAGAGCGGACGAGTATTATGAAAAGGACGCTGACCTTTGAAACATTATCGGCCATTATCTGCTTTAATATCTCGATGGCTCCCGGAGGGGAGGCGAGGAGAAGGGGGGGTGTTTCAGCTATGTAAAAATGCAGTTTTTTGGAGGAAAAAACACTTTGACGTGACAGATGTGTTGATGCGGGCTTGGAGTGCACTGCTTTGTTGCGTCACCGGTGGTTTGTGTAATAAGTGCGCTTGTATCATCACGATTCAACGATGTGGATGAGTAAGCGCCTTTTGCGTAGCATCCTCTTCTGAAAGGCTTTTCTCCCTACTCGACGGCCAAGACAATGCGGTCTCCTTCTCGGCATGTCAGCCTTTCCATGACGCTGAGAAATTAAAAAGCCTCTCACGCGGACATGTTTAGACACTGTGTTCTGGGGCGTCCCGGCTTAGACAGGAGTACAAAAACAAGGGAACAGAGGATATGATGAGACAAGATGAGGCCGCTTATAGAAATCTGGGTGTGGGTGTGTCAGCGCGCGGCGGGTGTGCAGTGGGCGGGGGGAGCACGTTGTCAGGAAGATGCCGATAAACATTCATTTTCAAGGCCGATTTTGAACATCCTATCAAAACAACAAAAACAACAACAATAATAATAATAATAAATATGCTATTAAGTTGAGCTTGCTGTCTTCCTCATACAACATCCGTTAAATCAGATTTGCCTGTTTTATACTCTCCAGATGTTCAGAGTAAACTGGCAGGCATCTGTTCTCCTCCATCTCTTATCAAACGCTTAAGTCAAATTTCTTGAATACTAGCTTAAATTATATCTATTTTCCCAAGTATATCTGTAATCAGTGTCGGTCAACACATTACGTGACATAGGCGGCTGCCTAGGGCAGCATCTTCTGAGGGGGCGGCAACTTAACAAGCCAACGTCCGCGTGGCGTCAAGCTTCACTATGGCTCCACACGGCATTCGGCTGGTACCGATTGTAATGAGTTTAATCTAAATATATTTCTACATCCCAGTGAATATCCAGCTCAAAATCTACGGGGAAAATGCAAAGCCCTATGTAAGCGGTTTTGGAGAGTTGCGGCGGGTGGCGGAACGCGGGAGCACTCTATGTGAGGAAGCACCGCTTTCCCTTACGGCCCAAAGCAGGCTGTCCTGACTCTGCCGTTTTGTGTGCGTGTGAAATTTCCACTCAGTCGCCCCTGTCTGTTTTCCCTCATTCATTTATAGGCAGCGATATCTTTAGTAAATATACGGGTTAAAATAAAGTGTTTCAAGCATCAAAAAATAAATATGTAAAATAACTTGAAATGTCTTTTTCCCCTATACATTAGATTGTATCTTGTTTAATTTTAGTATTTCCTGAGCAAAAAATACTGACGATCCCATTTTAACTTTGATTTACAGAAGACACCCACTAAAATGTCATTCAGCGTAGCAACAGTTTGTACATATTAAGAGCAAAAATAATTACTTTCATCTGGGTTTTCTAGTAGGTTTTAGTTTGATCACACTTTATAGGCCTGTTGCTTCCCTTTGTCCATACACATTGTAACACGTAGGGGTCTGTATAAGTGTATCGTTTCATTTTTACATAAATATGTCTATGTATGTAAATAATATGCTAAGTAAATAACACATATTCCCCGAACCTGTCGTATACTTTAAATCATGCCTAGATTACAGAACTGTATCTGTGCAGTGTAAATTCTATGTAAAAACAGTAAAGAAGTTGTCAGCATGTATTGTTTAAGGAAAAAATGATACAAAACATTGTACATGCACAGTACAATGTGAGTACCGTATGAGTACAGCACCACCACCAATTAGTGCTGCACAACAACTGTGTTAGGATGCTGGCCAGGGGATGTCTGAACAGACAGCTGCGCTTTGAACACACACTGCGCTCAAAAAGCCATCCAAATTGACACACTGACAACACACACTGCGCTTAAAAAGCCATTCAAATTCATACACTGACAACACACACTGCGCTTAAAAAGCCATTCAAATTCATACACTGACACAACACACACTGCGCTTAAAAAGCCATCCAAATTGACACACATTAAATCCAGCCAATAGTGCACTTTGGTTAGTTTTAAAGTTTTCATTTACATATACATATTTAGCATAATATATATATATATATTTTGATATATATATATATATATATATAAATCAAAATTACATAAGATATAGACTGACTGTGTTCTGCGGGTTGAAAATCCAGAATGTGAATGTCAAGACTCCAAACAAATATAAATTGCATGTTAGTAAATTCTCGGAAGGGGGACACAAGTGGAAGCATATGAATACTTCTGCAAGGCAATATCTCCTGATATAAAAAAGTCGTCATGGTAACATGGTCTTTCCCGACGGGTTAAAAGAGACAGATTTGGGGCCGTGACTGTGGCAGGCCTGAGACCGACTAAAGACGGAGCTTCGCTATCTCAGCCCTGACAAGCTGCCAGAGCAGTAAGTCTCCCTGATGACTTCGTGAAGATGGGCCTTCAAAGACGCGCTTTCCCAAGTTCCCCGACGTCGATACGATAGCGGCGGAGACCTCCGGGAAGCAACCGCTGAGTCATTAATCAACCTCAACAATTTCAATATTTATTCTATCCTTGGACTCACTGGAAAACGATTACCGAGGTACACTATAACAAATGTGGCCTTTTTTCTGGGAAAAACCAGGATGTGGCAATTGGGCCAATGGTAGGCAGTGTCGGCTCTTAAATTCTCGTACAAACAGCGAGTTCGACAATAAGCCCAGTAAACACGGCCCGGCTGTTTACATGCATCTGACAAAACAATAATAAATAGCTCAACAGCTAACAGTCCAAAAGTTTGCGTGCAAAAAAATGTAAATATCCCAGGCCTTCTTGACAACGCGGTTCATCCTAAAGGACATTCACATTTCATGGCAATATAATTTAATTATGTCTGTTTGAGCTTTAACTGTTTAAATGCAAAAAAACTCTGATACAAATAGTGCACCTGTTTGCTGTTATGTGAGTTTTTCATTTCAAATATCAAAGACATTGGACAGTGTGCATCTCCAGGGTTAGGAGTTTGAATCTCATCCCGTATCATAAAGGTTTTTGCTAGATACCCCGATTTCCTCCTGCAGTCCAAAGACCCGTGATTAGGGTGATTGGCGTTTCTTGATTAGCCATGCTCTGTGAGTGCCTGTGTCCTGTGATAGGCTGGCATCCCACTGAGGATGCAGCCCTGCTTTGTGGTCGGTACTCCATGGGAGACGTTCAGGGTCCTTCCATGACCCTGAGCGGATTGAAGATGGATGTCAATGAAATGCATTTCACAGGAATTTCAGCAGACTGTTGATTTAAGGCTGTGGACTAATTATGATCGATTTCTAAATCAACCCAGGCATGCACTCAAATCCCAGTTCCAGTTTTTTCTTTGTCTTCACAGCAAGTGACCTTGTAGTCATGAACATTAATGTGTAACCTTGTCTTCCCTTATTCCCAGGGCAGTTGAAATACTTTTCAGCAAATTCACGTAATGTGAATATTTCTGGTAAAATGTCCAACTACCCAAATGTATTAAGTAAACATTAAAAATTAAGTTTCCATGGATAAATGTATCATCCAAAAGTATCCACTACATCTAAAAGCAAAATGAAATGCATATATCATTGTAGAAAATAATTTTGACTTTCAGTTTTTAATGAACTATTTTGAGTGTATTTAACTTGAGTGCATTGAAGTTGTTATGGACTGTAAAAAATGATAAGCTAAAAGAAAAGTTACCACATGGCCTTAACATTTTAAGAAACCATGAAATATCAAATTTGGTCAACAGAAATGTAAGGTTATTTTAACAATAGTGTGTCACAACAACTTATTCCTTAAATTATGTTGACTAACTTGTGTTAGTGTTAGATTAAGTAAGATTAGTTCAACCTAAAAAGCAAGTACACAATACCAAATATTTTGTGGTGCCAACTTGATTTCATTGTTAAAATGCCTTAAAGTTTTAACCTAATTTTAAAATAATTATTGTTAAGTAAAATTAATTAGATCTGTGTGTTTAACTAAAAACATAAATAGGAAGTACATTTTTGTTGTGCAATTTTTTTATATACCTTTTGATTTAAAACCAGTATTCCTGTCTGATTGCTTAAAATATTCTCAGACAATAAAAAATATTTTAAAACATCATAGAAATATTATCTTGCTTCTGAACCATCTAAATGCATTTCTGCACCGTCAGAAAAAAGGGGGCAGCCCTGGTACAGTTTTATCCCCCAAGGCACAAACAGCATGAATGTACCTCAATGGTGCAGAAATGTTCATCAGAGTCCATTCCTGTGCCTTAAAAGGTACATTTACCTACAGCTAGGGTACAATTGGCAGACCATTGAGGGTACTGCACCAGTGACAAGTAATTGTACCCCCAAACTGGTACTTTTTTCTGACAGTGTAGTGTGATCAGATAAATGTACTACATTATAAAAGATGTAAGATGTAACATGTTCACTGTTTTGGAGATTGTTATTCCAAATTGACATTGTTGACAAAACAATCGCACAATAAAAATGTACTTCCTATTTACATTTTTAGTTAAACACACAGATTATTATTTTTTTTTTAATCCACTGCAATGGTGTTGAATAGGACAAGAGTACAAAAGCCCTCAGATACAGATAAATATGTTTCCTGCTGACTGCAGCCACTGGAATGGGTCTTGAGGGGATCTACTCTTGCCAAGTTGCGGTCTTAAACGCAAAGACGCCGCCACTCATTATACCTGCTCTGGGGAAAATGCACTCCTATAGCCACTAGGGGAGTTCTCGCTGTCTCACACCCCTGCTAAATAATTAATTAACGTTATGAAGTCAAGTAAACTTTATTATATTTGTCAATGATTACTGCTTTTGCACTGACCCCTCTGCTAAGTGGCCATTTTGATTACCAATATTGGCCGTCTGGTTAAGAAGATATGACCAACTGTTTAATAGTAAATTCTCACTTTTTTATTATTTTCCGCAAATCTCGTACCATACATTTTGTTCACTTTACTGGCATAGGTGATTGTGACATGGGCAAATTTATCTTAATATTTAACGGCAGCCTGGTTAAAACATTGTTTTTACAGCACAGAGTAATGCTCTCAAGTACATTCAAAATAATACACTGAAACAAATGAAAGTAAAAAATTTTACGCTGTAATTCTGTTTCCAATTGTGCATTTACACACACCTCCATAAAGAACTGTAGTAGTCACCACTCCACTAAACGCCATATTATTATTTTTCTCTTCACCCTCCTGCTCGGGTCATGATGTCGCTGGCTTCCACTACACTTCAGCTTGTGCATGGAACCATAAAAACGTTGTTTTTCTGCGCATGCGTCTCAGTTCAGGACCGTGAGCAGTTCACACCTGAACCTGATATTAGCCACATTTTTAAAATAATGCGAGCAGGCAAACAAGAAAATCTGAGCAAAAAATTCGAATTGAGTACCTATAGGCGTGCAGTGCGAACGTAGCCTTCGTCGAGTAACAACTAATATTATATATTATATATTTGAAACAACTAACATTTTTGAGACAGCTAGATAACGCGTTTTTCTAAGTTTAACTTATTTTTTACCGTTAAGCAGGAACAGTCGCCGAGGTTAGCACGGGAATTTTACGCCATCTACCTTGTTATGTGGGAATTACAATTAAAGCTCGATATTTAAAGCCCAAACTGGATGTAATAGGCCTGTTAGCAGTGACAAATTTGATGAGGAAACAGATTAAAGATCAATTAATATAAGAGACGGTTTCACGAAAGAGGCATGAGATTAAGTGAAAGTCATATGTATATACTAACCTATTTACTCTTCAAATAAAGACATAAGTAAAAGTTTGGGATCTATTTCCATATCTTTCACTAGTATAATATTCCCTGCGATCCTGTCCAGGATGTACCTCTGCCTTGCGCCCTACGCTGCCAGGGACAGACCCCAACAGCCCCTTCGACTGACCAGTAAAGGGGATGTGACCTTGGCCACACAGTGGGGGTACTGAGGTTCCGACAAGCCAAACATCTATTAAAATTATAAATTGTATTGTGTATTACAGCCTGCGAAGTTTGATGGCCATAACACTCACTGAATAAGTGGCTAAGAGTAACAGAAATATAACAGGTATATAATACCAGAGGAGCTCATAACAGCTTATAACAGCTCATAACAGCTTATAATCGACCTTCACCACTATTCTCAGCTTGTAAAGCTTTGTTTTAAACTTCAAACTTTTTAAAACGGCCTTAAACACATTTTCAAAATTATTCTTACAAATTTACAGAATGTTTACAGTATTGTTGGTGTTTATAAAAGGTGTTTATCGTACATTTTTCTTATAGGTCTATTTATCATTTCACTACCCAAATTTGCCCTTTAGCCGACCTCTAAAGCAAAGTGTAGATATTTTCAAACATCTAGATATATTGCTAGAGGAATAAGCCACGTTTGTCACAGATTCAAAAAAGTATATAGCGGACCAGTAACACCTGGTTACATTTTGGGGTCAACAACTGGGACGGCACCAGCTGTGCCGAAAATAAACATCGTTATTTTTTCCATATAAACCTGGGCTGTGCAGAGAGACAATATGTTGCCATTACACATTATAAATCTCTGAAATTCATGGGTTATTGTTAATTTTGTCCAGTAATTTGAATGTTTTTTTTTAATAGGCTTATATCAGCCTCTTCTTATAAATAAACAAGAACAGATTGTGATTTCACTGTCCTGGCACTTTTCTCATATATCTCATTTAAAATTATGCATTTTAATTTTTGATCAACTATTGGAAAAGCAAACATGTAGTAAATCAAACACCCCATGCGTGTTTAATGATTCATGGCCAGGAAAGTACACGCTGATGATTTTCCGTAACCTTTAATTTCCGTTGCGCAGCCGCAGTGCAGGAGCGTGGTCATAGTGCGCGCTCTAAGCGTCTTTTTATTCACTTTGACGTGGCACTCGGCGGGATTTGCTTTTTGCTTGTTGTAATGCTCTGGCGTAAAATCATAGACACGTTAGCGTTGTAAGAAGGAAAGTTCGATAAGTACCGTTGAAGGATGAATACGGATGATCCTTTTTCACGCGAATTTAGAATAAACCTAATTAAAATACTTTCATGGTGTGTCGTATCTCGCCGCCTATGTGCCAGTCTTGTTTTGTTAATCCCACTGGATTAACGCCTACCCAGGGCAGATACTGTGTATTTTCGCTGTTTAGTCTAGAAATGCCCATACCTATTAGCAAGTAAATTACAAGTCATGTGAGGCAAAATATATTTCAATTCATGCCAGCAATTCAGATAGCCGCTTAGTAAAATAAGTGAATCGAACTTCACTAAAAGAGGGCGTGGGCGGTCACTGGGCACATCCATCCATACATTTTACATACCTGCTTATAATAACCCAATAAATGCAAGCCGTTAACGCGAATGAAGATTTAGAAATCTGACATCTAAGGGGAATGTAGAATTCAGACGATTTGAAAACAATTTCAAACAACGACAACAAAATAATAATAATAATAATAATAATAATAATAATAATAATAAT
>JAODKF010000047.1:3697150-3718191 GCA_026779585.1 Mormyrus proboscirostris
AATAATAATAATAATAATAATAATAATAATAATAATAATAATGCGTCTCAGGTTTAATACATTTTTCTCAAAAGTTGAACAAATACCCGAGTTCAAAACTGATTCGGCTCAGTTGTTCTCTCTATCGTTAGTGTAACACTTCAGACGCGGTAAACGGAAGAGCCACCCCATCTATAACCATGTCATAAGGCATGGGGGTAACGTTACTACGGAGAGGTGCAGGTGAAGTGCACTGTATTGTTCTGGAGATCGCCAGAATTACGTCGGACATCGCGAGGACTGCCAGCGCCGGGAGAGAGGTCTGGTAACGAGGAATCTGCGGGGCAGGAACTGCAAAATGCGGAATACGAGTGGGAATTTCATTTCAAGGTAGCAATTATGTTTACCAGCAGAGAATGATGCTTTAGGTGTTTAAACTGCAGCTAGAGTCGACGGGGTATATATGACACAGTCGGGCGGGCGTCGGTGCAGATTCTTTACGTTTGTCTTTTTTAAAAAGACTGTAGCCTATATTTTTTTCTTTATCAAAATTATAAAAATATTCGATTTAAATATAATTAATCTGCATTGAAAATATTGGAACGAGACTCGAGGTGCACATATAGTCTGTATACCGTAAATGAATCGCTTCATTTTTAGAATAACTTATCAGAGGGTAAACAACTAGTGGAAATTTTGCGGATAACACAGTTCTTTCCAGAAACCAGCCTAAAATTGAGCGTTTTCCAGAGCCCCCCTTTTCACGGGCTGGACTTTAAATTGGAAAGGAACACCGTTTCCGAGTGCACTCCATTATACTGTCCGAAATGAGAGATGAGATACCGCATCTTTCCGCTAACAGCACAGCTACATACTAGGTGAGGAAATGCGCAGGGAGTCTCTGCGGTGAATTAACACTGCTGTGACAAATACCTTCCAAACAAACCAATATCACCAAAAATATTTGCAGACAACATGTATTTTTGTATTATGTTACAATGTTGCTGGGTTAGGATGAATAATATACTCCGTTATAACTAATCACATCACCTATTATGGATAACTTACGCGGCCAAATGATACTTCTTGAAATAAGCAAAGCTGTGCACATGATTGAATTCATCAAAGGCATTACGGGATATATATGGCTCGAAAAGGAAATTGAAGGCGTTTAGTGGAATATGTATAGCATTGTGTAGGGATTCTCGTGTATCTATGCATACAGGCCTATGTATGTGTTTATATCACACACACACACACACACACACACACACACACACACTCACTGTATGGGACGTTTAATAATACACGTTATTGTAAAATAATTCATATGAAAATTAGGATGCGGCGGCGTATATAATATAATTTAATATAACATAATATAATGCATACATTCCTCTTTTGATATACGTGTTTTGTAAAATCGTAAAAATTATATCATTGTCTTTTGTGCTAGTGTATGATTTTTGCAAATTTTGTTTTTCTTCCCATAATTTTATTTTCGATTTCATTTTTGCTATTTTTAAATAAAAAAACAGCATCTAAACTTACGCTCACCGTTATATACAAGTATATAACGTCCTTTACTTAATTGCAGCGGTTACAATTCCATGTTAATAATTAGGTCAGAAATATAAAGTGAATTTATATAATTAGTATTATAAGTATCTTAATTAAATAATTGAACACATACATTCGAACAAATTTTAGTTTGAAAGTGATATATTTCCAGTATCTTTGTATTTGTACATTTTATATTTAGAACTGGCGAACAGAACTGCACGGATCATATACAATTAAATATACCACGACAGTAAAAATGAATCAAATTGGCGTGCAAGCCCAGCAAGGAGAACTAAGAAGATTACAGCAGTTTGTAAGCGCACTGAAGATCGTAAAATCATTGACGCTAACTGGTACAGTCGAGAACGTGCATGTGATTTATTACCATATACAAACAAAACGGCGAGAGCATTACTTGCAAAGCTGATGTCAATTTGTAAGCAGTTTACTTTTTATATATTATTTATTTATACGGTTTATACTGTCAAAAATGTATAGTCTATGTTTGATAAAACCTAGGTACAGATAAAGCTTAGAAGAATAAAGGATGCACGTGATTTTATGGGACAATCAAAAGGAGTACCAATTATCTCCGGAATTGTTTTTCAGCGCAGCTGCACAGCTACTTAAAAGATAGTTTAGTTATATCGGTACTTTGTTTGCAAACAAGTTAATATTCCTATGTTTCAGGCAAATAAACAAAAAATAAATGCACATCATAACTAAAACATGTAGCGTATGTATGCAATTTGGTCCCATTGCCTTTTTAGTGGTTCTCATCGTGGGGGAACAGCGTTTGTGGATTTACAGTAAACTTCAGTATTTTAAGAACATGATTAACTGCATGTCGGCTGAACCCTTACTTAGTATAAATTGCTGAAAAACCTGAAAAAAAACGCGGAGAACCAGTGCCAAACCAATTTATTGTAGAGAAATGATTTCAAAGGAAAATACAACAGTTTTATCCTATTACAGAGTTATTTCAGTGCAGTAATTCTAGATTTAGTAACTTGCTCAAAGATGCCGTAAATGCGGAATTGCAGCTATTTTTCAAGTAACAATAGGCTGCCGTATGCCTTACGACCCTACAATGTCATGCTATTCGTTAAAGGCAATCATAAAAACACATATACACAGTACGAGTACAAACTGCTATAAAACGAGGCCAGATAGTTGTTGTACGGTATTTTATTTTTGCCACAGCGGTGGCATCGAAGATCACGCGCCTTTACATCTTTATCTGCTAACAGCCCCGTTGTCTCCTAACTTTTCCCCGATCAGGAGATCCTGCCCCAGCCTGCCAGCTACACAAAACGGCAGTTATCTGAGGGTCATTGTCATGCTGCTATAAGCCGCTCCCGTGCCGCTGCTGACGGATATCGTACTTCAGACATGGTAAATTCCTTTCCGAATCCATTTTGATGCAAACCCGTGTTATAGCTGTTTTATTATAAAAATGACTCGGACTGACACCTTGGAGGACAAGAATTGGCTCCTAACTATGGATAAAAATAAACAAAAAAGGTACGATGTAAAACTAACTTTTTGGGAAATTGGGTAAAAATACTTTGGTCATGGACTATGGCGTGAAAAACTGGTCCTGGCAACATCGTTCAAAGTGTCATGTCACATGACGTTAGGTAGATGGTGCGGTGCTGTTACTGAATTTAACGAGAACTCCCCAGATTCACGGCGTTTATAAACCAGTCACATTTTCATTAAACCAATAAATCGCACATGTAGCCGCAAGCAGTCATGCAGATGTCTACAATATAAATAAAACGTAGTATATATCACGAGAAATGGCGGCAAATTGCACCGAATCGCCTCCTAAATATTGCCGTCAGCTGATCAGGTCAGCACAATGCTGAGGACGGTCCGTCATCCTGGCTCTGACGTGTATGCAGCGTTAGAGGTGAGGGTCCATGTTAGTGTTTTGGCAGGGCTGGTTGCTGATGCATGCGACTGCAAGGTCCCATAGAGAAAATCCGGAAAGGAGGTGAGTGACCGTTAATCCCTTTGTTTGGAAACGGCAGAAGTTTCCCCTGACCGACAGCCTCTCCTGCTCCATCTGAGCTTCAGGGCTACCTCAGCTCATGGGGGCGCTGGTCCATCACACAAGCCAGTATGAGGGGAGCCCCCAGCTAACATACCCCTATGCTGGCTTGTGTTTAGTAGAATACTGCATTGCATTGTGCTAAAACAGCATATTCCTCACACTACCTTTCAACAGGACCCAGTTAAACCACATGAAGCAGTCTAGGTATTTAGTGATTAAATAATGTTATTAGTTTCTGCTCCAGGAAAGAACAGCTGTTGCAAACTCCTTACCCGGCATTATCCCATGCAGTGTACAGCACAACGTCCAGCCGAATGGACAGGTAACACTGTGACTATTCCAGTGTACAGCACAACGTCCAGCTAAATGGACAGGTAACATTGCAACTATTCCAGTGTACAGCACAACGTCCAGCTGAATGGACAGTTAACACTGTGACTATTCGATAACCATAATGAAAACAGAGATTCTTCCTTTCATCGATTAACGCGTTTTTTTTCCCCCACACACTGAGGCGTTGAAGGAACCATTGACAGAACGTCAGAACCTTTGACCCGCGCTTCCCAAAGCGCCGCAGAGAAACAAACGCAAGATTAGGAAGGTTGACCTCAGCGAGCAGGGCCCACCCAGGCTGTTTAGGGACCAGTGTTATGTAAGAAGGTGGATACAAAGAAAGGCAGTTACATAGGGAGCTCAGGGCTTCTATCTGAAGAATAAAACACACAGTTAGGAATCGGACATTTTGTGCAGAGGCAAACAACCGTTCTTAATTCTGGGAAACTCACCCAGAAGAAAGCAAAATATGGCGAAATGCAAAGTCACACACAGACGCACGCAGCACAAGGCTAGGGTACCACCCTGGATGCGGTGCCAAAATTAAAGATGCAAGATCTTTATTGACCACGTGCAACAGATGCATTGCAATCCTTGTATGTCCAGCCATACTTGCTTAGAAAGAGACTAAACACGGTGTCAAACAATACAGGCAGCGTAAAACAATACAAGACTAAAATTAGACAATGAGATAAAGAAGTGCAGGTGGCATGAATGCGGACACTGCCTCGTGTTTGCTGGTATAGAGACACTGCAGAGAGATGTCCAGTAGGTCTGAAGCTGGAAGCAGAGGAGGAATTATATAGCACAGATGTTCTCAGGCTGGCTAGGCCTGAAAGCCTGCGGCTGCTGTCGCTGTGCAGCTTCAACTGACGTATTTACAGAAGCGCTGTCACTTTAAAGGAAAGTGGGGAGGGTAGAGGGGGCAGGTAGCATGGGCGCGTGGCGTGTGGGAAGAGTTTGCCTTTTGGCAGACCTTGGTGGATTTCCCCACACGCTGCCAGCCTTCGGCGGTCCACTAGCCAGTCTCATGCCAGCTAAATTGCCATATTTCTCTTCATGGCATGGTGAGATGTCCCCTGACTACCGACTGGGTGTCTGGCACTCAAGATCTGACCTGTTTCGATGGCTGGAGACAGGAGGGGATGGAGGAGTCCTGTTTCGGTACAGTTACTGCGCCTGATGTCGTTATTCTCTGTCCATGGCTTAACCCTCTCTCTTACCCATGGCCGCTTTTCCAGGGGTCTTTCAGGGTTTCCACAAACGTTTTTTTTTTTTTTTTTTGATTTCATGCTAGAGAATGAAGCAAGAAGCAGCCCATTGGATCCCATCATTGCTGGGACTGCATCAATACTAAGACTATTTTTTTAATGAAAGGGTCAACTTGGCACCCATCCTCCAGGTGCGGAATGTGTCCATCTCTCAGGTTTGGATGCAGGAGGGAGCGCGACTGAGTCTCCAGGAAGAACGTGAAAATGAAAGGGTGTCCAAACATGCTATGCGAAGGACATGTCACGGTAAACACCTCCATACCATTTCCACACTGATTTCCAGCTGTGTGTGAGTCTTAAACAATATCTTGCTCTCAGACCAAGTTCCTGATTGGCTGGCTCTGCTGATGCCCCCCTTTCTGATCACATAAAACACTGTTTCCCAAACCGATCCTCGGAGATCCATAGACGGTCCATGTTTTTGGTGCCTGGTCCCTCATAGTTCCCTACCAGCCAGTCCCCAGGAGCTGGGAGGGGGCAGAACATGGACTGTGTGTGTCCCACAGACCGGGATGAGAAACACTGAGATAAAGGCTCCATTCTTCACTTCACAAATGCCTCCGGAGAAAAAACAAAAGGTTGTGGTTACGTCGCCATCAAAACCGAGATAAGAGCGTAGTAGCGAAGGGGCATAAAGGCGAAGACTGAAGGAAGCCCAACTGTGCCTCAAGGACGGCTCTGTTTGCAGCAGTGTATCACTCTATGCCAACACAGGCTCATAATGTAACTGTGAACTGTTTGATCCGGCATTGACAGAATCACAATGCACAATTGCCAAGTACAAAACAGACAAGGAATTTGAACAATTTAAACATATTGTCAAGACACAAGAATACACAAATACACAAGAATACACAAAACAATAAACACAATAAAAATAAACAGATAAGAAATAAAGATGTCATCAATAAATAAACATGTACATGTATAAATAAAGGTAAGACATCCAGATGTAGGGAACAAACTTTTAAAGTTCATAATTGTGTAAAATACAGTGGGTGATTGGCCTATAGGTCTTTTTTATAGATATTCTGTTCTGTGAGCACTTGGGGAAGATTGAAGAGGAATGTGTTTTTGTTACTTTTACCTAGTAAAATACCCATCCACCCATATTCCATACCATTTACACACCAATAAAATCCTGTATTTATTTTGCACCTCTGAGATTTACAGGTTTTTTTCCCTCCACACATCCACTGTGTTTATACATATTCACCCAGAGTACAGAGTTGGTGAAGTCGATCGAAACTTCTCACCTTCCAATTCCACTTACATTACAATAAATATGCTGCAGCCGGGTCTCATTTATCGCTGGGCTGTAGGATGCGAGGGGATGGTTCATTTACAGAATCAGACTAATTAGATTACAGTGGCAGTTAGTGAACAAGAGTGAGCACAAGAGACGTCCGTCCACGACCATCAAAAACTTTGCAAACTCCAAGTCTACACAACAGTCTGTATTCAATCTTCATGGTCCTAGTAAAACAGCACAAAGATCAGCTTTTGAGTCCCCCCAGCTTCTGTGCCTTTTGTGCTGGGGGGCTTGTCCCATCTTTGACTGACACCCCAGCCATGAGTCCTTTGAGGCTCCAGTTCAAAGAGCAGAAGGACTAAAGCGATTTGCCAGCCCAAATAACACCTGTGCTGCACTACCGCCCCCCCCCCCCCCTCCAAAAAAAAACATCATACTACCTGAGGGTGAGTGACTTTGAGTGACATTTCAAGAGTGTGGCAGCATCTGTGTATGACTTTACACATAGATAGGAGGGTGATTATGTTGTTTTTTTCAGAAAGCCTTTAGTGAGGGCTATTCTATGACACCCAGAACATTTTGGAAATTCACCTTGTGAACAAGGGGGGTGTAGGTGCTTGGCTACAGCACACCTGTGTCCCCTACCCCAAATCCCACCTCAGGGACTTAACTCCTCGGTGTCCAGGAGGGGGTACTGTTGGTACTGATTCTGTGGCATGGACTTATCACAAATTGACTGAAAACACACACACACAGAGTTTGGAAAATTGACAGTTATGCAAAATGACAGCCAGGCTCACACATTAAAATGAGCTGCAAATATTTCCTTGATGCACATTAAATTAAAAATAAACGATACACATGCAAATATTCATTATACTCAAGGTATGCAATAAAATTAGTTTTTGATGATATAATTTCACAGTCTGCCTCGTGCCTGTAGCCTCTGGGATAGGCCCCAGACCCCTGTGACCCTGAATAGGACAAGCAGTTTCAGGTAATGGATGGAAGGATGAATTTTACAGTTTGTTCAGCTACAGTATAGACTGCTAACACAGCTTGTCTGTAAGTGATGTTTCATATGTATGTACCTATTGGCCTTTACTTTGTATTTTGGTGATTTTTTAGGGTTTGGTGGCGGCCTGAGTCTTATTTAGGTTCAGTTTGTATGTCGTGTATGTGGGTTTTTTTTTCCTGCACCCCAAAGACACAAGCTGCACTCTGTCTGAACTTGGAAGTCAGAGTTTCTGAGTTCCTGGTTGGAAATTTCAACTGGAACGCCTCCTGAAGTTGGAAAGTCAGAGAGAGCTGTGTAACCCGACCTTAGAATTCAACATGTCTGCACCATTTATCAACAGGAGTTAAAGCTGTAGTCTTATACTGTCTATTACCACTTATGTCTTATTTGTGTTTCATTAAATCGGTTATGCTGGCCAACCGCACTCTGTGGATGCATTGCTATGGTGTTTGCCTGCACAAAATACTGCCTAATGTGCTGTTATCAATGGCTAACAATTACCAGGACGAGAACTGGGGCCCATTTCACAAAGCAGGATTTCATGCTTAGCCAGATAACTACTGAGAATTGGTTGACAGCATTTTTAACAACACGTAAATGCAGCCGCCCCCCCCCCCCCTTTGCTGTGAGGCTTTATGTGGCAGAGTCGGCTGTCTGGGAGGTCTTTACGGGTCACCTTTTGGCAGTACGCACTCATCACCCTACCCTCAGCAATGGAGACCATTAGCAGTGTCAGGGCACTATAAACAGCACGATTTATGCAGGGCCGGTACATCTTTTTGTGGCGATTCAGCTCGATTTTCCAGTTTCAGATAAACAGTGTGCGGCGGGACAGATTCACAGGGAACTTTCCAGAAGCTTTCTTATGACAAATGATGCTGTCCCGCGGTGGAGTTTGCCGTTACTAATGGCGCTGTAGCCTGCGGAGGTTCACACACTCACACGGGTGGGTGCATATGAACGAGTGTCAGACTGAAAGATTCTTTTTGTAGCCAGACAAGTATACCAGTTCCCAAAATATCAGCGGTTTCCAGCATCCAGTTACTGTATTGGTTCATTGCCCTGGTTCCTCCCATGGGGGGGGATAATAGCACCTGAGAACAGATACACCCTCCCCTCATAAGATCACCTGTCACATCCATAGTGTACTTAAATACATTTCTGTAGCTAAAGAGCAGCTGTGGTTTCCATGGTGATGTGCCAGGTACCTCAACCAATCAGCTGCTCTGAGGCACTGGTTGTTTCAGTCTCCTTTCCTCGATATTTACCAGAAACCACCAATCAGCACTGGTGTCTAAGTCCTGGCCAGCAGTCAAGTTTTTTTTCATGTGGGACCTCTAAACATTCTGAACATCTGCAACATTAGAAAAACTCATCGTAGTCATTTGTGGCTTCCCTCCACATTGTCCTCCCACTGGGGGCAGCCAGTCATTCTGGTGTAATTCAGACGAGAGCTGAGGATCCAGCCTCAGAGGGCACCTTTCAGGAAGGATCAGGGATGGGTCAAGAGTGGGTCAGGGAGAGGTGAGGTTAGGGTCTACAGAAGTTCAGGAGAAGGTCAAGCTGGGAATCTCCCTCCAAGCGTCAACCAACAAGGGTAGAGCTGGCAGCGACTACTGCCCCCCCCTTTTTACACAGCTGTAACCCCCCCCAGGATGATACTAAGCAGATGCAGTGAAGTGGAAATGCTGCCAAGGAAGTTCAGGATTTGTGTCATCTCAGAATGAAGGAGGAGCCCCAGATAATCTCCTGTAAGCTGAGTCCCACCTGATGCCTTCATGTCACTGAGGTCCAGGAAGTCAGATGAAAAATTCCAGTTTCTAATGGCATGAGGGAAGCCTGTCATTTCTTCAGAAAAGAGGCAATATACATAAATGTAGGGACATTAAAATAAGTGAAGTAAATTAAAACTGTAAAGTGTTTCGCTGTGAAAGCCTTCAAGACACACCCACATCACTGTGAAGGCCTTTTCAACACCATCCACATCACTGTGAAGGCTGCCTCAATACCCTCCACATCACCATGAAGACCTCTCAATATACTCCCATATCACTGTGCAGGCCTTCTCAATACCCTCCACATCACTGCAAAGGTCTTTAAATGCTTTACACATCACTACAAAGTCCTTCTCGATACAGTCACATCACTGTGAAGGCCTTCTCAGTTTCCACCATACCATTGTGAAAGTGTTCTTAATACCCTCCCATATCACTGTGATGGTCTTGTAGACATTTTGCAGGTCACTGTCAGAATGATCTAGACACATACCATGTCACTGTGAATTTGATCTTGTGAAAGCCTCCCACCTGTGGCCTTCACGGTACACAGGCTGACATAGTGCTCCTGATGTGCACCACGGACCCATGAAGGCAGGCTCACGTGGCGTGAATCTGGGACAGCTCCCGAACTCCTCGACCCAGCCGGTTCGATTCCAGCAAAACGGGGATCATCTATCTGTCAAGTTTACTGCGTTTTTGTTTAAGGTACATTCCTTAGAGTCGAGGTTGCCCTGCCAGAAAGGCCAGCCTGGAACACACAAAGCTGGAAAATGATCCAGTAAAATCCAGCTGTTTGCCGATGGACCACGAGCAAACGGCACATCAGCGGCGTCTGTCCGACCGGGCTGGAGCAGTGTCGGATGCTATGGGCTGCAACTGCTTTAGCGGCTACTGATCTAGCCCCTCTGCCTGAAAGGTTGCTCATCCAAGTGCCAGGAAGCTCTAATTTTAACATTACCTTGCACTGTTTAGTTTTAAAAAGCTCTTATAAACATGTAAACCATTCAGTAGCTTATTTAAGCCTCTTTTGCTAATCTTCTAATCGACGGCATTGAGCCAAACAGGAGAGGATCTGGCTGTATTGTCAGAGCAGGATTCCAGCTGGCTGCAGCGTTTCAGATTAACCCCCAGAAGGCTCACGCACCCCCCCCCACCCCCACCCAGATAAGCGTGACTGGATGGCGGAGTGGCATGGAGCCTGCTCTCTCACTGACTATTTATATAAGGATGGTTCTGGAAGACTCCAGGGCACGCAAACGCACTCAGACACGCAATCTCACACACACATGCACTCACACACATGCAGACACAGACTGACAGACAGACACAGGTAGGCACACACACACAAAAAGACACAGGCACCCACACACAGACACAGATACAGACACAGACACGAATAGACACAGGCACCCACACACAGACACAGATACAGACACGAATAGACACAGGCACCCACACACAGACACACATACAAAACTCTAATCCCAACAATCACAAGCGTAACCCCTACCCAGCCCTAACCCCTAACCATAAGTAATAAAGTGAAATACGAGACTTTTTCAATTTTCAGTTTTTGATTCATAGATCTTTGTGGGGACCTGAAAAATGGTCCCTACAACTTCAAACTTCAACAGGTTTTTATTACATTGTGGGGGACATTTGGTCCCCGCAATGTAATATAAACCTAATCTACACACAAACACACACACACACACAAACACACACACACACACACACACACACACACACACACACACACACACACACACACACACACACACACACACACACACACGGGACCTCGCAGGCCAGAGCTACACCTAGCGCTGTGCGTCTGACGTTTATTTACACGAGGTGCCACAATGTCTCTGCCGGCAGGGGCTTACTGGCACAACCCTCACCTACACCCAACCCCCCCCACCCCGAAACACAAACGTAAGACATCCGATCCAGTGTCGGGTCTCCCGTGAAAGTGTGCCTCCAATTCAGAGCATAAACAAAACCAGTGAACGGAATTAACGACAGACCATTAAAGTGCCTGGAGAAGGTGCCACGAGAGAACAGGGGCAGTGGGCACTAAGGCTGGTCGCCAACACCTCGTAAGCATTTACCCAAGGTCAACCTCTCCTACCAGGGAACGAGCGACATCTCAGGACGCACCTACATCAGACGTGTAAAGAAAGGAACATGGGCTGGGTGCCGTGAAGGCTAATGGGGACGCGACCCCATTGATTCTTATCCAGCCCCCCCCATACACTCGGAAGGGTTTATTTAAAAACATGTTATATTTCTGGAGGCATGTGTGTTGGTGTGCAGGGTGAGGAGACCCTAAAAGGAAACTTCTGGGCTACTGGTGGGGGTGGGGTGTCAGACCTTGGAGAGGGGCAGTGGGAGAAGGTTTGAGTCATCAAGCAGGAAGCAAAAGCAACAGCGAGGTGATGAAGGTGAATTTGAGGAGACATTTCAGATAAATGTGTTGGCTGGGACTCCTCAACCAATAGAATTACACATCAACCCCCCCACAGCTAACAGACAATCATGCCAGCGGATTATGGGTATTGCTTTTCTGCTCAGTGACACCATTTCTAACAACCAAAATTAGTCCATACTATAACGTCATTTTCTTTTTGTAATTTACGTACATTTTTATCTTTATCTTTTATTTGAAAACTGTTACACCTGTAGTTTATTAAAATTCATTAAACACCAAATAAGATGACTGTATGTCTGGTTGTCTTGATCAGCACAGGTTATGGCCACATCCTGGGGGCAGCTTCACTAGGGGCCCCGAATGTCTGAGGCTCTCCTGCTTTCTGTACACTGGCCCCGCTCATCTAATCGTCACCCAACTCAAACCAGAGTTGAGATCAGAGTGATAACTACAGCAGATAAGTCAGGTGGCAAACTTTTTGTGAAAGACTCACCCTTCTGGGAGCTCCAGGAGTCTCACCTCATACACATCTCAGGTGTGGGAAGATCTCAAAATTCTTTAAATGTTCTATAGAGCCAGAACACTTCAGGAGCACCTGAGGACCATCCTGGGGTCACTGAAGGGAAAACGACCTCCAAAATTTTCTTTCTGATCAAATAAATCCATGATGTCAGTCTGTTTACCTGGAATGTGTTTAATGCTTCAGAATACGCCAAGGACCTTCAACTCAACAGTCTATACGCTTCACATTATTTTGAAATTCCCATTTTCATTTTATAATTGCACTTTTAAGTAATGAACGTCAAACCTTCAAACATGTATGCACTATAAGAGGGAATGTTTTAATGACGAATACTGTTGAATTGAGCCAGCTTTGTGGGTTGGGGAAGCAGCTTGCTTCTGGAGTAGTAACGGGGGCGTGGGGGGGGAGAAATCTTCTGGGTGTAACATGAAATAATAAGACTCAGGTGAAGTATGTGTTCCTGTTTGGGCAGAAGATTGCTCAGGGGAAGCTGGTTGACTGTATCAGTGATGAGTACACATGACATGTCAGACAATGTGCAATAAAGAGACATAGTCTGTCTGAGATTAACTACCATCAGCCTTTTGTGGTGTGACTCACACACACTTAACAACCAAGAACCCCTTTGGGCCAGCATTTCAGAGCTGGGAACCACTGCCTCTGTGAATCTGCACTGGGAGGTCTGTGAAATCTCAGCAGTTAAGGATTAGGTACAAGCCCCATCTGAGAAGGTCTGGGTTCATGACGGTTACATGTACAGTACCAGTCAAAAGTCTGGACACACCTGCTTTTAATGCCTTTATCACTACTTTAGATTATAGCAGAATGGCTCGAGGCAGTGAAGTAATACATATCAAATACTGCAATGACCAAAAGAAGTCTCAAAATTATCTAAAATTCTGGACGCTTCAAAACAGCCCCCTTTTGCTGTAATGACAGCGTTTTAGACTCCTTTCAACCAACCTCCAAATGTGGGCACCTCCAACAGTCCTGAAGGAGCTTTCACAGGTTCTGGGCATAGGTTGACTATCTTGCTCTTACTCTTTGACCCAACTCATCCCAAGCTCTATAGGGTTTAGGTCAGGAGATTGTGAGGGCCAGGTCATCTGTCACAGCACTCCATGTTTCCTTTTTCATAAGTACTTATATAACCTTGAGATGCGCTTGGGTTCATTATCTTGTTGAAAAACAAATGATTTTCAGTAGGTGTGGGCAGACTTTTGACCGGTCCTGTGCATCCTTTGTGATTCTGTGCATCCTTTGTGATCCTGTGCATCCTTTGACCAAATGCAGCAACATCCTGTTGTGGCACCCCTAGCAATGATCACAGATGCTCCAGGAGCCAACCAACATCTGCCATAACGACCAATAGGATGCACTGGTGGTTAATGTCCAGAGGGGTCCACAACTGCTCACTTAAGCCAATTTCTAGCAGTATAAACCAGTAAGTGGACAGTTATAAGATGTATGTATAAGCCTGAGTCATATAAGCAAGCAAGCACAGCCTGCTGTAGTCCCACCAAGTTACTTCACCTGGCTGTCAGCATCAAGGTGCTATATCTGAAACGCTGTTGGCAAGTGACTGGCAGGGCACTTGAGCAGGTGGAATATCCGGTGACTGTCCACCCCCCCCACCCGGCCTGCGGGTCAGAAGCCAACGGCAAGATGCTTTCCAGGTCAGTAACAAACGAGTGGGACCATGGTGCAGTGGTACTGGTTTCCCCCCCTCAAACAGTGAGCACAGCCAGGCACCTGACACACCAAAACAGAAAGCAACATGCCAGATGCCTTCTGTACAGCTCAGAAAAGGAATGAAACAAGTGTGCCCCCTAGTGAAAGTGATGGGAAATTCAACCTTTGACATGACACAGGACAGCAGAGAACAAAGTGCTTAATTTCTGAATACATCATATCCTAGAGAGCTTGAGGCCATTTAGATCGCCTGACATACTACAGCTTAAAAATCTGCGTATTGGCGCATGGCTTGAAGATAATGAGCCAATCGGGTGGGGATGTCAGGGCGGGAGAGCCGCCGTACCCGTACCATGTCCGATTCTCGAGTCGGTGCGTAGGTGTGCTGGAGGCCAGCTGGCAACCAGGAATGTATAAAAGAACCAATGACAATGGCCTAAAAGCCACAGGGGGGAGGGATTGCATGTCTGTGGAAACTGAGTGGACAGGGCCCCCGTATTCATAGCTCGGGGGGCACAGCTGCAGTGAAACTCCCCCTGTGCCCTCCTTTCACCACCCCCTCTCCCCCGCCATATGGTGCAAAGCCCCTGCGACGCGCTGCACACCTGCATCTGCTCCTTAGCCGCAGGGGCGGCGACACCCCAGAGACCGCGGGCAAGGCCGCGTTTGCCGGCGTGACGCGGGAGGAGAGGAAGCTTCAAAAACACAGCTGGCCCATCGAGTCCAGCCAAAACACGTCGGATTCTGGAAACGAAAACGAGGCACTTTAAAGAGAAAGCTCCGGAAAACCCGGTGTCCTCGGACTCAATTACCCAGGGACTGCTTTGGGATTTTCACGTGGACAGATGAAACCCGCCGCTGGCGGAAACGGCAAGCTTGCGAGGAGCTGTGAGGCGCGGCGGTCCGGACGCTGCCCCGACGATGAGATACACACCTGGGAGCTCTCTCTTCCCTGGGGGACCCCAGTTATTTGGCCCCCAGTCTCCCTCCCACCCGCCGCCTGCTCTCAAACAGGTGGCAGGGCTCAGCTATGGGAGGGGCTCATCCTTAACAGGAGACAGACATGTCACACCATCATTAACCACCCCCCCTTCAGGGATTCCTGCACCTGTGCCTGAGGATGTCAGGTAACACCAGGGTCAGTCCCAGAAGGCCGAGCATGAGCTGGTCAGGTCACAAGACCACTAAAGACAATTTGTTTAATGTTACAAATATGCAGATTAACATTTCCAATGCATTTTTTTTGGCCTATTATTGCTATTATCAATTCGGAAGACATTTCTAATGTAATTATCAGCAGAATGTAATTAATCACTAATAGGAGTTATTTACAGATGATTCCCCAAGTAACTAAACTGTCTGTGAATTGTTCCGCTAGCAGGAAGGGATTTGCTAAAGTCAGTCCTCGGGAGAATCGCCTGCAAGCACACATCAGTCATGTAAGGCGGTCGAGGGCTGAAGAGAAGCCTGATGTCCTTCATGTTCCGGTTGTTGAGCAACATACTGACGCATCCAGCCAAGGTGGGAGTGGGTGGGGGGGTCAGGCCCGGTATGCTGACATGAGGACACTGTAAAGAACCAAACCAGTGAGGGAACTTTTCCCAAAACAAGCTAAAGTATTTGCTGCTTCCAAATATCATAGCAGACAGTTTTGGGATCTTTGTATACGTGAAAAACCAAATTTGTGTGAAGAAGACGAACTTCTTGCAGCAGACTGCTATAATTTATATGACACATCCACGCAGGAGAGGGAAAGCGAGGCATCAGAAGAGCATTGCTGACATCTAGTGTGGGGAAAATGCTACTGCATGAATCAGCAGAAAAGGGGTCAAAAAAAAAATAAAAATAAAGGAAGCTTAAATTGCCCCCAGGCGGTAGTTAATTTGGGGCAAGAAGCGTCCATTTTGATAAAAGGAGCCTCTTAGCTTGAGTCCACTGACACGGAACTGAAGCACCAGATGCGAGGAAGACAGACGAGAGAAGAACGGAGAAAACAGAGTTCAAGCCTACAAGAAACATGGGAATTTTCCCCCATCAGACTATGAAAGACCAAAGAACCTACAGTCTTTACTCACCCTTTGCTTACTGCACAAGCACAGCTGTGTGCTATAGCAACAGCTGACACAACATGGCTGAGGTAAGGGCAACTCGCTAGGTGCAGACCTAGCAGAAGGACATAACCTTGACCTAATTGGTCCTTGTTTTTGTGTATGTGTCTGTTTGCCTGTTACATCATGTTAGATCAATAACGGAGGAAGTGGTTGTGGGAGTCTGCACATCCAGGTCAACATGAGCTACCCCAAATCTGTCACACAATGAGCGATAATCACTCAGATAAACCGCAGGACGTTAGCTTCCGAGGGAGGCACAAGCGGACAAGGCAGCTGATTGGATGGCCCCAAACGTAAACCAGAGCATTTCACTGGCTAATGATTCCTGCTTTTTATGTACCAAGAAACACACACACAGGTTTGTAATTATACCCATATGAGGACTCTCCATTCATTTCTATGTGGAAAATTCTAATCCCAACATTACATTTGCAACCCCTACCCAGTCCTCACCTTAACCATACTGTAAGTAATCAAACAAAACACGAGACTTTTGGCAGCATTTGGTCCCCACAATGTAATATAAACCTAATTCATAGACACAGAAACACAGGTTCTGCATGGACACTGATCTTTGATAGATGCCCTGGCAGCCAAGAGACCAATTAATACCACAAGATAGGAAAGGGCAGCTTTTTGGAGTCCGAAAGCAACAGCGTGTCCTTTGCCTGCGGCCATGACTGCCAGACTGCGGATCAGCCACCAGACGGCCTCTGACCTCATGACGTGACAGTCTGTGGACGGAGACCCCCTACATGTCAATCTGGGGTGGCTGAGAATGCGGAGGGAAAGCAGGGACATATAAAGGGGTGGGGCCACTGGTACACTGCCCCCCGCTGAAAGCTGACTGGCCCCAAGAGTAACACACCCCCCTATGGTCACTCAATAATTAAAAAAAAATTACTGATTAATGATAAGGTTGGCCCCACTGCATAAATGATGCCCCCCACCTTTAAAAAATCATATAAATTGCCCTTGGGGGAAATAAATTCAATTATGGGGATCAGAGTAAAAATAACAGGATATGTTAGATGTGGCCTGCAGTTAGAACTTAACACAGGCCCACGGTTCCTCCATCAGCCAGTGTGATTACAGACACTTTCTAAACATAAAAAACACAGCAGGCATGAAGCTTACAGTACACACAATGAGACACACCCTCAGGCCACATTATAATGGCCAGCAGAGGGCGTCATGGTTAACAATGGGGGACCGTCACAGGAAAATCCATGCTGTCGTGAACCAGACCACAGCTATACAAGCAAGCAGCCAAGAATGAAGTCCAAAAGAACTAAGATATCGAAAATGCGTGGAAAATGACCAATGACCAAAATAACCAGCATCTGGTGGAAACATTTTTTGCAGTTACTTAATGTTGTGAAAGCAGATGTGGCCAGATAACTATTAGCTTAGCGCTAACCTTTGGCCAGCGCCGGGGGACGAAAACAAGAAGTCAGCAAGAGTGTTGGCACAGTCGGGAGGGGGAGTTTCTCCGTAAGCCGCTGCGTTCCTTTGTGGGAACTGACGTCAGAGGCATTATTCTCGTGGCTGGGGGCCACTCGTACGGTACGTTTTAGAACGGTATGATAGCGTTTTGATCTACAGCAAAGCCTAAAGTACATCATTAGCCAGCCGGTCCTAACTGCTTACTGTGACACAGCAACTGGCAATGAGGCGCTTTCATGCTGAGCTCCCACCAGCGGAAACAGATGGTGCAGACAGACACCAAGTCAGGCCTTCCAAGGTGCAGACAGACACAGATCAAGGCAGGCCTTCCAAGGTGCAGACACACACCAAGGCAGGCCTTCCAAGGTACAGACACACACCAAGGCAGGCCTTCCAAGGTACAGACACACACCAAGGCAAGCCTTCCAAGGTGCAGACAGACACCAAGGCAGGCCTTCCAAGGTGCAGACAGACACCAAGGCAGGCCTTCCAAGCCTGCCGGCGTCACAGGCCACTACTCTCCATTAGAAACCAGATTCTTGTTTTCCTTGTTATTATTTATATTCATATTTTTTAAATACTATTATTTGTGGTGGCGTGGGGGGCAAAACCTTACCCCACATGTGGCCAGTAATTATTCATTTTAGGGGCCTTGCGTGGTCTCGAGAAGGAAATTATGCTTGACGAAAACCTCCGTGTGAAGGACTTGTTTTCCAGGAAGAATGCTTGTAAAACAACATGTTGCCTCTTAGGATGCAAATCTAAGAAAACAGAAGGAAGATTTCAATCCACTCCTTTATTTTTAAACAACGTATCTCTGTCAGGGTCATGCAGGGGCTTGGAGTCTATCCTAAGCAGCACCGGGCGATAAGCAGGCGGTATATACTCTTTACAGGATGCCAGTCTACAGCCAGGCAATGTTATTGTTTTCTGGGAAATCTCAATAGCAATTTAAGATTCATTTTCAGATTCAGACAACTAGAATTTTCTACATAATTCACATTAAGTATGTTATCTTGTACACTTATGATGTTCCCTTCCAAAATGTAAAGCAGTGACCATTCATGCCCTGGTCCACAGCGCCACCTGCTGCCGTGTAAAAGAACAGTTAATGAGCTAATTATTTTTTAATTTAATTCTTTTAAAGCTAGTCTAAGCCTGGAAAATCAAACTGCAACGTTATGGCGAAACTCCTCTACTGTAAGTCTTGTTTTTTGCTACATAAGCAAGAGATGTTTATTAAACATGCCCCTTGAAATGAAACACTTGCGGTAAATAATTACAGTTCAGTGATTGTAGAGGGCAGATTATGCGGCTCACTTGTAAGTGGGTCATGTTAAGTAAATTATATCTTATTTAAATATTTAATATCTTTTAACTCTGGTAATTTGCTAAGCGGAACATATGAGATTAGACTACCCGCCTCCAAATTTCAGAACCTGCATTTATAGTAAACACTGCTCAACCTTTGACTGTATCATTATCGTGGATTTATAAAAGGGAGGCTCGTAATTCAAAGACCGTTACTGAAAATAATTCGCAGTTCGCCAGCTCTGAGGCGTTTACACCCCACAGCACAGCAGCTGGATTGAAGAAGACGGGCTGTAGGAATGAAGGGTGCAGGTCACGTGACCACAACACATAGCAAGCAAACGTTTCTCGACCTGAAACCACTTACAACAAGCAAAACAATTTAAGCGAGTGACACATACTAGTCTCAGTAAAAAATGTACCAGGAAGAAAACCATGAATTAATGATAATCTGAGACATTAAAATGATTGATGTTGAAAAAGATTCAGTCGTTCAGGCTGGTCAATACCTCACATCATAATGACACCTAGTGGGTAAATGGCAATCAATCAAGCCAATAATAGATATTAAAAAAAGTGTAAATGAAGTAGAAAATGTAATATATGCAATAAATCATTTGGGTTATTAATACATTTTGAACAAGTATGCCTTCGTTTTGTTTTACTTTCCCTCTGCAAGTAAAAGATGTATCCCGTGAAGTGCCCTCTGCATTCAACCCATATACAACATCACAACAGCGGCTGGGGAGCAGTGCTTGGGGGTGGTGCTTTGCCGACCAGGGATTCGAACCAGCAAACTTACAATTACAAATATGCTGCCGTGCCCATTAGGGGCCCCACCGCTGGGATGGTAGCCATTAGCACAGTTTATTCTGCAAAACAAAAGCACTAAAAACAAAAATCAAGCTCAGTGTTCAGGCAGAGGCTCAAACAGGCGTTTACCAGGGTACTATAGATTAGGCAGATTCAGAGTGAAAAACAGGAAGCAGCTGGGTAACACAGAACGCAGTAATGTCAGCAGCTGGAATGGACTGCGGCAAGAATTAAAGTGTAGACAGACTTTATATAACTCTGGGAAGTTGTCTAAATGGCTGGACAAGGAAGGGATGGTGATGTTTGAGGTGGAAACAGGATTCCTTATATGCTCTACAAATAGCACAATAATAAATGTATAAAGAGAGGCAACTATATGGCAAGCTAACACAACATAAAGGTTCACCTTGGTCAGTTTGGCAAAGAGATAATAGGTTGATGTTGCCAACAAGATAGGAGACTGATTTTATAAACCGTGTTTGTTACGTTAATGGAGATGGAATTCGGTGGACTCACGCCAGTGGACACGAGCGTCATGGAGTGCATCTCGCTTGGTAAGCGGTCTGCATTTGCAGGGGTTGGAATGTCATAGGCAGTGCATTAGGGGGTCAGTACTCACCGCTACGCAGTCCTAGCGCCATACTGTCTTTCCACAGTGCCTGCCGTGTTTCTTGCGTAGCGCCACCTCGTACAGAATCACATACAGTACATTAGATGGTGAAGCGCTGGCATCTGTTTTTCCCTATTTCAAGCACTGCTCATGACTAATCATGTCACCAATGGGAACCGAATGTACAGCTGGAGTGTGTGACGGTCAGGTATTGTTACTGGCTATCACTGTGGCCAGTAGATTTACAATTTCTGACTTTTGACTTAATTTAGCGAATTAGCAAAACGCTGCGAGGGAGGTTAATACAGGTGTTACGATGCTATAGTCATTTGTCTTTGGACGTTCCAGACTGCAGGTGATCTGACTGTAACCATTTCATCCATTGATTGGAAGTAATATTAGTTCAGACAATTTACGTTAACCAAAGTTAATTATGCCAAACTGAATTATGTATGCAAACATCTATCCATCTTCGCACCGCTTATCCTAATCAGGGCCTGTATTAACAAATCGGATTGTCATATTTTAGGTAATCTGGGCTAAATGTAGGCTTAAAAGAACGAAAGTAATATCCATTTCAACTAGGGTATCTTAAATACGAGACATTATTTGGCTAAGCAAGAAATCCTGCTTCGTGGTACAGGATCCAGAGCCGCCTGTCCCATTATAGGGCACAAGGTCGCGGTATACACCTCGGATGGGATTGTATCTGAGCATCTTTCATATAACGTTTTGTCCAGTAATGGCGTATTCCTGGGGCGGAATGCACACGATACCGCCTATAATCATTGCCAGAAATCAGGCATAAAGATTTGAACCTAAACATTGCAATATATTTTCCATTTTACTTA
>JAODKF010000047.1:3718291-3753033 GCA_026779585.1 Mormyrus proboscirostris
ACCGCCTATAATCATTGCCAGAAATCAGGCATAAAGATTTGAACCTAAACATTGCAATATATTTTCCATTTTACTTACGTTGAATTTGATATCTAGTTGCTTATTCCTAGAATAGTAGGTTTTATTTAGGTGTAGTTTAAGGAACAGTATGCTGTATGACTCCACGTCCTTTTATCAGCGTGTACAACACACCAGCGACACAGTTTGCGTCGGTTAGACAGTAGCAGAGCCCGGCCGCGTTATACACACGTGGCCGGCGTCGGAGTCCAGATGAATGGGGCGGTCTCACGCCGCCGGCGTTTTGCGACAGTGCTGCGGTTTCCTTAGTGACGTGGCGCCGTATTTCGTCACAGGCAGGTCGCTGACTACGGCGTCGGCGACGCTGAAACGGGGCGGCGTTCGGCAGCGATAACGGCGACATGAGTGATTGCATATCGCGTTTCTCCGGACCAAACCGAGCAGCAGCGTGGAGCCTTCGCCAGCCTGTCTAAGGTACAGGTAATACCCGACTAACAGCGTGTGTGAGGCGTTTACTTACCTTGACTGGCTAACGGCTAATAGCTAGCTTTATATATATGGGCAAACTAGGTACTTTATTTTCTGGAGGGGCTTTACTGTATAAATACACATTTAGGTGATCAGACAGTTCAGGTTTAATTTAACCTTAGAAAACTGTCTGGTGATGTGGGGAAAAATGATGGTTAATCAGTGTATTAGTACATTTGAGGTCAATTAACGGTTTTGTGGCGAAAGCGGAAGCCACTTTCAGTCGAAGTTTTGCGGTTTTATCGAAGCTCACCGTCCTAATAGGAGCAATTTTTATTGAGTGAGTTATCTTTCTGCCTGTTGTCATTATTGCTGAGTGGACATTGAGGTAAATATGTGTCTCTGTCTAACTAATCTTGTCTTACCTCTTGCGCGGCGCTCGGAAGACCGCAGGGTCCAGGTGTCACGTGACCATGAGAAGGTGACAGCCGCTGCCGGACCCATGGCCAGGTAGCTCATAACCGAAACCCTCACTACTGCTCCGCGCTCGTTGTGTCGGTGATTTTGGCAAAATTAATGCGTTTTTGAAACGTGGTTTACTCTGATAGTGGAGATCGAAATGCAATGGCTGAATAAACTATTGATGTATGGATCTGTGCGCGTCACGTCACGTTGTCAGTTTCTTGTGCCGACTGGCAGTGAGAGCGTGATGTTTGGGTTGGCTGTGGGCTGAGCTCTGCCATGGGGATTGGGACTAACAGTGTCCCTACTGCCTGTCCAGGTTGAGTCTATCCTGCCGTCTTCCGGCCTCCTGGCATTTCAGCCTGTCACTCCTGTCCCTGGGATGCCTGCCTCGACAGCGCCTCTTCTGGCCAGTGCTTGTCACATCCCTACTGCTGCTTCTCCTGGGCCTGTACCAGACGGAGCACTGGAAACCTGCTCAGCGGACAGGACACGTGAATAAGTGAGCAGAGTGGGAAAACATAAATTCTCACATGTGATAACAGCGCAGATAAGTGCATGTTAATGGCACATGCTGCTGTGATTGAATGACCATTGGCCCCGATTCCTGGAGAGTTGCCCTGGTTGTGTTTCAGAGATGGCCTTCGTTCAGGTCTAACCATCTCTCTGTGGCAGGTATTTGTCCTTCCTGGAGCACATGGAAGCGACTGACATAACAAACCGCGCGCTGAACTATGGCATCGTGGTCGACTGCGGAAGCAGTGGCTCACGTGTCTTTGTCTACTACTGGCCCCCCCACAACGGCAACCCCCACTCGCTGCTGGACATACGGCAGATGCGGGACCATGACCGCACCCCCGTGGTCAAGAAGATAAAGCCAGGTGCGGGGGGCTGATTCACCTGAGGGGGATGGGTGGGAAAGAATGAGAGCAGTGATTCCCGTGTTCTAGAGATGGATAAAATGAAGGTTCATGAACCATTTGCTGTATTTTTTGACCCCACTAGATGGTGCTCTCTGTTCAAAAAAGGCCACAATGCATGCCCCAAAACAACCCAAGAGCACCATCTAGTGGGGTTAAAAAATACAACAAACATTTCATGAAGCGTCATTCTGCCCATCGCTACTGTGTTCCATTTGAACTCTGAAGTTGGAACTTCCGAGTTCCTAGTTGGAAATTTCAAATGGAACGTCCCTTTGTGTTCCAACTCAGAAAATCGGAGGAACCTCTTCAACCCCAACCTCAGAATTCAAGATGGTGGCGCACAACCTCAAGAGAAGTTTTAGCTGTATTTATATGATGTTTATTAGCCTTACATCTTATTTGTGGCTCATTAAATTGGTCATAAACACAGTTCTGTCCAACCCATATCTGTGCACATGTTGCTGTAGTGTTCTGTGCTCAAAATAACAAGAAACATTATGGCTAACCTGGGTAGAACTGGGGCCTGATTCAGAAAGCAGGATTTCTTGCTTAGCAGTGTAACTTAGCGGATACAAGGTAGTTTGGGTTAAATGTAAATGATTGAAAATGACCATTTAAACTGGGGTACTTTAAATCCAATAAGTTATCCAGCTTAGCAAGAGATCCTGCTTTTTGAAACAGGTCCCCGTCATTGCTAAATGGCTTTTTGACTTGTTATTCTGGCATGACTTCCGACCTCTGGGGTAGATGGAACACAGCATAAGTTGTGGTCTCAGGGAATGGAGCTTTATCTGTCATTCCGAAACGTGGAATATGGCCACCTGTTATTAAAACACATCTTATGAAAGCTATATTCCCAGGCGAAAGTATTTCGGACTTATCAGTAATTACTCAAGTTTTCCATGATGTTAGGAAAAAAAAAAATCTCACTTAACAAGGAAGTGTTTTCTGCTGATGTTGCCCCACCTCCCATATTTTCTAAATTGTTTGCACATCCAGGTTTCGTATGCAGTATGAGTTATAATAGAGTTTTTATGAAGAAATCCTTGCCTTATCCAGGTATTTTTGCTATATTCTTGGTGTGTACACTGCTGACTGATCCATGAGTCTGGAAACAAAACCAAACATGGTCATTTTAGCTCAAAAAAATATAGATTCTTAGTACAGAAAGTGTGTCAAAATCTAAAATTGTTTGGGTCTGGTGGAGTGTGGCACTTGCCTTAACCTAGATGGTCCTCAGTCTTGTCGGTGGAGTCATGACCCGCGTTATACTTTCTGTTTGTGAGACCTGTCAGCATTGGTGGAGATCTGTATCAGGTTACCCCCACCCCACATTGGCTGGCCGGCCCCTTGTGACTTTCTGCTATCTTTCAGGCATATCCACCCTGGCGCTCATGCCTGACAAGGCCAGTGACTACCTGCAGCCCCTGCTGAGCTTCGCAGCGACTCGCATCCCTAGGGAGAAGCACCGGGAGACCCCCCTGTACATCCTATGCACGGCTGGCATGAGGCTGCTGCCCGAGAGGTGGGCCACCCGTCCGTCTGACATCCTGGTGTCCGCGCCAGCTCCCTCGCCGCGCCGCCCACGGTGCAGCAGATGGCGAGGCGAATATACAGGTTTCCGAGCTTGTGTGTGTCAGCCAGAAGCCCGGCAGCAAAGAAGCCTATTCATATTCTGCTGTTTACGATTGTTTCTTTGTTTGCATGCTCGCATTCTGCGCTGCAGATGTGGAGCCAAGACCGTAGTGCATTGGGCCTCTACATGTCTGATGGATGGACTCCGCTATTGTCTTTCCAGCCAGCAGGTGGCGATATTGGAAGACCTGGCGAGAGACGTGCCCACAGAATTCGACTTCCTGTTCTCCAGCTCCCAGGCGGAAGTCATCTCTGGGAAACAGGAAGGTAAGAGAGGACAACTGGTTTGCCGTGCTCTTGGATGCCCCCTGTGCTCAGGCTGCGACACCCGCAGCTTCCACATAGTGAGCGCATTATCGTGTTGTCAAAGGCATGCTCTGCTTTTTCTCACTGCAGGAGTTTATGCATGGATTGGCATTAATTTTGTGCTTGGCCGCTTCGACCACGCCGACGAAGGTGAGTATGAGCTTAAGGAGTGGCCCCGTTTGCCCGAATTAGAGCGCCATCTGCACGTTGTATTTGCGTCGCATGTCACTCGTGGCATGGTGATGAAAGGTGGACTGATGAGAAGGGCGGTGTTGAAAGCCGTTGACTTGTAACGCGACAGTGCCTGACTGTTATCCTTGAAGAAGGATCTTAACCTGACTGTATAACTGTGATCTAAGGAAACACTTTCAGTAATGCTGACTACTTGTTATTGGTATTATGTTACATTTCCTGATCCTCTTTATATTGTGTGAGGTTCATTTTTAGGTTTAAATATTTGCTGGCTGATAAGGATCTGAGGTTGTGAAGTGTCCGCTCCCCAGTAGAAGTCATGTGACACATTGGGCAAAAATGATTATTTTTGTGGGAAACGGAAGATAAGCAGATCTGCATGATCAGCAGAAGGTCAAATCACATTCTGGTGGTGGTTACAAACAACACGACCCAACCTGATTGTTGCAGGGGAGGATGCTGTTGTCGAGGTTACTACTGGAGTGCAGAATCAGGAGCCAATCAGCCGCAGGCGTACGGTTGGCATCATCGACATGGGCGGAGCCTCGCTGCAAATAGCCTACGAAGTGCCCACTGCCATCAGCTTCAGCTCACCCGAGCAGGTAATGGCTGTCCCTGGCTTTAAGCCGTTTTCTCCGTTGTAAACTCCTGAGATGCAGACTTTAGATGTGGAAGTTAATGATAAAGTCTCCGCGTGGGATTAGATGATGTCCTCACCTCTATACCTGCCCTGCCAGGAGGAGACAGCCAAGAATGTGCTGGCAGAGTTCAACCTAGGCTGTGACAAGGACCACACTCAGCACGTGTACCGTGTCTACGTCACCACGTTCCTGGGCTACGGGGGCAATATGGCCCGGCAGCGTTACGATGATGACCTAGTCAACAGCACGCTGGCCAGGAACAGGTGTGTGTGCGTGCGTACGCGCATGTACGTCTGTGTGTGCGCGCGTGTGTGTGTCTGTGTGTGCGTGTGCGATGCAGTGCTCATTTTTAGATCATCCATTACTTCTTTAATTAATTAGTATAATGTGACCAGTATAGGTCTCATTTGGAGAGTCTATTTCAATATATGACATGATTAGACTTCCTGGGGATCAAATTGGTGTTTACGAATGCGACTTGGACACACTTGGGAGCCATGCTGACAGAGTTGCTTTTCAGTCAGTGACTAGATGTGGTCGGGCGTTAAGGAGTCGCGGTTGTGGCCTGTATACCTGGGCGACTTTTTCTGTCTTCCAGTAAAGCGTCTTCCAGCTCTGTAATGGGCATGAATGTCACTGTCTGCCATGGTGTCAGCTGGATCTCTTTCTGAATACGACTACGCCCTCCAGGCTCACGAACGATCAGACGGGCGCGGGTGAATCCACGCCCTACCTGGACCCCTGCCTGCCGGCGGGTCTCTCCGATACGGTGCAGCGGAACGGGCAGACGGTCTTCCTGCGGGGGCTGGGTGACTGGCAACGGTGCCGGGAGACGCTGAGGCCGCTGTTCGGGCTGCCAAATGATACGACCTCCCTGCGCGGCGCCTACCAGGCCCCCGTCGACCACCACAACAGCGAGTTCTACGGCTTCTCCGAATTCTACTACTGCACTGAGGACGTGTTGCGCATCAGTGGGCAGTACGACAGCGGCCGCTTCTCCAGAGCTGCGGCGGTAACTCTCCGGCTTACCCGGCTGTGTCTGTTAAGATGGCCGGATCCGTCTCACTCTCTGTGGGCGTCCCGCTGCCTCGACTTCACTCTGCCTCTTGTCTCAGGATTATTGCGCCACCAAGTGGTCGACGTTGAAGCAGCGGCTGGACAGCAAGCTTTTCTCCATACAAGCAGACCTTTCCAGACTGAAGTATGGCCTGGTTCTTGCCAGTATTTTTTTTTCTCTTTATACTGTTACCCAGTTTGTTCTTAATCACATTCCTTCCGGACACCACTAATGAAACACCAGTGGTGGGGGCTGCATGCTAAGTAACTGGAATTTTCTGTTAATCCCGACAAGGACATGCGTTATGCCCTTGATATAATGAACATCAGCTGACTCGTGTGGGTTAATGTGCAGTAAAAAAAGGTGCAAAGGCCTTTTTACGCAGTGATGGTGTGTAGCTTAGACATTCTCTGTAAATGAGCTTTCGAACTCCTGTCAAGGTACCAGTGCTTCAAGTCGGCCTGGATGTTCGAGGTCCTGCACTCGGGCTTCCGGTTTCCACGGGACTACACTGGCCTGAGGACGGCTCAGCTGGTCTATGACAAGGAAGTGCAGTGGACACTTGGGGCCATGCTGTTCAAAACGCGATTCCTGCCGCTCAGGTGTGCCGGTATCAACAACCCCCCCCCCCCCGACACACACACACCTATGTTTAGTATTTACCCCTCTGAAATTTAAGGCTAACAGTTTTGGCCTTGCAAATGAGTAGCTCATCTGTTATCCATTTATAGATCTGCAGTGTAGGTTTCTGTTCGCTGATGTGATCCCGTTTGAGTGTCTATCTTTAGGGTGTGATAGCAGCCCTTCCTGGATTTTTAGCTGCAGCCTTCACATGACGAATCCTATACGCTCTCTGCCTCCAGCCTTGTCCCTTAGCCACCCGATAGTCTGTCACCCTTAGATCCATATACTTTACTGATCCTGATCTAGAGCGTTTTATAGTTGCCCAGTTTTGGACCGGTAATGATACAGCTTCCTGCTAATTGGTTGGGCTTCCCTGAATTTAGTGCCTCTGTATGTATGTGTGCATTACCAGGGACCTCCAGCAGGAGTCGCTGCGGCCATCTCACACCAGCTGGCCACGTGTCGCCTTCGTCTACAACCACTACCTGTTCTTCGCCTGCATGCTGACGGTGCTGCTGGCCATCCTGCTGTACATCCTGCGACTGCGACGCATTCACCAGCGGGAGCAGCGGCAGGTGGAGGCCTTAGACCTCCTGTGGGTGGAGGAAGGCGAAGCCCTGGTGGGGGTCTAAGGGATGCGGCAAAGCAGCGGACAGCTTGGTTTTTGGGTGGAGATGGGGAGGTGGATGCATAGAATCACCACACTGGAGAGACGTAAAGGATGGAGGGTGATCAAGGACAGTCCTCAGCGGGAGCGGAGTTTAAGAGGGAGATTTTATTTCCCCTCCGCTGTCCTCAAGGGGGCACTGTCCACCCAGCACAAGCATCTGGCTGGGTTGTCAACAACGTCACATTTAGTTTTGTTGGGCATCTCAGGGTCGCCTCGTCTGGGGCTCCTCTGTCCGGGGTCGTGGTTGCCGAGGGGTTCGAGGCAAGCGTGCCAGGAGAGAAGCGGAGCGCGGAAGGCTGCCCCCTCCTGGAAGGAAAGCGCCCCCAGCTCTGAGCGGCAATCTGGCCGCTGCCAGGAAGCCATAAAATGTTTGTTTAAACAAGGTCCCGGTTCAGCGGAGAGAAGCCTCTCTGCAGGACTGACGGGGCCCCTGTCCCTGCAGCCAAAGGGGGATGTACTGATGCAGCCACAATGAGAAATGGCAGCACAGCAAATGAACTTTTTTCTTTTTTTTACGGGGTAGTGTTACGCCGTGTTGCATCAGATGAAGGACAGTGCTGATTTCAGTGCTCGGTTTCCAGCGTCGGTGGGTGGGGGGGGGGCATTAGCACAGATATGAAGCCAGGTGATTCTAAACTTGGGTGACAGTGTCGCTAATTGCCAGCCAGCAGAGACCGATGCGAAGGGCCTGGATTCGCGTCCGTCAGTCTGATTTACGTGGTGACCAAGACCGTCGTCATGGAGACCACCGCTGCCAGGGAAGAAGCTGTGGGTAGGTGTGGGGTGGGTGCTCGCTGCAAATAGAGCGTGGTGACAAAGTGAACTCTCGCCTGTCGTTCTCTTTTATGCTGGAAACGTGCACCCCCCCTCCCCGGTACCACTGTAAATATTTTCCTCGTTTTGTGCTGAACCATGTTCACTTTCTCCCTCATTGTCTCAGGCACTGGTACGTCTGGCATTACTGAAACTCCTGCCTGAATTACCAAAGAACACCTAGTGATTTCCCCCCCCCCAGGTGTGAATTGGTTTGGTTGCAAAGGCCAAAGTCTTGAGTGTGATTTGATCAGTTAATCAATGATGGGACCTAGGCACCTAACCATCTTAATCGGGCATTGTGCAATGTAAATACAGGGCAAAGGAACGTTTTTCTTGTGGGATTTTGGGATGACTGTTTGGGCCATAAACTGCAATCTTATTAAATTATTTTTTTTTAACTGAGCCAGTGATGTTCATGTTGCTCGCTGCTGTGACAGATGTGAGCTAATGCCTGAAGTGGGCGTGTCTGTATCTATCTCCCCCACCCCGCAAGAAGACATTTTATTACTTGAAACCAATTACTCTAGAGCACAGCCAAGCATGTAACTGAATGCCGAACAGAGCCGAAGGGTCAGCGTGGCTCCTTTGGAGAGTTAACCTGCAGCCTTCGCCGTTCTCTCTGCTAAATGCGAGACTCGTCACTTTACCCAGTAACAGCAGGATTAGTTTAATACCCCAAATACCGCCCAGGGATCAAAATGGGTCTAACTGCTTTTCTACCAGCATAAGGCTTGCTGAAACAGTGTTGGACACGGCACAATTCAATGATCAAAAGCAAAGCATTTAAAAAAATACTTTAATACAACAGCTGCTTATAAATAGTAAAATATACATTATACAGGTATACAGTACGCTCACAGAAAAACAAATTAGGCTTCTATTTGTACGGCACTTTTTTTTTTGTTTTCATGTTTTATGATTGCTACAGAGAAAAGGTGGGTAACATAAGTCTTACTGACTG
The DNA here is from genome assembly GCA_026779585.1 of Mormyrus proboscirostris. NCBI lineage: Eukaryota > Metazoa > Chordata > Actinopteri > Osteoglossiformes > Mormyridae > Mormyrus > Mormyrus proboscirostris. Next base: position 3,727,065 of record JAODKF010000047.1, read on the forward strand.
CCTGTCAGACCAAAGCATGAGCGAAGGGTACCTATGTTTGGATTATAGGAGACACAAAGTACAAAGACGGCGCGATGGGAGACGGCGCTGGACCGTTAAACCCTCTGGAATGACGGGTCTCGGTCTATCGGTGCTGCCAGACCCTCATTTAACCGCTCTGTTCTCCGTTGCGCAAGTTTTACTCTGCCGACGCACGGAGCTGGAATGGAATTAAACCCGAATGAAATCGAAGCTGTTCAGCTGAGAGAGGAGTGAAAGAAAGGGAGGGACGAAGACTGCAGGACTGAGGAAGAAGCCCCAGAACTGCATAACACTGGAAGAAGCACATTGTCTGTGGATAGGCACTCAGCATGGATTCTCTTTTCGTTATTTTTGCTAGCTAGTGTTGATACACGCGCATCGCTCCGGGTGTCGTCTCGGAACCCAGTATGCGGGTCCGCAGCTCTGGATGCACGCAAGATTCGTAGTGTGCGCGTGACTTTCACGGCGGGATAAACACTGGTGCATTCCATAGTGAACGATGGCCCGTGTTTCACATAGATATAAGGCGGAAGGCAGACTATATTAGCGGTAGCTGTGCATGATGCCAGGGGTCCATAGTACACAGGACAATGGGAGTACGAGTAGTGTTAACCATGTCCGTCTGCATCTGCGGGACGCCCGAATGTGACGAAGGTCACGCTCCATCACTGGATGGACGGACTCAAGTTTCTGCGATTTATGCATATTCAGATTTAGGCTCTGGAGGAACACAGCAACTCATGTGCACAGCCTGAAAAGCAGTCTTGGTTTGTTTATATCCAGTCTGTGTTGGGCTGTTTATGCTCTCCATCACACATGACCCAAATCTCCAATCTGGCATTAGGAACAGTTTACATCATGAACACGGCTCTTATCCTGGCCCAAGAAACTGCACGCACAACCTTCACGATTCACACAAGATGACGTGAAGTACAATCGACCTTAAATGCGTAGCCTTGATGCAAATGTGCAAACCAACATCACCTCATGTTGCCGAATCAAACGTTGGGTTGTGCGTTACCCCAGTCATTTTGCAAGAAGATTCCAACCTGCATCCCTTATGCCAGAAATCAGAGCTGGGTCCCATGAGATGGGCAGCGCAGAGATCACGTTATGCGACAGCAACTCTCAGACTGGGCTAGCTTTGAGCGTACATACATGCTCAACTGGTAATTGCCCTTGACCTCCATCGGACGGACGGGGAGGCAAATAAGAACAGCATTTAGGTTTTTTTTTTTTCGACATATCCTGAAGAGGGTGGTTCACCCTCTTGTCACCTAGACGTTGTCTTTGGTATGACAATATCTGCCATGAGTAGTCTTGACTCCACACTGAAGACACGCTTGGTCGGTCTTATTGCTTTAAAGTCTACTTGTTTTTGTTTGACGCTTATTTGCTCTCTCCCAGGGTTGGGCACATCATAAATGTGAACAAAATATCCGTAGGGGAGCGGGCTGCATGCACCCTACGTCAGCCCGGCCACACCCCTCCTCCCAGAGCACGGTCGCGGTACGAGACGGCCACCAACACGGGTACCAGTTACCTGGCCCTGCCCGTCATGGCTTTTAACTCCAGGCACTTGCAGAAGGCATTGTTATGAAAGCGCAAGGGCTCGGAACCGCACCCACTGTGTCCAGACAACAGGAGTGGCACAGCAGAATTGATGCCAGGGTGCTGGGACTCACCACGTACGCAGAGGCTCAGACCTGTGCCCCCCTCCCGTTCCCTCCCCAACAGTGACACCCCCATGTGCTCTTCTCAGAACTAGTTAGTCTTTTTTTCCCAAGGTCAGCTTGTCTACCTGTTGACATCTACTAACACATATCCTCAACTATAAAGCTATCCCCACTCAATACAGAAATGTTGCCCTTGGTTACCAGCAGACATCACGACAGAAGGATTCACGGTTACAGGCCGCTGCATGTGACCAAGACCAAGCTGCTTTGCTGCGAACAAGTCGGAGACGGTGCTCTGATTCGCTGATTCGGTGAATAGTCCTGACGCCCTACCAGCTGTACAATCAAGTGTTTTTCACCTCCCTGGTCCAAACATCCGGCTGTCTTCATACAGCACACATTGAACTTATTCACATTTACAAAAAAAAGACAACTCTCCAGTACTTGCAATCATAAATTCACATTAGATTGCAGAAGGCTTTACGAAAAAGGCATCGAGACATATCCCTTTTGTACAAACCGGGTAAAGGTTGGAAATGAAAAGCTTGTAGCGGTAATCAGTTATTTCAGGATGTGTACACTTGACATAGTTCCTAAACGTGTTTACGTTTTTCAAAGTGCTTATTTATGCCCTCTGTTGTAAAGCACCAGATTCACAATTTTTTCGGTCGCAAGTACTCTGCCAATCCTCTCCAAAGGACCCCCCACCCCAGCACCCAGCTTCCCTTCCACAGCCAACAACTACAATGAGCAGTGTGAAGTCTATTTTTAGGCACAATGGGATAAAAATATACCCAGGATAAAGGAGGGTGTGGGGGGGAGGGGGGGTAACCTAGTGCTCTCACACACACACACACACACACACACACACACAATTTCATTGTAGTGTGTGCTCTCTTTGACGTTTACACACACACACACACACACACACACACACAGAACTGTAGCAGCTAGCTTTTGGTGAGCAGCCTGTGGAAAACTTTATATTACCGCTACTGAATCTTAGGGAAATCAAAAGCACAACTACATTCTGTTGGTCACAAACACACACAGGAAAGTGGGAATGGAGGGGGGGTGGCTGGGGGGAGGGAGTCAGACGGACTGAGTCCCTGCCTGGGGTCTCTTGTCCACCTGCCCTCTGGCGCTGCACTCCAGAATCCTCTCCACAAACTCTCTGGTCCGACCGGCCACTAGGGGACCTGTGTGAGAGAACACCGACCTTGTGAAAGCGGCCGAACGGAGCACCCATGGCACGTTCCCGACGTGAACATAAACATTTATGCATTAGACCGAGACGACCAATGATTTGCACAGAGCTGAAGGTATCTAAGGGGGCCTCGCTTACCAGCAGACTCCTTCAGAATGTCCTCCAGCTTCTTTGTCATGCCCACATCGCCGCACTCATCGCTGCTCTCCACCCTCTGCCGGATCACCTCCTTGATCCTCAAAAGCGCCCCCAACAGGTTGTCTACACACAAAAAAAAAAAAAAAACCGGTAGGTGGTGGATTAATGGGGTCCTCTTCACACTACAGGGACCTTTATACTGCACCCATGATATTAATTCCACCATCACCGCTAACGTCAGGTGAGACCTGTTACTGTAGATGCCGCCTGAGGACAGAGATTTGGGCATTCCCCCTCGGCTGAACGGATTAGTCCTCTAGATGAACTAGGATCACAACAGGCCTCGGGGACAAGCGGCACGTCAAAGCTTTCACTGTATTAAATTTCTTATCCTTCAACCTGAACCACCCCCCCTCCCCCAGGCCACACTGAAAGCCACAGCTGACGGAGGTGCGAATCCACTCACTGTACTCCTGGTTGAGTCCCCACAGCTTGATCTTGTTGGCCTCGTGCTGTGCTTTCTTCTTTAGGCGACAAGCCCTGCAAGAAGCCCAGAAAGAAAGGATGGAAATCCACGTTCACCCCACGTCCCACTGTCCTCAGATGAACTTCTGCCCAATTATACAGGGCTCTGGGGAATCTCTGCACGTCTGCTCTTCATCCCAGCTCTCGACATGGTACTGCACTCTACGCAAACCGTTTTCCAGAGATAGTTTCAACTGTCCTTTTCCACAAGAGGTCAGGGGATACATTTTATAGTACACCCACCCCCACGTTACCAGTCCCTTCTGGAAAGCATCACTCTATAAAGCAACGACTATAAATTTATTCTATTACTTAACTGGAGCGACTGTTTGGAGGACATCTTGAGTTTTAGATGTGAACCAGCTGCTGTCTAACGTATACCTCCAAGACCACTAGAGGCCATTCCCAGACTGGTCACCCCGTCTGTCTCTCTCAGCATTTCCGTTTTTTCTCTTCTCTACCTGGAGGCTAGCTTGTTCTTCTCCTTGCGGGAGCGGGCCCGAGCCACCACGGGCAGATCGTTGACGGGTCCCATGCCGTCGATGGCCACGTTCAGCTTCTGTAGCTGCTCGCCGATGCTGCACAGCTTCTGCGGGTTGGGGGTCAGGTCGCTGGCGTCAGTCTTGCGGGCCTTGCGGCGCCCTTTCTTGCCTAAAGTGGCGGGTGGGGATTTAGCCAGTTAATCTTTAAACTCTGCCATATAATTCATGAACCTGCAACTCACAGTCTACAAATATGGCTTCTAAGTGGTGAATTCCCCACCCAAAATCTCTGGGTTTCGATTGCAGTCACATGACTGAAGACAGATTTTTTTTAAAAAAAAAAACCGCGTCCAGTGAAGAGGGATCTCTTTTCCCTTTTTTTCTTTTGTTCCTCCATGTATAGCAGCCTGATTTGTGTTCCCTGCAGATGTGTGAATACAGGCCTTTCAGATCCGCAGCCATAGGCATGGAAACCCTTAATGCAGCGCTGCTGCTGGACAGCACCTCTTACTGGGCCTCCAACCCAGATCAATCTAATTATGCTGTCAGTCAGGGGCCCTTGGAATCATCCTAACTGCCCCCCACCCCCCTTATGGCGCCCCTGCCTTAACGTGTTAATGACATTTCTGTGCCTCTATAAATAAACGTGTCAGGAAAACGTCTCACTCAAGGCTGTGCAGAGTTTGAGTTTGGTCTGGTTCTTTGGGTAAAATCTGGAAATGAAACTTTGTAATGGCAAATATTTTGATGTGTTTTTACATTCCCTTCATTCATATTTCTGGATGAACTAGAACAACTATATTGTTTGCGCTCCGAACCTTGGTTAAAATTCTACTTGAGAATCAATTTGCATTCTTGGCCACATAAACACAGCTCTAGAATTACACAATTGACTGAAAATCAGAACAGAATGCCGGCACCAGGCAGCGCCATACATTCCGCCGTGCGCGCAAAGGTCGTCCCAGGAAGTCTAACCATTGCCGGACGTCCCGTCTCTGCGGTAGAGGGTGCTGGGGAGGGTGCTGGAGCTCCAGGACAGCGGCCACCTCACCCCGACCCTCTTGCTCCCCAGGTCGCGCCCGTGGCTGTACTCCCAGAAGCACCTGCGCTTCGCCGGCCTCTCGCCCGCGTGGCCGTCTGCGAACGTCAGAGCGAGGCCCGCGTGCGTCACAGCTCACTTTTTCCACAGTAACAGTCAGCGCACGTTTATCGGCGCGCACACGTGTGAATATCCGGCCCGGAGTTTCCATTACCCACATGCTGCTCTAATTGCTTTTAACGGGGAGGAAAACGGAGCGGGTGCTTCCACGTCCTGCGTTACGAATTAAGACTGCGTGGAATATTCAAGAAGAATTCAGGAAAAGCCGAGCCAAGTATAAATTAGGGAAGAAAAAATCCCAGAGAACCGAGACTAAATTTATACACACGTATTTATATATTCATATATTTATATATGTCTATAAAAGCCTAAACAGAACCTGACTTGAATTAAAGGCTGAGGCTGAGGTGCTATCAGACCACAGTGGGAAGACGGCGATGGGGTTCTCACCACATTCCGTTCCCGAGGAGCTCTGGTCACCAGGCTCTGCTGTTCTTTCCTCTTCCTCCTCTTCCTCCTCCCCATCCTCATCCTCAGTGTCTGCCGTCTCACTGTCGGAACCCTGGCTGGATCCGGAGCCCCGATCGGCCTGCAGGGAGTAGTTGTGCTCCTCGCTGCGGAGCTCCAGGACACTGGGAGACAGCGAGGCCGCGGCCTCTGGCTGCTGAAACACTTCCACTGGAGTGGCTTCAGTAACCGCCTGGCCCTGGGCATCTTCCTCCTCTTCCTCCACTGCCTCTGCAGCTGCACCCCCTCCTGTCAAAGTACTCTCCTGCCTGTCAGATGCGGACGCCTTGGCGAGGCTGGGCTCTGGGGTAGGATCAGGCTCATCGCGGACCCAAGCGCCCAACCCAGACGCCGCCTGCTTCTCCGTGGATTCCTCCCTACTGCCCCACTTGCCGATCAGCATCACCTCTGAGCTCGCCAGCTCCCCCTCTAGGCTGCCTTTGATGTAGCGCGTGATATCATCCAGCGCAGAAATGTCCCAGCGCTCGTGGTGCAGGTCCTCACCGAAGCCGTCGTCCACCAGGTCACTCAGCAGCTCAAAGGGTCGTTTGCGGGGGACTGCCGGAGAGCCCAGCATCAGGACCACATTCTGCGAGGCAATGAGGCGTTACCATAGACAATTCAACAAAAAGAATCCTACAATTATAAAAAGGTGTGACCCTTTCTTACATTATCTAATTAACAAAAGTCTAACCTTTACACTCTTACCCAAGAATTCCGAGGATCCTTGACCACACAACTGGTCAGGGCAACGTAAAGCGATCTTTAACTCGATCCAAGTTTTACTCACCTCTATCTTTTACACTTTAACTTATGGGTTATTCACGCACAGATCAGCAGGTTGGCTCCACTCTCACCTGGTCGCAGTCGGTCCTGCCCCCCAGCGGAGACCCCGCTGATGGGTATGGCGTGAGGAGGCACCGGTGGTTCCCATATGCCTCGCCAAATATTGGTTCCATCCCATTCATGCCCGGCTGCAGACACAGGAAGGCAGAAACAGCCTTACCCCCCTCCTGCCAAAATCATTCCTCAAATAGCTACCTCTCTCGAAATAACTACTTCAAACTGTTCAAACTAGTCAATCACAGTTGGACACAAAGATGGGGAAACAGTGTTTCCTGTCTGTAGTCGGTTATACCTGGTTACAAACACAATTCCGTTCATGCCTACTGTAGTAAATAAGAATGTAGACAGGCAGGAAAAGAGCAACCAACCTGAGGCATGCCCAACGCTTTGCTGGATGGAGGTTGTCACACCTTCAGCGGTCACGGGACGCCTCTTCCAAGTGAGACCACCAGCAGACCATTCGCACGTTGTGAAGCCGTGAATTCAGGGTTCACACCACCTGTCGCATGACAAGCCGCTAATTGTCGCTGCTTGATTACAACTCGTAACTACATATAACTATGTTGGACTGTATCCTTGATGTATTTCCACTATGCCATGTACAATGAGGGGTTACAGGTGCGGCTACTTCAATAAACACCCTGGCATCAGAAGAGCAGGGTGAAAGTCCCTGAACCCATAAGCCAAAATGTTAGCAAGCGGTGCACCTTTGTCTGAAACCCCATAATTACATAAAAGGCTGGCATATTGGACCCACAGCTGTAAGTGGAACCAGGAGAGACATTCAATTTCAGAGGAGGTATTTCCACAAGAGCAGAAAAATTTGGCACCTCACTGGAAGATCACCGGGGTTCGGTTCTAGAGCGATTTGTTAACAACACTGAACGGCAATTCAGCCAGTACCCATTCACGGGGCCCCTGTGATTAAATACACACGGTGAGAATCTCATCTTGACGAACAGCCAGGGATTTACAAATGCATTTACCTCCATTAGCAAAAACACACAGACACATACACAAACGGTACTCGATTTCACGTGTGTGGCCTTCCTTTTATCAGCACGCGTGGAAAAAAAGGTTACAGATACTCAATATCTGCTTTAATTTGGCAAAATGCGCAAAAACAGCAGCACAGTGAATTCAGGCTGGCCGCGGATCCTCGGCTCGCAATTTCAGCACGGTGAGGTCTAGGTGGACCGTTCAGCTGACATCCCCAGAGAGCTGCGGGGGAGGCTGCAAATTCAATTTCGGGATTCAAGAGGCAGTTTTGTTAAATAGCAAAAAAAAAATAATAATAATAAATAAATAAAACTGGAATTAAGAGAAAGCGCCTTTCCGAGCAACAAAACGACATTCCTGGTTATAGCCGGTAATGTGACCCACGTCGGATTAAACTCGGGAGGGAAAAAAACACAAATGGCACAGAAATTTCTTTATTGTCCACGACAGCCGAGATAGAACCGATGGACCTGGAGCCGGACATGGCAGAGTTGTCGGCTGAAGTCGGTGCTCAGGGACAGCGTTTCTTTTTTGGTAAAAAAAAAAAAAAAAAACACCTAGACAGCGTCCGCTCCGCGGCACTGTCTAAATCGCGACAACAACAAAAAAGACATTTAATGCTCCTTTTGTTCTCTCTTTCCGAAGCACAAGAAAGAAATGTGGCATATATTGTTGTCCCCAACATCTCCCCCCGAAGTCCTGCCATAAAGTATTCCTCAAGGAAAATGTGAGATTTAAGGCAGAGTCGAATTATGGGGTTGATTTTTTGCTGGCCGGTGCCCTTACCTCATCACAGCTTACCCATTCTGCTAGCCATGGAAGGCGGCCGATCATTTGCAAGGGGAGCTGCCCGAAAGGTGCGCAGATGTGTCCCACCTGACACTCGGACCCAAGACTCTGTGCCCACTACTCCATCTACCGCACGACAAGCTGTCAAAGTTTCTGTTTATCCACTGTAAAAAGAAAAAGCCACCGGGATACGATCGCGGATTTTTACCTTGTCTTCCAACTTGCGATATGTTTCATAATCGTCCGCAGAATTATAAACAAGTCGGGAAACCTCGGGTGCCCTCATCAATGATCCAGTCTGTCCCTATTACACTTCAAAGCAACACACCGGCAACAAATTATGTCGCGGACGTTACGTTACAAAATAAAATTTCGGCTGCAGCTGGAAGCACCGTCGGATGTCAATTTATTGTCCATTCTTTCCCAAAGCCAAAATAACGGGTGGCGGTGAGGGCAAGTTAAATTAAAGAAAACGCAGACGACCTTCGGCCTTATTTCCAATGTGGTTGGCAAAATAATAAAAAAGAGACTATAGGCTAAAAAGGAAGTTACCCCTTTTCTTTCCCCCTTCTCGTCCTTTTCCACCTGTATGTGCGATCCAGCCAGATCTGGCAGTGACAGTTTTTACGCCGAAAGTTAAACAAACGAGTCGGAGAAATCGCACGCTTTCGGCTGAACCGCCTTCCCCAAATTGCGATCGGTCCCCGACACTGTCTGCTACACACTCGCATGAGCGATCAAAACTAATATTCGGCCGAAAACCAAGAAAAGAAAAAGCACTTGACGGCTGGCAACTTCTGTAAATTAAATAAGTAAGCTTAGCTACCTTATTCGGTGTCGTCGTGCTCCCCTTGAAAGAATTCTTCGGGCAAGTAAAGGGATACACAAATAGAAAATGTCTGCCTTGGCATCCAAATATGAATAATTGGGCAAAACCGAATACAATAAGGGTACGTTAGAGATTACCAACACACAGCAAACAAATTATTTATCCCATATAAAGGAAGTTAGTTTTAAACAGCTGGTATTGAGCTGGTCCATAATTTATAAAAGGGAAATTAAAAATAAATATTAATTAAATAAATATCGGAACGCATGGCGTATCAGGGGATAAACCTGTCTGCAACGATAATACTTAAATTACAACGTGCACCATGATTTCAGAGGGATACCATTTTGTGTTTTCTACTTGTAATCATCCTTAAGAAATGCACAGGAAAGTAGCTAACCCCCTTACGACAGACATGGTGTCGCCCGCATGACTCAGAATTAAAAGAAAAATTCTTTCTTGTTCGGCGAAATGGTAATATATTCAGTTACGATGAGTTTACATGTTACTTTTTTGTTGAAAGCTATTATTATTATTTTTTTACCGATTCAGAAAGCCAATGTACCACGCCAGGGAAAAGTCCGTATGTAAAATGGAAACTGTGTCAGCTGTAAACAGCACTGTGTTGGTGAAAAAGGGCAAATGAGTTCACGGCACTTGAAAACGGATATGGCTGAGAACGAGAAAATTCAACGTCAGTGGAAGGGTTCACGTGATACGTCCCCCCACCCCGCCGGGGTCACCGTGAAGGATCTGGGGGCTTTTTTTCGCCTGGTCCTGGGAGCAGCTGGCGAAGCGTGTCCCCCGCCCGCAGCCAGATGGGGTCACTTATGAAACAAGCCGCGGCTGGCGACGTCGCGCTGAAATCGTTACCAAACGTGGTACCTAAAAAAACCTCACAAAAGGCTGGCGGCGTGTGCATTTTTCTTCTTCTTCTTCCTATTATTATTATCATTATTATTAATAATAATAATGATAATAATAATAATTATAATTATTATTATTGTGTATAAGAATGATGATAGTTATAATAATTTTAGAAACGCCCCCTCACACATGCCCCCCCTCCCCGTCACCACCCCCTCAATGATGCCCAAAGCACATGGAAACAAATGTGAGGATGTGTAAATGACATCAAACGGAACCACACGAATCTCCGCCGACCACTCTAAGCCACGTGAGTTACTACTGCTCGATTCGAGATTTCATTTCATAATTTGATAATATCCTTATGTTGTGTTCATTACAAAAAATATTTCTATGTTTATACGTGCATAATTTACATTTATATGTGAATAAACAGAAATCTCCAGCATGTTATTTTATATATATTTTGCGTTAATCCTAAACGTATTAATTGTAACATATGTTTAAATTATTAGATTTCCCGAGATTAATTAATTACAGATTCAAGTCTCACGTGTTCCTTTTCCCACTTCACATACATCAAACTGATGACTCAGATACTGGGGGGCATTTGGGAAGCTGTGTAGACCAGTGCTTCTCAATCAAGTCCTCAGGGACCCTCAGACTGTCCACATTTTTGCTCCCTCCCAGCTAGCCCACATTTTTGTTCTACCGGGAGCTGGGAAGGAGCTAAAAAATGGACTATCTGGGGGTCCCTGAGGACTTGATTGAGAAACACTAGTACAGACCATTTCTTTTCTCTTGCTATGTGCACACAATGTATCATTGTTCATACAAACACACAGAAAACACCAGTGACCCTCCAATACCAGCTGGCCAATGATCCTGGCCATTGACTGCTCCTCAATAAAACAACTCCTTACAAAATCGTAAAGACTTTTAGTTTTGGGCGTAGAATGTTAGATATAGGAGCTGAAAACAATCATTCTTTTTAAGGCGAGGAGGAATGTCAGGTGGAGGACACACACACCATACATGCGGCTGACATCAAATCTGATATAACACCTCTTACATAATGACCTAGATAGGCCTGGATGCATCCCATACTTATAAGTTCAGCGGCAGTTGTCTTTGCAACAAAGCTAGTTTATGCGTACTAGATCCTGTACATAAAAAAGCCAGAGCGATGATATGCGGTATAGATACACTAACCGACAGACAGACAAACACACAGCCATTATCCTTAAGGACAGCAGATGCCTAGACGTCTTCATTGTCGTGTTAGAAACATCCAAAGTTTACATTTACCTAAAACGTTTTAACCTGAAAGGTTAAAACATCGCTGGGACTCAAATGCACAGAGAGTCTCCGCGACTCTGTCCACGCTCACACGCAGAACCGCAACGATCTCGGGGGAAAAGGCTATTCTCTTGCCCTTTTTTTATTTCCTACAGAAGATTGGCAAATTGTAAAGTCCAGGCACACTTTGATCCAGGTTTTCAGTTACCTGTCAGGTGGCTGCTAACATGGAGATGGACCCACCGTGTCGTCATCCATCTGTGACCCATCGCTGCCGTCCATGCCGGCTTGGACATTGTGCAAATCTAGGGAGGCTCTTATTAACACAGATGGCGTTTAATTATAATGTTCCATTTCACCAGCTTTTTTCTTTCTTTTTTTTTTTTGCTCTTAGGTCACTTGAACACCACTCAATCACACAGGGTCCCTCGCTCTTGTTTACAAATACTGGGCTTATCTTTCAATGACATAACCTCCCACTCTCACACACGGCAGAAAAGCAGAGAGAGAAAGTGGCACACATTCTGCTAACTGGGTCCCAGCGCGTTACAAGGCGATGCCACTTGCCAGGAGGCGCATTTGGATACGAGGTGTTAGAACGACAGAGCCGTGCGCTAAGCTAACAGGCCTTTGATAACGCGAGTTTAATGCTCGCTTTCAGCAATGCGGGGCAATTACGTGATTACACAGGCTGGCTAATAAATAAAGGAATATATAGAAATGAATTCAGGCCTAAAAAGATCATCCCTGACTTTAAAAATGTTAAATAAAATGTGCAATTTGTAACAGAACTAATACAGTTTGACATTGCATGTGAAGTCGCAGAGGGTGAAAGTCTTCACAACCCACTGCCGTGCCTCAGCGTCTGGTGTGATGATGCCACACTTCCTGTAGTGCGAAACACGCCGTTCCACAGCGCAAAAGGCAAGGCGAGACACACAAAATGACGCCTGAGCCTGAATCTTTCTATGCGTCCCAACCTTTATTCAATGGTTTCAGAAGGACAGGGAAAAGACGGAAACATCTACTTATGGAGCACGTTGCCCCCTAAAGCCACCGCCCGTGCTCCAGTATACACGTGCCAAAATTTCTCCGTGTCAGGGGAAGCTACACGGTGAACACAGCAGCGACCGTCAGCCTTAAGATGCTGCACAGGTGACACAGGTGACACAGGTGACTTACACCGTGAGCCGTAAAGGCTGAAGCATCTGCTAATGTGCCTTTGGTGAAACAGCCCGAACGTTGAAAGTACATGCAGTTCTGGACAAAGGCATTAAATAAAAAACATAAATAACAATCACTGATCATTTTAGCCCATAAGCACTGATGACATAACTGTGTTTACAGTTCAATAAAGCAACTAGCCAGTCTCTCTCTCTCACACACACACACACACACACACACACACACACTCTGGTCAGTTTAAAAACTATATACTATATGCCTTTAGCCCTGGTAATAGCATGCAAACAAAGATGGAAAACGTCTCTGGTGCTTTATCCCAGCCAGCAACACTGTAGACAAACACGCTAAGCAGTGTTTACAAAGATGTGTCAGGATGACAGTAAGGACGGCGCAGCTTTAAGTGACTGTTGGGTTCACCATGGAAACGGGTTTTGGTTAAGCACTCTTCAGGGAAATGGGAGATAAGCGTCTTGCAGTGGAGACACGGGGATGGCTTTGTGAAGCAGGCCTTATTGTCCTCTTATAGATTCTATGACCGGCACTGAATCCTCTTGACTGCACACATGACTGACACAAACAGATCACAGTATAGCTGTCACGTCCACAACATTGCTATCCAATATACATTAGAGAACACAAATAAATAAACCAAATCACCAAAAAAAAAAAAACTTCTACAGTCAACCCACACACTGCACACACAAAGGAAAATCACATGACTCGACTGTGTATGAATGGGATTAGACATGCAGGACTCATCGCACATAAACAACTTCAGCACTTTCAGTTTTGAGATAATATTTACAGGCCACCATGGGCACCCCTTTCCATTCCAGCTATTGGTTAATATTCCAGTAATGTTGTCATATGAAAATTGCAGTGATTAACAAGAGCATGACGACAGTATCTGCCTAAAAATGATGCATTAGAGAGTGTTTACTCAAGCTGTCTAAGTCGACACCTCTATTGTTCAGTGCAGGGAAATGCCATAATTTTCAATATTATGAAAAAGACAGGGTCACTGTCCTCGTGCGCATTGTAAACAGGAACTGTTGTGCCTCATGTATTCTTACTGGGCGTTTGAAAAGGGACTGTAGGAAGGAGACTGGAGTTCAGACATCGTCCTGGGAAGAGCAGTGGAAAGGGATGGCCTCTGACCAATGGAGAGAAGGAGGGAAGGGTTAATTACCGTGTTTGTTAAGTGCATGGATGCAGATAAAAGTGCTCAACTTGTGACAGTAATTGTTCAAAAGAAAAGTTAAGATTCTTAAGATGTGTAAGAAACTTCAGTGAACGTTCCACTTTAGTGTAACTAGTCACTGGAACCTGTGGACAGTCTGTCTGCTTTGAATACATACAGTATGTAGAAGACGGCTTTTGGGGCAGGGTTGCTGTATGCCAGTGGTATTATCACTGCGAGAATCTGTATAAACACGCAGTGTGAAAGCGAAGTTAGCTGAGCTACGGATTTACCATGATGAGACTTTCACTCCCAGTAATACCGCAGATACCAGATGGTTTCATTCTTCAGCTGAGGTCCAAACAGGGGGTTTGTCTGGGCTAGAATTGCTATCAACCAGCTGTAAAATAAGAGAAACATTTTGCTCCATAATGTTAAACTGAGCCGGATTCACTGAAGCACAAATAATTTTACCATTTACCCTATAGATTGCGCTGAAAATGGAAGAACATACACATAATTTATATGTAACAGCTTATAAATGTGGAAGGGAATAAAAACGCATAGGTTTTATCTGCGCTATATTTTAACACATTCTCATTTTGTCACCCAAGGGCATCCCAGGACGGGCTGTGCGGGTGTCCTCGGGCTCTGTAAACGATACATCGGCTTATTTTACTGACAGAGACCCGCTTCCCCATATAAACAGGTAACCGGGAACCGACGTACCGGTATGTGACAGTAGGAAATACTCACAACAAGTAGCAACAGACGGCTGTCAATATCAACATCGTGATGACAACCCTGGAAAAAAAATATGAGGGTGGGGATGGAGGACAGAGTTTATACATATAAAGCGATATTTTTATGCAGCGTATGGTGCATTTAGCCAGCATGGGGCCGAGCAGCTCCGGATGCTGGGAGGCATTTTGAGAGCCGAACTGGGCCTTCGGGGCATCGCGGTCCATCATTAATATTCTGTTAGACAGACAGTATGCACGCTCTTCCGATTCGACCAGCGATGCAATTTTGACCTTTTCGAAACAAACTGTCATATTAAAATATAAATGAAACGATTGGGGGGGGGGGGGGCATAAAGAGCAGAAGATGCTTACCCTCGGTTAGGTCCCTTGGGCACGAAAAAGGGAGCGACTATACCCACTAGACCCCACAACGTCGTGAAACAGACCATCGGCAACGCCAGGGAGTGATAAACCATGGCTGCGGCCCGGAGAGAACCGGCAAAGCGGGCGGACAGTGACAGCAAACGGTAACGGGAGTAAACCGAGGAAATGTCCGTCCTGTTCCCAAAGAAACCCGGCTACCGTTACGTCACCGCCCATAAACCAAATCGTTGACTCTATTGGATGAAGGCTTTGAGATTCGTTAAAGCAATTGGCCAATAGTCGCCGTCAATCAGGGCGCTTGGGCCGGAGAAGATCTACGATTGGTTTAGATAGAAAACGGTGTTGCGTTGCACTTATTAAAACGGAGGAAATGAAGTCACGTACCGATTTGTGTTAGGTAGCGAGGCTTATTTTGATACGTATTGGTACAGCACTGACGTGCATTTAATCCCACTGCGGCCATTAACATAACGTCTTAACAGGTAGAAATAGTAGAGTGTCTTTGCAAAATGTATTCATACACTTAGTGGCTACTTTATTAGTCACCTTTACGTAGAAGGAGGTAGGATCCCCTTTTTGCCTCCCGAACCACCTCAAAGGCTGTGGAGTTCTGTGTTTGGAGATTGATTGTGTTTGTGGCTTTCCTTATAGCCTGATAGATTTAACAAATATGGCCAACCTGTACTTGTCCTGTGTCAGTAACAATGTGTTTTCTGATTATTACACTATTATCTGTGAACCATAGACACTTTGTGAAATTCCCAGGAGGACTGCTGTTTCTGAGAAGCTGGGGTCACCACATCTGGCACCAACAATAATATCCATCCATCCATTTTCTGAAACCGCTTATCCTGTTCAAGGTCAAAGGGGGTCTGGAGTCTATCCCAGAGACCTGGAGAACAACCCAGGATGGGGCGACAGCTCATCACAGCCAACAATAAAAACTATCTTTAAAATTGCTTATATCAAGTGACCTTGTAATTCTGATGCTTAGTCACGCAGTAACTGAACCTCATGGTTCTGCATGCTGCAAATATTCAGTTGCAGTCACATATTGAATCGGAGGAGCAGACTCTCTACATCAACTGCACTTGGTAAAGATCACTGAACGTGCCCCTTTCCTCTTGGTGCAGTTCATGGGTCTAGTCTCTGTGGTTTTTCACTCTGTCATGTTAGTGTGGTACCTTTTAGGTTTTTAATAGTATTATTTATTCTTTATGCATTGCTGGTTTGTTAAGGAGTTACTTAGTAACAGAGTTCTCTTTGGCTGGTGTTTGCATCTCCTTTCTCTTGATGGATGGATTTAATTATCAGAGTCAGTGTTATCTCTTTATTTGTACAGGCATGTACAAGGATCTTGTTCTGGTGTGTGGTCATAAATTTTGCACATGTTAATGCACATATTGCACATTTAGTCATACAACATAAATCAAAAAGCACAGACAGGTACTGTATCTGAGCAACCTTGGGTTGCTACACAGTGCACAGTTGTAATATTCTTAAAAATTCAATTTCACTCATATTATTTTCCTGTTTTCCTTCTGGCGAAGTGACTCAGGGGGCTTGGATGCTGTGCCAGTGACTGGAAGGTTGTTGGTTCAAATTCTGTGACTGGCAGAGTGATTTCACCATTGAGCAAAGGCTCCTCACCCCAATTGCTCCCGGGACTGGCTGACTCTCACTTCTCAGTTGTATGTTACTTTAGATAAAAGCAACCACCAAAATGTATAATGTACTTGGGTATCAAAATTGTGTCAGCTGAACACATCACATCTAATAACCTTTAATAACAGCTGTCATGTGCCATGAAAACACTTTTAGTTATTGAGTAGCAACTGATTAAAACGTCCCATTTCTACTCTTATAGCACCTGAAATTACACATTTCGCATGTTGGTGTTCGGCGGTGGAGAGATAAATTAGAATGCGACACAGTATCTACAGCGTTTGAGATGGCAGCTCGAAAGTATACATTTATTCGCTATACATAAAAGCAATTTATATGGCCTGTGGTTTAACCCTCCATCCACTTTTCCTGACTATGTAACACAAGCAGCTTGATCAATGGTATGACATAGTATTTACTTTGAAATGTGCCCAGATGGGTTGGAAACCTATGGGATATGCTGACCTCAGAGATTTCAATATGCTGTCATGCTTGGGATTTAATATGATCTGATTATAATAATCGTGTAGACATATTTTGCCACATTTTATAAGCTACTTTCAAACTGTTGCGATGATACTGGAGGCCAAGGAAGCTGTGAACACGAGCTGAAGCTTTTGATGCAGTAGTGTCTGTGTGGAAGCTGTGTGTGTCGACGTTTGCTGAGGTTTTCACCAGGAATGTCACAAGAAGCAGGGAATGTGCAGAAGCTCGACACAGGAAACGACTAGAATGGTGCCCGTCCAAAGGTTAGCAGGATCTTCATCGCTGTAGGATGTCAGCAGATACATCACTCATTAAGGAAGCCTTACCATCTTAAGCCAAGTGGTGCATGTGAAATGAATAAGCAGAATTGTTTTAGCCATAGAATGGAGAATTTCAGACGGTGCTATATCAGCTGAGGCAGACGATACACATTGTGTTATGAACAATGGCTACTGAAGTACTTCTGCATTGCTTATATCATATATTGTCATTGATACTGCATGTCTGATGCATCCATTGTTACATTGTTAGCTAGAAAAGCCTCACCAACAATAAGCTGTCTTATTATTGCATGGAGTACCTCTGCAGATACACCTGAAGTTAACAATGTGTAAATTCAAGTACAAAGATAGCAGAATGTAAGAGTGGTGGCTTTGAAAAATCCCTTATTTTACCACACACCACTTTCACGGTCCTTGAAGTGCATGGGGAGAAGCCAGACCTCAGATATTTGCGCTATTTTTTCTTGTGAAAGGCAAAAGCACTTGGAGTGAACCTGGTAGATATTTTCTGAACTCCTAACAGCCCAGATGATAAGTGTGATTTACAGGTCTTTAATTTATCTCATTTTTGGTGTGCAACACACCTCAGGCATGTCAAAATCATAAGAACTAATTAAAATCTATCATGGAAATCCACTGACTGGGTGATATAATCTGTTATGAGATAAAATCAATCACTGTGTGGCAGTGATGCCTGGGAAAAAAGCTGAAAGGAAAGTTCTTCATGTATTCAAATGCATATGATTTGATGTAGCTTTTTTCCATGTTTTTTAAATGAAACAATTTGGATTTAAATTTCAAGCTGAAGAAAAAAGCTAAAACTAACGAACACGTATGTGTGGATAACACACTGGGACAAGAAACCTCTGTTTTCATCATCTCAAAAAATTGAAGTAATAATGAAAGGAAAATTAAAGAAAATGATTCTACGGCGTTAGCCAGCGACGTCTAGGGATTTTGGATGAAAAAAAATCAGTTCAAGTAAGTATTGGGCAGATGATTTTTTTTTTTTTGGATAAAAGTCTTCAAACGGAAATGAACAGAAAATGGAATATTACAAAAAAAGGATTCTATGTCAGGATCTGTAATTTTGAAATCATATTTAAGGGTGGGGAATCTTTTGGACGAAAAATATTATATAGGACTCACACACTCCCCCTACCAGCATGCCAGAGAACCAGTTTGCTAACTGCAGCAATTCAAATACATTAAGGCTATATATATACTTAATAACGCCACATATATAACTTTATAACGCCAACAGAATATATTTTTGAATTGTTTTGTTGTTGTAATATTATTTAAAAATGATTTGGTATTTGTTTTAAATAAATTGAATTTTAGTCTTTTTTCATGAGTAACTGGTAAGGGAGTGCCCTCTAGCGGCAGGTCGCCTCTTCAGTCAGCTTCAGCCAGTAGTATGTGCACGAGTATTTCCACCCTTGAACTTTACAGAAACTAGACTGTCTACTTACAGCCAGAAACCACATGACATGGAGTAAAGGATAAAAAAATGTGAATATATCTAAACAGATGCTAGGAAAAGTTTAAGCAGCTTGTGTATAAAAAAGTATATAAAATTATTTAAAAATTACGAGTTACTAGATAGCGATAAAAACCCGTTAGCCTAATTGAAACGACAGAATCCAGCTTCGTACAAAGGCAAACATGCTAGATCTCTGTGTAAGGCAGAATGTGTAATCATTGCGGGTGATGTGTGCATAAAGTGCTCGTTGTTTGGGCGCGTGTTGCAATGACGCGCTCCGCGTGCTCGCGGAGCATCCGGTCTCGCGCCCTGCGCGATAAATAATAAATATCCTTACGGCCTAACACTGTCATATGGATGCACAGTGTATTCTCTTATACCAGGATAAACAGTGTTGTTTAGTTAAAAGACGTAAGATCCAGTCTGATGATTAATTTACAGTGGGTATGAAAAGTTGCATAGTAATACTAGTTTATAGTACAAAACTAGTAATCAGTAAAATGTGTGTCGAATGGTATGTCTATTAAAGGTAACTAACTTGAAGCGGGGATAACGTGGATTAGACTTTGATGTTTCGGTGGAAAGTGGACCGTTTGGCAGGCGACGTTTCAAGCTTGGAACATAAGGACTCCAGTTTGCATCGGCGAGCTCTTTCCGGTACCTTCACTATAAACAATAGCATTAATTGGTCATGTAACCAAATAACTGCAATCCAAGGTTTCCGTTGCATTTGTAATTTTCAAAGCAAATAATAGCGTGTTTTGTATGTAGCCTACAGTATATTAACCAGAAAGAAGTTCAAATGCAGCTGCGTTTCACGGCTTTTTTCATGTTGTCTTTCCTGGTGTAAAACTGTTTTAACGTGGATTAATTTCCTCCCAAAGGAGTTCACACTGTTCATCAAACGGACTATATAAACATCCGTGCATTCACGGTTGTTAAAATATGATGTTATTTATATATTTTTTCATGTAAGGCCTTGCCAAAAATAAAGCTAATCTACATTTGACCCATTTCTCATAAGTATTTATCTTTTGTAGGTTACGAAGTACAGATTTATACTTTTTAGGGGGGCGCTCAAGGTTAAAAGCAGTGCATTTCTTACACTTAAAATGTTCCCCTGGACAGACTAATAAGGCAATAAGGTGTGACTTTCTGTGGGCTACTGATTCCCTAAATGGAAACGTTCGAAATAGAAGGTGCATAGACGGATGGATGATGTGGCAGAGAGAAAAAAATAATTGGAAATGATGTATTTTTTTATTGTTTTTTTGAGACCCCGATACACCAACCCACTGATTGGATGAAATTACAGTGGGTTAATTTGGCCCACCTATTTCAGACATCAAAGCAGTGACACCAGCACACTCAGCACTGAAACAACCATAAATACAGTCAAGTCTGTTAAGTATTACACTCAGCCACCAATCTGCATCAAGCAAGCCTGGAGAAGACTGAGAGTTTTACTGATTCCAGAACAGTCGTCACAGTGCGTAACAGTGCGCAAGAATAAGGAATGGTGTAGAAATGTACATAATTGCCCAGTTAAAGAGACAAAATGATCACCAGTATTATGACCACAAATGTAGTTTGGGGTAGCAGCTTGAACACATCCTCCGAGGTGCATCGTAATGCAGTTTGGCACTAATTTGCTGCTGCAATTTACAGTTACAGCCATCAGTAAGTTGTCAGTAAAAGCTCTGATATGCCACAACAACATCCAAGTACTGCATGCCATCAAAACTCCTTAAAAGACAATTCATGTCCCAAAGTGGAATCTGCTTTAATTCCAAGTTAAATTTTTGATACCTGGAATGCAACATTTCATTCGCGTTTCCAGAATTATTTTCCAAACATTTATCCAAAGTAGAGCCATGGAAAGTTGGCTGCCCGTCTCAGGAAGCAGAGGGGCATAAGGCAGGTCACACAACGGACTGGGTGACGGACCTGCACATACATGTATGTACACACAGTAAGGGTGATTTTAAAGACAAGCAGTCATCTAAGCTTCATGTCTGTGCAATGTAAGAGGGAGCCGACTCAAATGCCAAGAGGACACTCAAGCTCCACACTGACCGAAGAGACACGAATAAGTCAGAAATCAAACCCACAACTTGGGAGGTGTGAAGTCACATTACAGTCGATTGAACCCCATCAACCTCAATCATGCAACCCGCAGGACCACTGCATCAACTAAAAAGGGAGCAGACATATGCAGCAACACACATGCTATTTATTTAAGATAAGATGATTAATTATTAATAACAGGCTTACCTGTATACTGCTGAAATGAATAGTGAGTAATGCTCCATTAACATTCTCAAGACTTATTTTTCAACTGTATCTAGGGGCCCAAGTTGGGCCTTTAGTTCCTCTCAGTTTACAAGAATCAGACATTTTGTGATCAGAGAAACTTTAACATTACATAATGGATTCTTCGCTGACTGAAATATCAATGGAGGTTGGGTAGGGTAGGAGTCCTTTGTCAGAAACTTGCTTATCAATTGTGTCTCCCAAGACCTGGTTGCTATCTTATTAGAGCTTTATACGGATGATCACAGCAGCTAATATTAAGGTGGTGATATAAATCACTTTCCTGAGTACTCGGTTACTGTTAGTCTCCTGTAAACAGAGATGAAATGGTTGAATAGTGAATAGTATGTTAGCTCTTCATTTTAATGCCTCTGAAGTTTAATATTCACTAATTTAAGAGACAAATACTGTTATTGATAGAACCAATAGCATATAATAGACATTCCTCTAAGACCAGGAATCATTCTTGTAGCCCTACGTTGAACCATATCCAAGGCAGCAATGTCCTTTTTAAGGTATGGTGACCAGACCTGCACACAATATTCTAGGTGGGGTCTTACCAAGGAATTATATACAGTACATGTAACATCACCTCCCTTGACTTGAACTCCACACACC
Source organism: Mormyrus proboscirostris (assembly GCA_026779585.1). Lineage (NCBI taxonomy): Eukaryota > Metazoa > Chordata > Actinopteri > Osteoglossiformes > Mormyridae > Mormyrus > Mormyrus proboscirostris. Next base: position 3,748,690 of record JAODKF010000047.1, read on the forward strand.
TAGAGAAGTAACCCAACATCTGATTGGCCTTTTTAATTGCTTCCCCACACTGGCAAGAGTGGGACATGGAAGCATCAACATACACACCGAGATCTTTCTCATAATCAGCTACCTTTATTTCAGTGGAACCCATGAAATATCTGTACTAAACACGACCCAGTGCTATACGTCAACTTGCATAGCTTATTGTACACAATATACTGTATATTGTAAACAAATGCAGTTACAATAACTCTTTTTTAATCAGTTCGTTGTTCAACTTCCTTAGATACAAGCTTATTCATTAACCTGAACACGATAACATAATATACAGGACTGAATGCATCTAGCAAATGCAATAATTACAGCACGCAGTCACATTTAAAAAAACTCGTTAGGAAGTCTGACGCAATCCTTGCTCGGTATGGATAACTCATTGTGCAATATTTTTGTTTAGATCATCATTTAAAATGCGCCAGAAATGCTTATGCGATGAACAATAGTGATATTTACAATATCGATTGCTTTGTTATGCAGATATCTCACCTGTTTTAAACTGATTTAGCCGTTCTTATCATAGAGAATAACACACGTACTTAAATATATTTGTCATGCAACAACACAATTATCCACAAACCCGATAACCAGGTATTCGTGACTGAAAAAATGCTAAGAACTTGAATTATATGTCTGCATTTCAGTTAATGGATGTGAAGTACAATGTATATTTAACTATGCGCAATGAAAAGTGAAATGAAATCCAAAGCCACAGTGTTCCGGTTGTATGTGATCTGTTAGCAATTATGTACTTTAACAGTAATTATGGCGTTTTTATCAGTAGCTCAAACATTCTTTAACAGCTTTATTGTCGACGGGGCTGCGACCCGGTCGTGCGTGTCTGTTACACGCCGCCGGCCTACCGGGGCTGATGAGGTTACGGCCCCTTTAAGACGCGCGTAGGGGTGTCGGCAAAATCCTAATGTACCGACAGTCCACAAAACCAAGGGGAACCATCGAAGTCACCGGAGGTAATTTAAATGTTGAACCGGTCGCCTGCGCCTCCGAGCGCTCTTGTGTGCTAAATGCACGCATCCGAGTATTTATACCTGCACTCGAGTCAATACTGCTGGATGGTGGCGGCCATGAGGTTCACAGAAGACATACGCAGGCTGTTTGGGATCGGGATCAGGATCGGTGAGTAATCGCCGCATGCAACTTTAGCAACTTTTCCTTCCCCCGAAGTCCCGCTCTCCGAGACTCCCCGCGCTCCTCCTAGCGCCCGTCGGCCGGTAAGTCCCGCGTCCGGCTCGTGTGACTCCCCGGGAGCGACCTAAGGCGTCTGTCCCCTAAATCTGTGACATCGGCTGGAATGAGAGCAAAGTTTGTCAGATACTGACGGCTAAGGAGCCGCTGCACGGGTTTCTGTATCACATCATGCATTCTTTTATCCTGTGACTTAACAATAGTTAACTTAAGGAAGGGAGCTTCGGGGAAATACTTTATTAAATGTCTGTAGCGGAATTCACACTTTGATAAACATGGGTGTTTGTCTCCGTGTCATTCGTGTGCGCTTCCTCTTGGGACCATCTAGGCGTCCCTCGTGATTTCGCTCATACTTAATATTAACGTCATAAAGACTAATAACCGGCACCAAAGACTAGAAAGTGATTTTAAAAGTTAAACCAGTAGGAAAATAAAAAATAAACGTTTTCAAAAATAATTTGTACGATTGTCATTTAGGACAGTTTTGTATGTGTTTTTCCTTTCGTTCATGAAGCTGTTCAGGCATTGTTTCTCTTACCAGGAGGTCTTTAAAGCTGCGATCCTGTAATTCATGATGTAGAGAATGTTTAAATCTCACGTGCACATATTAAAATTTGCAAGGAAATATCAAGGCACATAGGCCTACAAAGACATGTTTTTCTTTTTCCTGGTTATGTCTTTAAACTTTGCCTTTGCTGTAAGTAGCAGAAACTGCGAACTCAATAGGTATATGCTGCCAGATGAGATTATCAAACTCCCTTCCCTGTTGGCAATATTTTAGTCTGGGTCTCCAAAACATCCAGTCAAGCCTGGTAAAACCTAGGAAAACCAGTATGGCCTAACTGGGCCCCCATGTGACTCATGCTGTTTAAATGTTTGAGGTGCATGAATTAGCATATTTAATGAAGAGCTATGTAGTTGTGGGTTGAAACCAGAACATCCAAAGGATTCAACATTTTACATATTTGATCCTGACTATGTAGTTGAGCAAATGACATTATTTTTGATCGTCACTTGGACACGTGGACTGGATTTTCCATTCGATTAGCACTTTGTGGCTATTTTGTCATACTACAGACGTACTCCAGCCAGGCCCATAGGAGTTGTGGGGGAGCGGCTATCTACCCCTCAGTATTTAATTTGGCTTCATTTATCCACTCAGTAAATAGACTTTAAGTTATTACATTATCCCCCCCCCCCAATTTCAAACTCTCTCATACATCCTTGACAGCAGCATGACAATCACACCAGCATGCTTGTGCAACAGTAGTGTAGTCTAATCTGATATAGCGATCCTAAGAATGATCTTTTTTCTCTCTAGATCGGCTATATAATGTTTTAGAATGTTTAAAACAGTCAAATGCTCTAAGTTCCATCCTATGTCACTAATTATCTGTGAGATAACCGGCCGTTTGGCTGCTAGTTTTATTACAGTGGTTGCATGTTAAAGAAGGTAAGCGGCACGCAGTATTTCTTCAGTGGTCTTTGTGTCATAATCCCCATTCATTTCACTTTTTCTGAACTACTCATGCAGACTTTGGTTCCAGCACTTCAGAGTATATATTTTATTGTACTTGCTGTTTTTTGGGATGGATGGATGTTATATTGCCGCAGACTTTATGTACATAGTCCAACTTAAAGGATTACATCTTCTTAAATTTTGCATGTTCTTGGTGTGACGTAACACATGTAGCCGTTGTGAATTTTGTCCAGTCAGGCTATTGTTAGAATAATGGGTTCCCTGCTGCCACGATTTATGCAAATACTTGGCTGATAATCAGAACACTAGAACTTCATCTGACCTTTTTAACTGAACCATGTGTAGTTCTGCTGTATTTGTTACACTGTGGCGTTTTCCCCATGTTTGCTGCTGCTTTTCTGGTCTGGAGTGGGAATTTGCAGAGGAGTGAACCAAGATGCATTATGGGTATTCGTGAGAACTGGTATGGCTGCACTAAGGCATTTATAGCATGTCTTAATCAGAGTGACAGATGGCCTGGTAGCAAGCCCAGTTTGCCTAGTGGTTAAGGGTACGGGCCTTTAACCAGAAGTTTGCTGGTTCTAGGATGGATCTCGAACAAAGTCATAAATCAGAATTGTTTCAGTGAAATTATCCAGCAACATAAACAGGGTAAATGATTAAAATTTCGTAACTTTTATTTATTCTGTACGTTTCATAGAAAAACACCAGTTATCCAGCATGGCTTTCTCGAGAGTCTTGTTTTGGTAGCTTTTATAGTGTCCCACACATGGCAAAATTGCGCTCTTGTGACTTTTCTGAAATCTTTTATGCATTAAAGAAAGAGTACTCTTGCATGACATTTGTCTTTTTTATTAGAAGTTATGCAACTTGGTCTGTACTGATTCCCAGGACTGTTCTGTTGCATCCCCCCAACCCCAAACTTAACGGCATTGACCTCCCGGTTGCACAACAGTGTCACGTGTCTGCTTGTGCGCTGGGTAGCAGGTGAGATAATGTCTCTCTTAAATGAGTCTGACCCATGAAACGGCTCTCGGTTCCACGAGCAGCAGAAGTGGTCACCCTTTATGTTTGCTGTGCTGGGTTCTATTCGATTCTTTCATGGTTCTTTTTTCACTTCTCACATTCCTGGCTCAAAAGTCCTTTGGTTTCAGTGCTGGGGGAGGCTCATTGTAATCATGTAGTAACTCACCATAAAACAGAACTATGGCCAAATTGCTCAAGAACTAGAAGATTAAGATTAAGCAAGGGTGGACAATTACCGTTCAAAGGTGGTCTCCCAGTGGGACCCCAGCTGCTCTTTCTGTGGTCACCTACATATGGCCTGGGAGACCTCTGTTGGGTGACATCATTAACCAAAGGACCGATCAGATCATCATTTCGGATCACCTCATGACCATACATTGAAACGAAGCAGACAGCAATTATAATCTGACTAAATCCATCAAAATCAGAAAAATAATTTTGTATTGAAAACCAGAATTGAAAAATATACATTACATTGGCAGACAGACGATACACATTATTTCTTCTGACAACCAAGAAAAAACACCACGTGAATCACGGCAATCCACAAAATGTTGAATATACATTTACACGAAATGTACACAGTCCACACACGA
>JAODKF010000047.1:3753459-3774939 GCA_026779585.1 Mormyrus proboscirostris
AACGGGGGGGGGGGGGGGGTTTAAACGCAGTTCCTTTGGGCACCATTAAAACACTTTATTTGGGGATGGGGGGTACAAATTGTATCACTTTCGGTCTTCATTTAGATGTTGCAGTGAATTGCGTATTATGTGCTGAAATGAATAGAAAATGTAGAATAGTGAATTTCATTGGCTGCTGTCACAGAGCCAAGAATGTCACAGTGTGACATGCACGTGGCTGGATCTCCCATGACTGGCTGCGGTCTCTGCTGAGCTAGTGATCAGGCGTGAAGCTGAAGATGGTGTGATATGCAGATGGCAGTGGCATTCCCAGATGTCCTTAGCCTGTCTTTTCCCCAATACTTCCATTTTAGACTTAAAAACAAACAAAAACAAAAAATACACAACATTCCAAACAGGAGAAAATTCCATTTTAAGGCAGCATGGTTTAGGTTGAAGAATGAGTAAATCCAAATATGTTGCCTGCTTTATAAACAGTCATTTGTTTATTTGGTAAAACTTTAAATTAACTGCACCTTCATAATGCATTCATAGGACATTCATAAGCAGCATGAAAGTATACATTGACAGCTTTAATATACATTAATAACAATTATATAATAAGCATTACAATCATACAGTATTTGTTGTATATTCAAGCTTTTAACACATTTTGGATGCTAAGGTATACTTAGATGCTGTTTATGAATGATCTATGGATGCATTATAAAGGTGCACTGAATGTTTTATGGATGCATTATAAAGGTAGTATGAAGTTAAAGGCAGTACACGGTTAATGTAAACGGTTACCGTGTAGTTAGATTTTTACTGCAAGTAAGCATTAACCATTACTGTTTTAATCTGAAAATGTGATACTTGAAATCCTCATTCAGCTCAGTTATGACAATTTGCTTATGCAGCTGTCCATCCTGAATGTTCTTGGTCTGTTATCTTTAATGAGATTAAGAGATTTGCCGTTTGTTCTTTGGTTCTGAACAAAACATAGCATTGTTACACACAGCTGTGGTTTCACTTGATGCAGTCTATGGTGTTTCAAAGAACATTTGAGACAGCTGGGGGTCTGTTTTTGTCCTTGTAGACCGTTCCCATGTAGCTAGAGAGAAAGCGGCATCGTTTTCTGGTTGTGGCATGGTGCGGAAAGTGAGCCAAATTTTGTCCTGCATCTGGATTCCACCTCTGCTTCTCATATCATTGAAGGCACAAACCGAAATCTTTTTTTTTTTTTAATTTTTAATTTCAAAATTTTTTCTTTTTAATGTATGTATTCCAAAATTTTGCCTTAATAACAAAAGGAAAATTTAAGTAATTTTGTCTTAATAAATTAATGTGTGGATGATGGAAACCTGTAAATTCCAGTCTTTATTCTGATGCCTGAACATCCACACAAATGGAAACCCACTGGTCTCTTGTCGTGCTACTCGGAGCTCTCATTCTATCTTGGCTATTCAAACAGAAATGTGCAATACTGTCCTTGGATCAGTGAGCTGGTTTGTTATAAACATTTCAATCAGTTCTACTTTTTCTTCAAGGCTGATGATTAATTGAAAGATGTATTATTATTATTTTTTAATTATGAAGGATTGTCAGGAGCTCTGCCATTGGAGCAGCATGTGTTTTGGTTTTGAGTTGAAATTGTAAATGCACGCGTGTCATCTCGAAAGTGTTGGGGGATACTGGAAGATGTGCAGAGACCAGAATGGTCTTTGGTGATTGGTTGCATTCCTGAGAAGAATACTTTAAGTTTATCTGGCTGTCAGACCTGTTAATTCCTACCTACCTCATAAATGCTGACGAAAATGCACGTTTGCACAACAATGTTTCGCTTATTTGCAGTCTATATACACCGCCCTGCATCAGCGTTGACTATTTCACTTGCACTGTTATTGTTGTTACAAATGACTATTTCACTTGTATTGCTTTATTTATACTTCCTCCCAAAAAAAATCCATATTTACTGTCCACTGTTCATCACTCAACCGTTCTTGTCCAATCTGTTTGCTCCGAGGAATCACAATTTCATCACATGGTTGTAAAACAACAAAGCAACATGACTTTAGCCATATTATAATGTTCTAGTTTTGCCTCTTAGTCTCTGTTTTGGCTAAAGTTACTATGTACGTTTGTCTACGTTTCAATCGGGGTTAACGTGCGTTGTGTGTGTGTGTGTGTGTGTGTGTGTGTGTGTGTTTGTGTGTGCTTGTGTGTGCGTATGCACGCTATCTCAGTTTGCAGGTACTGCACTGACTGGGTTAACCCCATGGTGTGTGTGTGTGTGTGTGTGTGTGTGTGTGTGCGCACACTATCTCAGTTTGCAGGTACTGCACTGACTGGGTTAACCCCATGGTGTGTGTGTGCGTACGCACGCTATCTCAGTTTGCAGGTACTGCACTGACTGGGTTAACCCCATGGTGTGTGTGTGTGTGTGTGTGTGTGTGTGTGTGCGCACACTATCTCAGTTTGCAGGTACTGCACTGACTGGGTTAACCCCATGGTGTGTGTGTGCGTACGCACGCTATCTCAGTTTGCAGGTACTGCACTGACTGGGTTAACCCCATGGTGTGTGTGTGTGTGTGTGTATGCTTTCTCAGTTTGCAGGTACTGCACTGACTGGGTTAACCCCATGGTGGGTGGGTGTGTGTGTGTGTGTGTGTGTGTGTGTGTGTGTGTGTGTGCGCGTATGCTTTCTCAGTTTGCAGGTACTGCACTGACATCCTGAGTAATTTCTCTTCTCATTACTTATTAGTGGCACTTTCTTTTTAGCTTGTAAGAATTTAACATTCTACCTCAGTTGATATTGTTATGCTGTGAGACGACTGAATTTAGAATTTTCATTATGGGTAAAAATCTATATTCACATCACATGAACTTGCAATACATTACTTAACATTTACAAATAGCACACAATAACTGACTAGATTGACGAGTCAGATTTCAGAGTTGAAACAGTTTTCCCAGCCTGGTCCTTGGGGACCCCCAGACAATCCGTGGAACTGTCTGGCAGGGAGCTGGGAGGGAGTAGAAACGTGGACCGTCTGTGGGTCTGAGGACCGGGTTGGTGAATGCCTGCATGCACTGGGTCTGACAGAATCCAGTTGTGAAAAAGCTTTTGAACATTTTCTCCTGTATGTTGTTCTTCAATGTTTGATGTAAGCGCACAAAAGCAATCAAAATGGCAGATGCTTCTTCTCTTCCGCAGATTCATTCCAAGCAAACATGAGACTTAAACAAATGCTCCACTGTTTACTTTCATTTAGCTACTCTTAGATGAATCAGACCGACTAAATGGAGGCCCATTCTGTTGTTTTAATCATCTCATGACTTTTTACAGCTGCGAATCAATCATACTCAGATGGGTTGGTGTGCAGCCTTCTTTTCATCTCTGGAAGAGAGACTAGACCTTGGCTTTTGTCCTTCAGCATGACTCCATTGCAAAGAATTGTCATTGTTTTTTTAGGACATCCCATCTATAGAACATTTTTCCCCTGACAATTTTCTATAGACGGCCCCTTAGCATATATTTTACAAAGAGAGATGAATGATTTATTCACACGCCTCAGGTGGGAGGGAAGGCGGCTCTGCAGGTGTCAGCGTGTTTTGCAGAGAAGGTGTTTTGGTTGGCAGCTGTTTTACAATATCGGAATCCACGAGGCTGTCGTGCTTTGCATTACAAATATGGAACTCTACAAATGATATTTTCCGCTGACTCAAAATCCCAGTATTTTTTAGCCTAATAAAAAGGTTTGCTTACTGGCAAAAGAATAGCTTGCAAACTTTCAAATCATTTATCCCTTCTGTTAGTGACCAAACATACATTTTCAATTATCGTAATTCTGGTTAGTCACTGTATCCTCAAACCAGCCGTACTATAGCAGCACTGTTTATTGCAACATGACTGCCGTACTGGTCCATTGTTCTTAATTGAAACATTGCTCATGTTATGATTCTGCTCATAAATATTTGCAAATACAGAAAATGACTCTAATTACTTGAGCTCTGCTTATTAAAAAGTGAGGTTTGAGTTGTCAAGGCTTTGTGCACGGCCATCATTTTCTTGTAGCAGAGGGATAGGATTAAATGCATTTGCTTGCATGCATGTATTTCCTCCTCTTTCTTTGCATGTTTGCTCCTGTCGCCACGCTGCGTCTTTGCATGGCTATTTTCCATGTTAATGCTTTTCTGGAAACATCATTTTAAATATCTCTTGAATGAGTTCTTGTTCTGAAACTCCTGGGATCGACGTGGTTCTGCTTTGCAGTGTTGTGACATTGCCAGTATGTGGCATTATCCTTTTGTTTTGGAAAGGTACTTCAGAGCAAAAGGGAGAGCAGACTGAATGTGGAAGTACAGAGATCTCCAACCAGAGGGACGACGACGCTGCTCTGTCTCCGGTACGGCAGGAGCTGTTCCTGAATTGTTGACTGTTTCAGCTTGATAGGGGAACAAGGGACATCATGCTGTGTTAAGTGAAGCATTGTGGTTTGGAAAGAGGAGTAAGAGTTTTATCAGGGTAGAGTAGGTGCAGAACTTCCTCCTTGGCTGGGGGAGACCCTGCTGGAGTACAAGTGATTTGTGCTGATCAGTTATGCATGTCTGCGACAGGATGGCCTTACGGGAGACGAGGGCTTCAGTGAGGAGGAGCGGGCCAGGCGTCGCGCAGAGAGACGCAGAGCCAAGAGGAAGGTGAGTGGTGATCCGTGGTTCCCCACAGACCCTCTGCCATCGTGTCCTGTGCTCACAGGAGTCAGGAACGGTACTGTGACCCTTAGCGTCTTTCTGTAGCGACAGCGACAACGGAAGAAGTTGGAACAAGTTGGAAAGAATGAAACTGCTGAGCAGGTAGATACGTCACTTACGGTTTGATTTCTGCCGAAGGCATAGTGGGTTATTTATACAATATGTCTGTCAGGATGAGGATGAGGAGGATGAAGATGAGAAGGATGAGGATGAGAAGAACTCTGTGCAGCTAGAGTCCGCGGAGAGTGGAAGCGAAAAGGAGGACGAAGTGCTGATCTGCGAAGGGATGCCTATCCGACTGCTCGCAGCTTCAGGGAACAGCGGCGATCAGCATGCATCATGCAGTCCTTGTGAAGAGGTACTGCCAAAAGTAATGAAACCATTGTACTTGTAGAAATGAATGGTGTGCCGGCCTAGGTTCTGGTAAGCTTCAGTGTGTTGGAGTAAACCCCAGGGTTTGAAGCGGGGTGTTCTGGTCTTTCACTGACTTTGCATACTGTGTCATAAAGAAAGTGTTCAGTTCAGGATTCTGGCTTGTGTTTGCCTCTGCAGAGAACCAAATCTCCATATACCAGAATCATTTCTGCGGTATGAGAGCCGCCCCATAACACACTTTTCAGTCCAAGAGTATGTCTTTGGATCAAGATCTGTCCAGTGTCTCCTCTTGGACCAAGCTTTCTTCCTAGAGTTGCAATGCTCATAGAAACTCTTGGGTTGCTTAATGCTGTATAATGTTGCAGATTTATTGGGTTTTGTAAACAAATTATTGCTTCATTCATTTGTTTACAAAAACATATCTATCACATTAGAAAGAAGTGGAACCGTTAAAGTTGTAATCAATTGAAACTCAAATTATAGTTCTAAAACAGCTGTTCTGACTTAACGTTTATTGACAAGCATCATCGGGTGCTTTTTAATTAGTAACACTTTTGCAATAACTAAACACCAAATATCTGTGTTTAGTGTCCCTTTGGGAGCCATTGACTAAAATTGCAATTAATAGCAAAATGGCAAGAACCGAACTTTAGTCAGTAAAAAACATGACATGACAAAAAAAAGAAAATCTGCAGATATGTTCAACATTGCTTGTCAATGAGCTTTTGTTATGAAACCAATAAATTTGTAACATTATTACAGAATTAAGCAAGCTTCCCACGACTTACTGTGAGCACTGTGTATGGAGGGCCGTGACTGAGCCATGAGCAGTGATGGTGGGCGGTGTGTGCACCGCTGTCGTCATAGGACCCGGGTTGGGACGTCAGCAGTGCCTTTTACGCCAACGCTGCCAGTCACATCAAGCCGAGGAGCCGCTTGGGGCGGAGTCAGGGCTCGAAGGAGAACAAAGAAAACGAAGCCAGGACCAGGGAGGTGAGTGACCACATGCTGGAAATGCTGGAAAATGATCTTCAAGGTGATTTATTCACCAATCTGAACCATGTGCACATAACAATGGACAAAGATTATTTTAAGCACAGAAGGTATACAAAACCAATTTTTTGATTATTTTAAATATTGTATTCACTTCTTTAATTGGAATTTACTTTACAGAATTAGGGTTAAGCACAGCATTGAAGAGGCACACTGTAGAAATCCATGGTATTTTGGTTCCCTGAGTCTGTAGACGGCACACCTCAGCAAAGCCAAAACATGTCTGTTCATGACACTATACTGTTCGACTCGAGTTGCAAATGGCTCCATGCCTGTTGTTGTGCAAGGACAGCCGGCAGGTATGTAAATTGAGGAAGCACCTTTACTGGCTGGTGAGATGGAGGCTGAAGGAAGCGTAACTTCGTGTTGAAATTCCTGTTCTGTATTTTTAGCCGAGTTCACAATATTACTTGAAAAGCAAGTTTGACAGTTCCGTGACTAATATGGTGCGATGGTTATAGAGGGTGAGGGAGGACACAATTAAAAATTATTGTAATAGAAAATACATAAAATTTGAAGTTAAAGGAGAATTTGTAAGTGATTACTGTGTATTTGGTTGGGGGATGTCGGCTACTGAGTGTGCTGCTTGTGGCTGTGCTTTCCAGGTGGACCCTGCAGATCTTGCAGCCAGGCGGAGCACCTTGTTGGCTGGTGAGCTGCTTGGCCTATCAGAAGCAAGACTTAAGCTGCAAAGCCGGCCTCCATGTTGCCAGGGCGGCTGTTGCTGTACAGATAAACCCTAAACCTCAGGCGATGACAGGAGCTTTTTTCACCTCTGGGGAAATGTGGTTTTTGTCTTCCATTTTGGAACCTTATCAGCAAAACGCACAAAAGTTACCCAAACGGTGAAACCACTTGCAATGAGCGCTTTGTGCTGGTCATTTCACAGTACTTTTCATCATATTGGCTTTCTACATAAACTTGAAATCAAATTTAGCAGCCTCTCTGTGACTTACCATCTCGCATTCTTGTGATGTCTGTTTTATGTCCCTTACCTGACCTTTTACCCCCATTACAATTCCCACTTCCTGAAGTCTCGGTCTGATGTCTCATCAGAAAAGGGCATTAAGCTGTGGAAAGAGCAGAAGTACACTCAGGCCGTCAGTATGTTTACAGAAGCTATTCGCTGCGATCCCAAAGATCACAGGTACCTGTCCTGCCTGACAATGCAGCCAGAGTTCCCTGAGTTTCATCTCCGAGAATGACCTGTCTGTCTGGGGCAGGTTCTTTGGGAATCGTTCTAGCTGTCATGAGTGCCTGGGTAACTACACCTTGGCCCTCGCGGATGCTGAAGAGTCCATCCAGCTGGCCCCCCACTGGCCCTATGGCTATTTCCGTAAAGGACGGGCACTGATGGGAATGAAGGTCTGCACCCTAATCTTCACCAAATCTTAATTTTGTATTAATGCTGCATGTAATTTTGAGGCCACCTACTGACTCTAACCTCTGCAATCTGCAGCAGTACGACAAGGCAGAAGAGGCCATGGAGCAGGTGCTCAGGCTGGATGCGAACTGCAAGGATGCCACCTATGACCTGTACAACTGCAAGCTGCAGCAGCTCTTGGTGAATGAACTGAGCTGTGATTGGCTGGCACATACATAACAAAACGATCCATCAGATCTATTTGATCTAAACGGTGGGGGGGAGGGAGCTTGTATTTCATAGCATTTAACTGATATCAAATGTGTCTATGCTAGGAAATGGGCTTTCAGGAAACACAGAGCAAACAGCTGCTGGAAAAGTATGCCACTGTGCAAGACGCAGTCACCTCTCCTGAGGCGGCAAGAAGTAAGAACAGCTAACTGCAGATTTTTTCTCCCATCATGTTTGAGGAACCAGTAATTATTTTTTTTTTTTTCGTCCTTTTGCTTCCGTAACCATTACTTTAGCCAGTGTTCAGCTCCATGCATATTTGAAGCAGTTTATATCAAATGGCTGCAATTCACAACAGCATGCGACCTGGGCAATGCAACTCGCATCTTTTTGCCCACAGTTAGTCTTATTTAAGATACAGCAGCTAACATTACACTTTAGGTTACGATCCTGGTTACAGCCTGTCCGTTGCGGGGCACATACTCACACTTAACACTCTTTGAACTATGGGAGGAAACTAGAATACTTAGAATTACACACCACACAAAGATGAGGGAAGCTATGCAAACTCCACACAGTGGAAGTGGAACCCTGCAGGTGTGCAGCAACAGCACTACCCTCGCGTCTCTCGTTAGCTGTGTAATGTCATTTGCTTGATACTTTACTTTCACAGCACATTAGAATTCTTCTCAAGGTAATGAAAATGAAACAACATTAATCTGCTCTCAATGCCATTTAATGAATAAATAATGAACAATGGGAACAAATTTTTCAAATTATTGGTAGTGCAGTGCCATATCTCAGCAGATGGGGGCAGCAAAGACACCTGTACTAAAAATGGTACACTTGTCCTTTTACATGCCATTTAGTGAGTGCACATTTTTAAATAATTTAAGGTTTGCATTATAAAGACTTATTAGATTTTAGCTAGGCTCATTTCAATGACCTGCTTTAATGCTTTAGGAAATTAGATATTGGGTAACTAAAAGTGCTCATCCTGTTAATTTCTCCTTCCTTAGTACTGGATCTCAATTCTGTGCAGAACCAGTCCGGGTGAGTATGATGACCTTTCAGCAAGCAATGATGTCACGGAGGAGTGCTCTGACAAAGCTGCTATCTGTCACCTGTTTGTCCATCTCACAATACATACAGGTCCTCATGCGTATCATTGTGGGTGGGAAATGTCACCACAGATGTCAGCGAGAAGCACCTTTTGAGCCTTTTCAAAACGTAGGGTCAATATTTCTCAGCTATCACCAGTCTCTGAATAAAGCACCATATGTAGGTTAATTGCATTGCGGTACTTCTCTCCCACCACCAGCTTTGGAGAGATTGAGAGCATACGAGTTCTTCATGAACGCTTTTGTGCCTTTGTTAACTTCAGAAACTCCAACATGGCTGCCCTTGCAATGGAGAAGCTACAGGTAGGATTCCTTGCTCGTGATGTTGATGCCACTGATCAGCTGGACCCGATGGCGCTTGGCTGAATCTGCTTTATGTCCCCAGTAAGCTGTAGTTCAGTAACTTGTGTTTTATCGATCGTTGATTCCAGGGAGTGGAGATTGAGCACACCAAGCTTGTGATTCGGTATCCAGACCGTCAGAGAGCTGTGCCCTCGCCACAGAGGCCCACCGCAGACACCGTCCCCCTGTCATCCCAACTGACCTCAACTGCTGGGTAATCGATTTGTGGTTGTACTTTGAGGATAAATTCCAAAGACTGGAATATGACAGGATTAAATGGATTGATTCGATCTAACTCTGCATGATTATATGTAGAGTGATTTTTGTCTTGGTCTGTCCACAGATCCAGGCGCAAGGGTCCCATAAATGGGGATGAGTGCTACTTCTGGAGGACCACTGGTTGCCACTTTGGGGACAAGTGCCGCTACAAGCACATCCCAGAGCAGCGTGGAAGGGACAGGAGGCCCTGGCAGCCCTCATAGCCCATTTTATTTGCTCCACATATTTTAGCCCATCGGCACAACAAAAAAAAGGGAGAGGACTGTAGATCAGCAGGACTGGGTTCTCATACCACTTTGATATAATGCCAGTTAAGATGAACTTCCTTTACACCTAAATTATTTTTGCACAGTTCCAGCTGGCTGCACAAGCTACATGTCAGAGTGCTAGTCACAGTTTGTGAAAACGATGGTACTGGAATGGATGTGGAGACATACTTAATGGTCAAGTTGCTTACTAGCTGTGGCAGTTCATATCTCCTATAGTTAGCTTAACTGACTTGCTTTTTTGCTCAAATCCAGCCACAAGCAGTCGACAATGAGTAAGATTTCAAATCCATTTTCTAGTTAAGTCCAACATTTGTTTGTCCAGTATAGAAACAGTGGCCCTAAATGCAAGATGCCTCATTTCCTTTGACATTCGACCTGAAAGGAACAAATGGATGTCACTGGTAGTCCCTCTGAGTGACACCCTTCCCTGTGCCCCCATGTGTCACTTTACTTTTTAAAACCATCTATTATACCATGTTCAGTTTACTATAGAGAAGGAGAAAACATTTTGAAGAAATGGTCCTTTTGCACTTAACTAAGGCTGCACTTCCAGGTTCTCTTGAACAGTGGAAAGGGTCAACATTTTCTAAAAAACGCACACGATCTGTAGTGGCTTTTGACAGCATATCCTTTGTCAAGTCTTCTTTCTGCAGGAAGGGTGGATTTGAAAGGGTGCACTGTAGCTAAGCTATACAGACATGAGTTTCCCTTCAGTATACTTGCCAATGGACTAAATGTTCAAATGTGGATGAAGGGATGTCATCTGATTTGTATACTGGGCTTTCTGTAGGTTTTATGTAATGTTGAAAATGGCTTTTTTTTCCACCCTCATCCAAAGTGAAAAAGGGGTTGTTGCAGTATTTTATTTTATATGTGCATCTTCATATTTTGGCTTGGGCTCTTGGATAGGTTTTGTAGCTAGGAGACTGCACTTGGGGGATTTGTTTCACATAATAACCCTTTGTAATTCTCAGGCCTAAATGCCCTTACATCCCTCAACCACTAGATGTCAGGTTTTACACCAGCAGGGATTCAACCTTTAGGTGTTAAACTGTTTACCGTCTTTGATTCTGCCAAGAGTCGAGTCAGTTAAATGAGCTGACCTGTCTTGAACAAGTTTATCAGTGTCAGGAGTTTACAAAGTTGGAAAATCTAGAGTGTGGTCTCAGGATTAAACACAGCCCTGGCTCACACTGTGGCATTTTGAATGTTAACTGACTTCAAAGTAGAAAGTTCGAATAGACCCTCATCTTTAGTCTGTTCAGTCTTTTACTGACTTGTTGTTTCTGTATCAGAACTCCAAAATTGATTTTTATTGATTACGCAAACGTGTTTGTTGTCCTGTGTTCACATTAACTTCTGGGCTTTACAAAATTCACTTTGGAAGGATTGACTGAATCAGCTTCCTGCTTTTACTTTTTTACTAAATATTCCTTCATAAAGTTTCTGGGTTTTAGGTTCTCAGGAAAAGGGAATATGTACCACTTGTTATATTTCCACCCTTGTTTATTTTCCTATAACAATATGTTACTGTTCGGTTATGTGTCATGAAAATAACTACTACTATGCACAAATTGCAGAGGACCATTGGGAGAATTTCATACACTATGCCACAAGCGCTTGCTTGTGTCGTGCTCTTTGAAAGGAGAGGAATGTACTGGCTTTATGCTAACTGGAGTCCAGCTGACTGAGATGCTAATGAGTGGAGGATGTTATATGGGAATCAAAGGTGCAGTTTGCCTTTGCTGTTCACACTCAGTCAGTTTGCATGTACTTTGCCTTGGTTTCCACGGTCACAACATGGAGGGAGACAAAACGGCATTAGGGTGACCAGATTAGTGTGATTGGGCTTATGTGCTTGACGTTTCCTGATGCATTATTTGCAGCTTGTTATACTCTGGCATTGATTAGAAGGCCTCTTCGTAGGAGGTAGCTGGATTCTTATGTGTGTGTGGATTTTTTTATTTATTTTTTGGGGGGGGCGGGACCATAAGTGTCTTGGACCTTTCATATAAAGCATGTTGCCAGGTCCCATTCATCTTAATATCCTGTTTTTCTTGCCTTGCATGGTCCAGATCTCATGTGATGTCTTTGAGAAACCTCAAACTGGAAGCCGTAATGGTCAGAAAGACTTGGATAATCTCTCTCTTTCTTAGTAGGCCCTTTGTGTTAATGATGCCTGATGTGTTCTCTGGATGGATACTTGTCACGTTCTCTTTACACTGAGTACAGTCTGAAAGGGAGGGGGGTTCTGCAGAACTGCTAAGACATACACTGCAAAGCCTGCAAAACTCCATTCTGTAGTCAACCCTTTTATTTTTTTTTTTAAATCTAACTTTTTTTTAAAAAAATCCCTTTTTATTATATTGTACTGACCAAAAAGGAGAGTACTTGCATCTTATTGTGCTGTAATCATCTTAAACACTAAAATACCAAATAATTTCTTTACCATCTGATTTAAAGGTCCAATTTATTTATGGGCTGGGAAACCAAGCCAGTTCAAATATAAAATTGAAGCTAGCAATTAAGTCAATGGGATCAAAACATCAGATTATTTGTTTTACTTGGATACTAAATTTCATATTAGTCTTTGTCCTATTTCTACAGTTCTGCATTGGTACATTGCATGGCTTGTTAAGTGATGTCTCAGCGGTGCAAATTGTGCTTTCTGAGAGGATGAGGAAGCCATGAACGCCTCTGCCAATGAATATAGTTTAGAGTAGCGCTTCCCAGAGCTTGGGGACCCCCAGACAATCCATATGTTTGCTCCATCCCAGCTCCTGCAAAGATGTGGACCAGCTGGGCATCCCTGAGGACACAGTGGTTTAAAGGAAACGCTTGTAAGACTATTTACATGCCCGGAAGTGTCTGTTCTAATAACTTGCACGGCTCTGATCTTAACTGTGGTTTGCTGGGAGGAAGAATTGCCAGATCACTTCTTTTGGAATTGGGCTTTTTAAATCATCATCATCATCATCATCATCATCATTATTATTATTGAAGTTCCTGAGCAAATTGCTGCATGTTCCCGTTCACCACAGTGCCTTTTTCATGAACAACAGGGCTCCTTTCAGGTTCTACCTTATTATATTACATTTTACTTCATTATTCCTACAGAGATACTGATTCCCAAAGTGCTTCAGGTTAATAATGAATCTGTCTCACTTAATGCTCTGTTTATTAAGTTAAAACTAACTTTTCCCCCAACTGACTTTTTGGGGTAAGGATGATTTTTTTTCTTTTCAGTTATTTATTTTTTTCCCCATTATACACAATTTGTACCAAAGAGTGAAATAAAAGATGTTATGTTTAGATTCTAACCTTGTGAGAGTTTTTCCCGTTTTCATTTGATGAATACATTGTATCAAGGGCTAATGATTAGACAGCAAGGTTGCAGTTCCTAGGAGACAATATTGTAGCCTGTCTTAAGGTGTCCAGCTGAATATATTTTATAAGGAATGTGCCTTGGACAAACTAATATCCTAAACTAGAAAATTGTTTTACTTTGCTTCAGTGGAATTAACCATGTTTCAAGAAGAAGTGAAAACAAAAATAAACTTTTCCTTCTCAACACAAACTGCCAATTTTGGTTCTGGGGATATGGAAAGGTATACATTTATAAGGCTGTTTCCAGTTTTGACTACCTGATTTAAAAAAGGTGGGATGCATTTCCATACAAAGCATGTCTCTGTTTTTTTGTAAAACCACCACAAGTTGAACTAGACATCACACTTGAAACCCCAAGAAACACACTAAACAAATGAATAGTGGGAAGTTTAGTGATTCAGCCTCCATGTGTAGTGTATGCTTTCAAGAATTAAATTTGCTCAATATCACAAAGTATAAATGGTAGAAAATGGAGACTTAAAAAATCCTATGTTTTATTGTATCTTAGGATAATGTAATGTAAAATGCATTGATCTGGGTCTATTTTTGGGAGAACGTCATGGCTGCATCTATTATGAAGCACTTTAAACAAAAACAGGGGAGCTTCCACGGTTTCAAACACTGCTGTTATTGTTGGAAAACATACTTATTTTATGTCACCACAAATTGTGGGTACAGGCGAAGCTGGGGGATCCCAGTGTGTGATTACAGACTTGTGCCGACATTATTCTCTTAAAGGGGCCATCTTTCACGTCACCCATCCTGACATGCTCATGATCATGGGATGGATGTTGGTAACAAGTATACACGTTCCTCGTGCTGCACAGACTTGTCAACAGTTCTTTGTCACGCATGCCTCATCATGGAGCGTGAGCTATTTAGTCTTTGTTTCTTTAATATCTGCAGAGTTCTTCATTCTCCTCTATACTGGAATGCTTTACATGGTTGCTATGGTGCAAAGAAACTTGGTTGTGAGGTTTGAAGGCAAATGGCCTGTGTGCCAGAAGATATGAAAATAAAATGTATATTTCGATATAATTTGTCCATGAGGTTAGATCTTTCCTATATGGAAAATACACTGCAAAGTTACTAGTTTATTTAGATTGTGAACTGGTTAACATTTAGATTACACTTTGTCACATAACCATACGTAGTGGCAGTTGTGGTATGTTTACCTTATTCATCCAGCGAGGTTTGTATTGATTAGAGCTCTCTGATGGAGCAGCTACCCATCCTTTTGCAGATAAACAAAAATTAGAGCCAGACTTAACTTATACGAATAAGTAGCAGACAAATGGGTATTTTGCTGGGTGCTGTTTCCTTTAGAAACTCACTTAAAAAAATTATGATTTTTGGGTATGAATCTCATCTAAGCAGCATAGGGCAGGAAGCAGGGGATGTCCGTCGTGAAATACACACAGACTCACACACTATAGGCGATTTAGAAATGACTGATGAAGTGGTGTCACCAAATTAATGATGGTCAAGCAAAAGAACTTGCTTTCTTCCAGAGCTCCATCAAAACTACTGTTTTTCATGTAAATAATAAGATCATGTACTTTACATCTCGGTTGCAAGTAGCAGGCAGTACAGTTCAGTAAGGTATTGATTGCATGCAACAGGTGTATGACTAACACAAACTGGCGCCCAACAGGAGGGATGTCTGATGATTCCCTCCAAAAAAGAATACAAAAAGCTGCAGCAGAGGCCACGGTTGACAATGAAGCACTCATAATGCAGATGTGTGCAATTTCTGACAAAGGCCAAAGAGGGAGGGAAGGAGAAAGGGACATAAAAAAGGAGGGAACAGAGAAGGGAGGGATTGGAGGAGAGGGCCAGTCTAGACCAAAGACCTCAGCTTATCACCCTCCTTCATTTTCTCCTTCTCTCCAAGGGAGCCACACGCACAGACAAAGCTGGCTGTCAGGTGGGTGAGCCTCCCACTTTAACTGCTGCCATCAGACTATTCTTTGCTATACTGACCAATTCTGCTCATTTAGTAGTTTACTCCTACAGTAGTATACCACTGAATATGAAATATATGTATTTTTTGTACTTGTCTGCTCACTATAATGATGATTTTGCATGTGTTATTAATTCTGTGTGGTCTACGCAAAACATAGCATCTTGAAAATTTATTAGTGTTCTTTCAGGCTTTGGCAACTTCTGTGTTGATTTTGATTCAATTGGTTTAATTGGTTAAGAGGAAGATGATAGAATGAGTACTCCAGCACAAATAGCAGCACTTGCAATGGAGGAATTAAAGTGGCAGGGTACTTATTTTACAGTTTTCTTGCTGATGTTATAAAATATAAAATAAGAACATTTTTAAAAATCTCGCAAAAATGCACCATTTTTGATTAATCCGACCAAATCCAAGAGAAACAAAGCTGATCAAAAATATTAATTTCTAATAAGTAATTACGTTTTACCCGAATAATTAAAAGTTTTAAAATCGTTATCAGCTTGTGTGAGAACGAACAGCTTACAGGTATTACAGCGTGGACTGCGTCATATTTAACACAGGTTGCTTTAAGGTATTTTTTATTGTTTATCGATTTCGCTTCGTTTTTTCCGTTGCAGCAACTTTCTTATTTTTCACGTACAGTTTGCTGTAACATCCACGCATCCAGGTCAAAATGCATTTAAGTATATGAGCCAATACAGCAACAGTATCAAATTTATTTAAAATATGAAACTGATTATGAGCTTTTGAACATCATGAGCTTAAATACGTTTAATAAAATATACGTATTTATAGTTTCTGTACTTTTTCTGATAGTGTATGTATTTTCTACTAGTTTGCCAGCTAACGCTAATTACTCGACCTCATCCTAGTCCCTGAACTAGCGTTAGATATTCCTCTCCAGTAGGGGTCACTGTTGGTCTCTGGGTAGACACAACGCGGACTAAATCACATATATAATTTATCTAATTAATGTTTCTCAAAAACTCTAAACCGTATCCTTTCATTTCTTTTTCTACATAATGGCCCACGAAATCGCAATAACTTAGTGGGATCTAAAAAAAAAACGAAAAGTAAAAGTATAGAAAGAGGTGTGCATTAATTTCTACGCAAAGCGTAATATAATGTACGCGAGAGCCTCTCGGGGAAATTTATCAACACCTGCACGTGTGAGTCTCGCGGGAAAACCGTTAGGACGTTACACTGAATTGTATACGTAACCCCCAATTAAGACCTACCAGCCTCCGAAAGAATAAGGCGCTCCGAATTAAATTGTGGGTTAAAAATGTAAAGCAAACCTCTCTGTATAGAGCTTTACGTGTCTGCCGTTCTCACCGGACCGGGGCTATGATTTTCGCTTCACAACAGAAACGCCATGTTGGGCCTTGTCTTCTTCGTGAGCCATGCGCTGCTCCAATTGGCGCACGGACTCCCGCCGGCCTTCAAAGTACGCCTGGCCGGCAGTGGCGTCGGGAGGAAACCGAACCAAGGTCGCATCGAGGTCTTCTACAACAATGCATGGGGCACCGTCTGCGACGATGAGGTTGACATCAAGCTGACTAACGTGATTTGCCGCGAGCTCGGCTTCCGGCGCGGCATCACGTGGGCGCACAGCGCTAAGTTCGGACAAGGGCGAGGTGAGCATCCTTTCCTCTTAAAGTTTAAGCTTGCTCTATTTTAAATCCGATAATATAGGCTTTACTATATCTCAAAGAAAGTCACGACTTACTTGCACTAGCACATACCAGCTGTATGTTTTTATAACGTTTTTATCACATATAATTTCTGAATTTGGGTCCTATAAGAGGCATTGGTCTCTTCAAAATCCCCCTTCACAGTCAGTTTTGCAGTAAAATGTAATGTGCTCAGTTTTATGCATTTCTGAGGTAGCAAATT
Organism: Mormyrus proboscirostris; assembly: GCA_026779585.1. Lineage (NCBI taxonomy): Eukaryota > Metazoa > Chordata > Actinopteri > Osteoglossiformes > Mormyridae > Mormyrus > Mormyrus proboscirostris. Next base: position 3,770,476 of record JAODKF010000047.1, read on the forward strand.
GATTCCCCTTCCTAGTCCTTAAAGTAGAATAGTGTACATAGACATAAGCTGGCCAAAATGCTTTTTCAGATGTATTTTATTAGCTTGGATACTGGTAAACCTCCTCCTCCTTGATTTTTAAACAGAAAAGCAGGCCAATAACTTAGTGTCTCATTATAGGAATTTGCTGTGTCCCTTATCAGGTCCGATTTGGATGGACAATGTTCGCTGCACTGGTACAGAGACATCAGTAGCGGACTGCCAGTTTAATGGCTGGGGAGTAAATGACTGCACACATGCTGAGGACCTCGGTGTGATCTGCAGTCCCCAGAGGAGGTCTGGCCCCCCGCACTACAGGCCTGAGCCTGAACGTGTGATCCCAGCATCTTCACGGATAGAAGATGTGAACTCGCTGTCTCCTTGGACAGAGCACGGCTTTTCTCCATCTCCACCATCTGAGCATTTCAATTCTCTTTCCTCATGGTCAGAGGATGCTCAGTCATCATCTCCACGATCGGAACAGATGAACTCAGCATCCCCGTGGTCAGGTAACGCCATCCAACGTGTGAGTCCTGCTCCCCCTGAGCCAGAACGCACGATCCCTCCCCCTCCACCAGAGCGCACGAGTCAGACTCGGCGGGGTCACGAGATCGCCCTCCTGCGGAATCTGAACTTGCCACGGCAAGGGCGCCGGCCAGCCCAACCCCGTGGACATGTGATCCACCTACAGCGTAGCAATGGGAACACGGTCCCGCGTGGGCACCAGATTCCCACAGGTCTTGGTGGTGCTGCTGCGCAGAGGCCCGGCAATGCAGTGACGCATGTAGAGGAAAATCGACCTGAGCCAGTGAGCAGACATGCACCGGAGAGTTACAGCAGCCAGTATGATTCGGTAAGGAACCATAGAGTTCTGCTTTAGTTCCTACTGTGGGTTAAATGCTCACACAAGTTTGTTGCCCAGTCTGTGGTTTTAAAATGGGATGCTTTTAAATATTGTAAGGCCAGACCTACTAGTCGTTAGAAAGTTATTCACGAACTCCTTGCATGTAGCCTATACTGACATATTAACTCATGCAAACATGTAAGTACACACCCACACTCCCAAGACTGATAATGCCATTTTTTGGAAGGAATCCCATTAATTTACAGTTTGTTAGTTTGTGATTGTTGAAGAGTAAATTCTTTCATTTATCTTCCCTCATTTTTCCTGTATTCCTAAACTCACGCCTGTAAATACACAATTGACTTTTTTTTTGTGGCTGGAGTGATTCCAGACAGAAGTTTTGTTTTAACCGGCGATTGTCAACCCATGGGTCACAACCCAAATTTAGGTTGCAGCAAGTTTTGAAAGGGTTTTAAAATCAGCAAGCTGATCCAAGATCAGATTTCCCAGCCCCAGTCCTAGAATTAACTTATATAAATGGGTCTTGGGTTGGCAGCTGCTTAGTGCAAAACTAGTGAACATTCAACCAATCCAAGAAGCCAAACCACAGATGCTTAATTTAAATTCACTGGCACAGCTAATCACATTTGTGCGATAGGTATTGATTGGCATAAATTACAGAGTGCATGGTGTGTTTCTTCATAGCAATAATATAAATCTATACTGGATATAGGGTCGCAATTGAGCTGGCATGATAAAAATTGGGTCTTGGTGCAAAACGGTTGAGAGACACTGGATTAAACAACCAATATGTGGGGAAAGAAATCTGATCATGACTGTATGTACTGTACACGAAATTGGAGTCAAGCAGCATGTGTGTGTTGGGATTTAGATGTGTACCAAGCCTTGGGTTTCAGGGTACGCTGAAGGTGCAAAGTGAATTCATTTGGTTACCTGTGGTGACATGGCTTGTAAGTGAAAGTATCTCGCTGATGGTAAATTGAAAATGTCTGTCGGATTACTAGATGGAGATACAATATCGAAAGCCTTCTTTGACGGGTAGAGGATGTAGGTAAAGCACAGTATTGTTTCCTGGTGTGCATTCCGGTAAGGTTCCATTCAGTCAAAGGTGACAGTTTAATGAAGCAGCTTTAGGGGTGATTAGGGAACCAGACTTATGACTCCCATTAGGATGCATGTAGAAGTTCCAAGGAGATTTGTGTTGTGGAACCTTTTGGACAAGGCAGTTAATCTGAATTACACCAATAAGAATTCAGATGTACTAAGGATAGAATGAAGTCATTTCATTTGGATGAAAGTGATTCATTAAAACACTGCATGACACTAACTGCATTTCATTCCTAAGTCTGTAAACATCGCTATTTGTCAGTTAAGGCCTCGCAGGGGAGCACTGGTTGGATGCACGCAAAACATTTGCGTGATGTTCATTTGATGTTACGGGAACGATACCTTAGGAATATCGGAATACCACAGTGAATATCTGGGCGTCTTCCACCCCCTCAGGCCTCCACCCATATGAATTTTGAAGAGGTACGTCTGCGGCCCGTCGTGCCAGCGACCAGGGGTTACGCGCTGGTGACGGAGGGTGCGGTGGAAGTGATGTACAATGGTAATTGGAGGTATGTTTGTGACCTCGGATGGGACCTCAATGCCGGGCGAGTAGTCTGCGGGATGCTGGGATTCCCTGCGGCGGAGCAGCACAATGCCAACATGTACAGGTAAAGCCCCCTCCACTTATGGTTCATGAGCTGGATGCTAATGATGTTATTCATTTTTACGCAGAATATGGTACGGTGTCAGAACCATATTTCAAAAGAAGTTATTTGTTCTGCTTGTTCCTCCTATTCAGCGTTAGAATTGGCTAGTGGATTTGGCTTTGTTTGCCTATCCGTGTTTTTGCATCTGCATGTATAAATGTGTGTATATAATGTATGTCAGCATGAGTATCTTTGAGTGTCTGTATGTATATAAAGATATGTTTGTATGAACGTGACTGACACTGTCTTTGTAGATGTGTGTGTTTTTGTATAAAAATGTCTATATGTCTGCATTAACTGCCGTGGCTATTCAGCCGTGTTGCAGCGCCACATAGTCAGATGGCTATTTTTAATGGCCTGAATGAAGCATTTGCAGTTTAAAATTAGCGGTATTTCCCCCCCGTCCAGAAGGCCTTAATGGCACACTTATTTTACGTTTTATTTGGCCTCACTAGGCACAGGCCCTTTTCCTCTCTCCTCTTCTCCCTTTTTGACTTGCTTGCTTTTCTGCTCCAGTTTTCTTTCCTCTCTGTCAGACACTCAGTTTGATGCTGACACTTTGGCAAAAATGACAATGTTCTGTGGAATAAAAGTGATGTTGGTCTGGATACAGGTGATTTAAAATGGGGAAGTGGCTTGGCCACAACTGTTTGAGGATTGTGCTGAAATTCTTTATATCGATAGTCCTAAAATTAGGTCAGTGACATATTTTGAATACATTTTAAGGAGTTTATAAGTGGTATATATATCTCCTTTCATTTACATGCACTATTCTTCTTGTCAGCACTTTTGATCAATGAGTGTTAGACTGTTAAAAATACTGATACATTAAGAATAACCTGTCAAGACCACAACCACAGACAAAACATGGTCCTGGACTGCAAAATTGCTTGTCCTTCCCGATCAAAATAGCCATATGATTAGTGTTAGATGTATACTTTTAAAAAAGTGTCATAGGTGTTTTTCAGATAGCCTTCCTTCTGTCTGAGTGTTGTAATGTCATATAATTACTTAGAGTTGTGCAATCGAATAAAATTTCAATCACGATTACAATTGTGGCTTCCCACGATTATGAAAAAATGATAATCGAGAAAAACTATTTTCGTTTGTATCTCATATTGAAATCCTGCACAATAAATCCAGATAGACACACTAATTTTTCAGTGGTCCACATTGCCCCTCCCTAAACGCTGTTAGCAAATTCCCGACAGCACAGCAATTAAATCTCATTCACCGTCGAAATGGCAGGCCGGGTAGCTTTCATTGACCAAAGAGATAAATGCACATCAGTTATTTGGTTTCAATGAGTTGGACCAGAAATATGAGGCAAGCTGAACAACTTTCATTAAGGACACCTTCTTTAATGCAACCGCGTATCTGTCAAGCTCTCAAAAACACTTAGATACTACGGATACCATGACATATTTAGCAAAAGAGAGGGTCTTCAGCACAGCTGGAAATATTTTCTCCTGCCATCGTGCATCACTGAAGCCAGATCATGTAAACAGACTAGTTTTTCTTGCTAAAAATCTTTAAGTTGCACTTTTTATATCAGTGGACTGAGCAGTTGACTCTAATATGTATAGTTGGGGTAAAAAAAAAATCAAGTTTAGTGAACCTAAGAAAACAGTTCATTTCAGTATAATTTGTCTGTTAATTTATAAAATATATTTGTACAAGTTCAGCATATTGTCACGACCGGCGGGCGAGCGATTGGTCAAGCAGGCGAATGGAGCCAGACAGACGCTGAAGACGGGGTTTAATCAGGGCAAACAGAGGCAGACGGCAAGAACCACACATGACAATCCAATGACAGATCTAATT
>JAODKF010000047.1:3775039-3803393 GCA_026779585.1 Mormyrus proboscirostris
CAATCAGGGAAATACACGTGGGAAATGAGGGGGCGTGGCACACGGGAGGATCGTACGGAGCGGATCATGACACATATGTTATATTAATAAAAATTTGGTTTCAAGTCAATTTCAGTCATTATTATGATTCACTAAACACAATGTTTCTACATAAGAAATTTACAAATGAGAGGAAGCCATTCGGCCCATCAAGCTCATTTGGGGAGAACTTAACTAATAGTGCAGAGATGTTGCAGTCAAGAGTAATTGTGGTAAATAATCGCGGTAAATAATCATGATCTCAATATTGGTGAAAAATAATCGTGATTATGATTTTTGCCATAATTAAGCAGCTCTACAATTACTTAATTTGCGCATTAAGCTGTGCCAGAGTGCAATGTTTTGTCAACTGAACAAATTTACTGTTTTTCCTTGTGAAAGAGCAGAAACTGTCACTGTTTGTACATCAGGAAACCACCCTGATATTGTCATATTTGGATTTCAGTGTTGAAATTTCACTCTATAAAACTTGAAAACTTAAGTAAAAACTTAAGCCTTGACTTAAACTTTTCCATGATTTACCCCTTAAACCACTTCACTACCTCAGAATAAATCACTGAGCACCAGTCATGACATTGTGTCTGGAAGATATGCATTTTTTATTATTAAAAGTTGCAAGGATCTCTAGTCACAGAGCAACAGATGTAGGCAGCCATATCATTGGATTTCTTCTAAAGTTCACACTTTGATGATGAGAACGTCAGGTTTAAGCATTTCCTGTAATTTCACTTTGGAGTGAATGCAGCACTCACAAACACACCTCACACATGCACAAAGCGGGGCCTGCATCCCACTGCTTAAACTGCACCATTTAAACTTCCTTTGCTTTAAGCATAACTAGGATAAGAACAGCCTAGAATACTGAAGATTGTCAGTTTTGCATCACGACTAGCGTTCATGTGGAGACACACGTTCTTCTGTTCCGCCTTCTAAGCATGGGCTGCTGTTGCATCCAATCAGGTCTCTTGAATAGCCTATACATCATGTAATTATATGTTTAGGGAAGCCTGAGGCCTTGGAAGCTTTTTTTGTGTTTTTGAACAACGCCCTGCAGTGTCAGCAAGTCTCAACAGAGGTGATTAAAATACTCTCTTCTTTTTTCAAGTCACTGTTTTTTTATTTTTTATTTTACATCTAGCTTACTTTTAAGCAAAATATGAGTAGATGACTTTATCTAGAATATGTTCATTTTAGGAGGCACATATGTTTGACGGGTCACTTTTTTGAGCCAAGAACCATGCTCTCCTAAATAGTTGTCTTGAAGATGTGTCATTCTCAGATTTAAATTGGTGGACACAAGCCTTTGTTTGTGCTAGCACACGTTTTGATCTCTGCAGTAAAGTTCAGATCTGACTCAAAAGTAATTGCCCAAGTCATCTCAGAAAGTTGAAGTAAGTAGGAATGTGATGCGCTATCATGTTTGTGAATGTTGACCACATGAACTGTGATCATTGTAGTGCATTTTATAAGTGACTTTTGCATAATCAAATGCTTTTAGCTAAACTGGCAATAGCATCCTACGTTGGTAAAATTGATTCTCATTGGTGTCATTGATCCTGAAACATCTGTCACCACGGGAAGCAATTGTGAAGGATGTTAGTGTCACTGAGCCAATTTTCTTTTGCTATAGAAAATTGTCTTGTCTTTAAAAATTACCCATCTGTGAGTGTTATACATTTGGTTCATAGAGGTGTCGGGCATGAAAAAGATTTTGCCGTTGAAGAAAGTGAAAGTATTTGGCTCTGCGATGCAGGAATGTTTTTCTCGGAATCCTTCCAGTGACCTTGCGGTAACTTGCCCCTGAAGTTGATAATTAGCTGTTGCGAGTTAAGCGGCTGTTTGTCAGCATAAGTATGATACTTAGTATGAGACTGTCTAGGTGCTGGAGGCGGGGTGTGGGGGGGGGTCATCCATTTCACTTTGAAAAGCCAGTGGTTCATTGGTCTGAGGGTCATGTAGCACCTTGCGTCTTAAATAATAGTTAATGTACTATTTAAGTATTTTTCCGTTGATAACCTGATGAAGGTGAAAATGCATCAGGGTAGCTCTTTAAAAAAATAACATTGGCTGTATTATATCTGCATACAGAGTAAGACTGATGTCTCGCAGTCTCACTGAGCCTCAGTAGTACACAGACTGAAAAATCACTTGCTACATGGAACATCCCACTAACTTGCAGCAGTTGGCTGCTTTGCAGACCAGTTCTTGCTCTCTTGAGGTCTGTGAGCCCTATTTGTTTGTCTTGGACATCCGTATTAGTGTCTCGAAATGTAGGGTAGTTGCAATAACACCACAGGTTTCAGACAAATATGTGTTTATTAGCTCTTTTTCTGATCCAAAAAAAAATGTTGTCTGGGCTCAGCCATGACAGTACCACTGCAGCGCCACGTGGCAGACGAATTACAGCAAGTCATTCCCAAGACCAGTGGCTAAATTCAGCTTCTCCATTCATATTAATGAACCGCAGAAGCTCCAAGTCTAATTGTAGAGTTTCTTCTCAGGTTCCCTCAAGGGAGGAGGAACCAAGCGAAGGCCAAGACAGCCTTGAGCTTAAGAAGTGTGTGGCATTCAGTGTTATGGCCGGCCCACATTAACACGTGCCGTGGATTCCTGAGACACCAGATGGAAGAAATAAGAGGCTGGGCCCTTTAATCGGATGTATTTGGCAGTTGCGTTAGTCCTTGAATGGCAGGCATCCACTGTGGTCAGTAAAAATACCTCCTCCTTCACAAACTGGCTTTTTGGAGTCTGTGTTTTAGTTTATACACCTTAGTCAAGGGTAGACCATCAGCGGCATGCCCCGAATCCTGGCTGTTTTAAATTCGGTTGCATTTTCTAATTTTTACATTTTTGTAGAACACTTTGGCACAACAGGTCGTTGTTGGCCTTGTCCCTGGTAGCGTGTGAGCGAGTCGGGTTCTAGGGTTCCATTTGGAAGGAAACAAGTGTTTTACCTCTTTGAAATATACGTTAATATAGTCATAACAGTATTGTCACCTCCCTACAAACATTAGCTCATGTAGCAGGTGTTTTTTTACATTGAGTTTACATCTACCTGAGTAGCAGTAGGTACTTGAAAATTCATGAAAATCACGTGACCCTTATTAGAGCATAAATTTTACATCTGCTGCGGTTCGACCCTGTCAAATGTTCTGCCTTGGATAAAAGCATTAGCCAAGCGAATGGCTGAAAATGCCTTTTTTACGTGTCTGCCTTGCTTGGTCGAGGTGCTTCTCCATCCACAGGTGATGTTTGTATGATTTACAACTCGATGGTGATTCCAAATGTGTTCACTTTGGCTAGACAGTTTCCCTAAATGTGAGGCAGAAATATCCCAGGGGTGGCCATACATGGAGAGCCCGTCTTGGCTCCACAAAGGGAACATTGAGACCTTCGGCTGCTCCTGCTTTGTGGCCACAGAGCCGCACCAACATTTTTGCTTGTTTTGCGTCCCGAATGATTTATCGGCTGTTTATTTGCCAGCTGTCTGTAACGTGGCAAACACTGAGTGGAGGGCTCCCAGTCTTATGCTACCTGCGTTGAGGTATAAGACTGACATTTTACTGCATGCTCTTGTACTGTGTAGCATTTTGGATATTTTCTGAGGTCACGCAGTTGTTTATGTACCTCAATCGAGGTGTTGCTTTGATGGGATTTAGAGATGGTTTTAAAGTCCACACAGGCTGTATTTATGATTTGTACAATTAGAGACATAACTTTCGCCTTGGTGAATCATTTTTGATCACTTTTCCAACTTTCCAATTACCAAGAATTAATTATGGTTTTCACCAAATGGTTTTTCTTGTATTCTCTCTTAAACTTTTACAATAAAAGTGTTATTTGCTTCTTTATTCTGTATAAATAAATCTGATTGTCAATGTTTATTATATTACAAGTTATTGACTTTGTATCAGTTTTTAAAGTTTTTTGCCACTACTTGGACTGTTGTAAATTATTTGTGTAACTGACAATTGAATTCAGGATTAATCACTTAAGTACTGTACGCTGGTCTGTTTCGACTTAAGTCGTGTCTCACAACCTGCAGCCCAATAAACTACCCATCCAAACTGCTGCTTGTTCTCGGAATAGATGTTAGTCAAAGTCCAAACCCAATGACCAGCCTTTAAATGAGGTTGGCTGATCTTGAGGAAATGTCGTTGGTAAATGTGTGGTAGTCGGGACCTGTTTCCCCTTGTCCAATGATGATATATCAGTTATGTTCACATTGGCACAGCTAGTGACTTTGCCTGAATCAATACAATGACCTTCCCTATTTGTGCATTTCAGGAAAGCATGGGACATGATGATGGCCGATCCATCTGACAGGTGAGTGTGAAGAACTGTCTTAGAAATACATGACAGAGAAAATATGGCAGCTGCACATTTTTTAAAGAAAGTATCCAAAGACGACAATTTAGTGCTATTATCATGACTATTAATTTAATTCAAAGATTGTTTCACTTAAAGTCTAGGTAAATTAATGCAAGCTGTTGCTGAAGACGTTTTGATCCATGGCTTGCAACACTGTCCTTTGTTTCACAGTTAAATATGTACTATTGTATAAAGGTAATACCTGACATCCACAATGTTTTATCCTCAAGTCTGTTACCTTGGCTGCTTCCTGCAGGCTGGGCTCCCAGGTCAGCAAGAAGACCTCCTGGGTTGAGAAGGTGCTCTGTCAGGGCACAGAGAGCGGCCTGGAGCAGTGCCGTGCACTACTCTCCATCCCCCACAGCGAGGTTCCCTGCGATGGCGGGATGTTCGCTGTGGCCCGCTGTGTCCCAGGGGCCCAGTTTGCCAGTTTGGCCTCCTCCTATGACAGCACATCATGGGTGCCCCACACCAATCAGGTGAGTGCTTATTGGCCTCCTTTTTGCTTTGTCTGTTATGTTCAGTCAGAATGACCAGTACTTGTGTATCCGTCTGGATGGACTATTTCCAGAATGGTACATTGCAATTAGGCAGTTTAAAAACCATTGCAAAACTTTAAAAAGCGCGCTGAACAGAACCCTCTGTTCTTTGGGATTAAATGCATGGAAAGTTGGACCACACATGTAAAGCACATTTTTACAGGGTTTCAAAGGCTCAAAATATGTTTTTAAGAAAAAAAACTACTCTTTTCTTTGTCGCCACTTCAATATCAGCTCCAGTTTTAGGCATATTTGCTGTATGTATTTCGACTTGAACCGAACCTGTGGAATAAGATGTGAATTTAAAGAACTTGTATTACAGGAATCACAACGCATACATAAAATTGGTAAATTGTCGTACCACCATTAAAAGAATCTGATTTGTAGTTATCATGCAGCTATGACTTCACTTGGCACAGATTTTTGGCCAATGAATTTGCGGATGACTGTTATGCTTGAATTTGTTGCTCTGTGTGAGTTACACTGAGTAAATGTGCGTCTCCCATTTGTGATGTCTTCTCTGTCCTTCCAGGGTGTGGTACGACTGAAGGCCGGGCCCCGTCTAGGCGAGGGGCGCGTGGAGGTTCTGCGCGAGGGGAAGTGGGGTACAGTGTGTGACCACCTGTGGGACCTGCCAGACGCCAACGTGGTGTGCCGGGAGCTTGGGTTCGGCACGGCGCGCCAGGCACTCAACAGGGCACATCTGGGCCAAGGTGAGGCGCTCCTGCTGTGTGCTGCTGTATCACTGCTGCCATGGATTCACCCTGTAGTGAGGATAGTGAGGTATTTCCTTGGAGTCGCCACTGCGGGTGGGAGTGGCAGTGAGTTGGAAGGTGTACATATATTTTAATGGTTGGCTATTTTCAGTTTCTGATTTTGCAAGTTTGGCATTTTGTCTTTTGTGTTTCATTTATAGCAAAAATTCAGTAGATGCCCTGGGAACCATTAGTGGTATCTGGTTGCTATGGCAATGAGAGATTACATTGATAACCAAGATCTGTGTTTGACTGATTCTTATGGGAAGTGACTATATTCTTCTAATCTTCTGGACATGAATAAATATTATCTGTCCAGCTCAATGGATAGTCTGTGTGTAGTAAAACAAAGCTTCACAAAAATGAAACATTGAACAGGTAAAAAAAAACCAAACAATTATTTTCCCTCAGAATATTCAGAGCCACCAGATGTGAAAAAAGACTCATCAGTGATTGGCTGCTCATGCTTTGGCAAAGCCTGCCATTGGTCCCCTCTCAGCCCTTAATCCTCAACAAAGAAAAGCAAATACCCATGGTGGGTCATGCTCAGTGGGAACCATTGATGTGTCAAATTTTGTATTTACTGTAGCATTACAGCACCAAGCTTTCACATGGAAAGGCTATGTGGAACAATGTGTGTAGATGAAGCCCATTCTTTGGTCTGACTTCTCATCCCTATAGATTCATTCATGAATGAATCTCATCAGAGATGTTATCTGTACTGTAAACAGACATTATTACCTAGACCGTATATGCAGCAGGAAGTGAATAGTATCAGGCTATGTCTGCTTAGTTATACTTTACTATAGGAGTTGAGAAGTGAATAATCATATACTGTATAACCATAAAGTTATTTTGGATGGCTGTCCGTGGGTGGAAACAGTTTCCATTCATGTGGTTTTCATTTATGTAGCAAAGTACATGATTGAAGTCCCAATAAGTCCTGAGAATTTTTTCTGTAGTTACTTGGCACTTTGCTGAGAAGAAGCTGTGATTGCTGGAGCCCGGTGGCTTTTCCTGTGGATCTGGATGAGCTTGGGATGTGTTTAGCTGATGAACCCCTCAAGAAAAGTGAAAGGAGCCAAGATCTTGTGTATGTGTTAAGAAATGTAACTTTTTCCTGTGGCAATGCAGGTCGCTAAACATACAGCAGTTAATGAAGACACATTTTATCCTGCAGATCAAAGGCAGTTATAGCGAACACATGTGCTGTGCTGATCTGAATCCTGATAATGAGTTTGGTTCTGTCGATGCCTGGTTTATTTAACACATGGTTTTGATCTCATCCATGTTCAAGTGCGCATTAGAGAACACTGCCATTTAGAAATGCCTTCACTATGGGTACTGTGTGACAGCATCTACACACTGGAATGCACTTACTCGCAGTTTAAACAGTTTGTAAATAAAACTCATTGTTATTAAAATGGTCAGACTCAATTAGTCTAACTGCTATTCTGAGGATTGTGGGAGGAGAGCCATACGACATCTTTCCTCTTCCTTATTCCTGCTGCAAGGTCAGAGGTTATTGAAGGTTGTTAGAGTCTACTGGTAGCCAGGTAACGGAAACAATTTAACGTAAAATAAATGAAGAGTAGATTTCCCTAACTCCATTAGAGAGCAGCACAAGGTCCATCTGAAAACACCACCCAAAACATTAAGCCCTCCCGCCAGCTATTATTTTTTCTTTTGCAGTGAGCTAAAATAACTTGCTGAGATGATCCATCATGTCCTCAGATGCCAAAAAATTACAGGGGGGCAGAGAGCTGCCATTTTCATCTCAAGGCCTTGGTTTTCAAATCTCGGTATCATTCTGTCAGTGACGCAGCAACCCCTTGCTTGTGGCTCCTCACTCCACATTAAAACTATCAAGGCTTGGTCGATTTAGACCAGCGATCCTCTTTGCAGCCACGCATAATTCATTTAGGTTAACATAATATATACCAATAACACAACTGACAAGCAGGGAAGAATCAGAGGATGAGCTCCCCAGGGTTTCTCTGTCTTTCCGGGGCTTTCCCTGTCCCTCTGCGGCTTTTTGATCTTTTCTTCTGTGGGCTGCAGATCTTCTTCCCGGACTTTTACCTCTGGATCCACCCCCCTGTGGAGCCGCAGTCTCCATTGCATTCAACTTAATGACAAGTGTCTCTGGCCCTAGAAGTCAATCCCAATCCCGTCATTGTCTGTAAAAGCTGGGAACAGCTGGCATGTCTGTCTAGAAAAATGCCATTTAGAAGTGCCTTCATGCTGATGCGATGTGATTGGTCTCCCAGTACAGACTTCCCATTGACTCTGTCTCTCGTCACTCCATTATCTGAGAGTTATATATGTTGAGATATGTTTGAAAGTGAATTTTCAATCAACACATTTATATCTTAAATCATTTCAATGTATTTACAGTATATGTCATTATACATGTATTATTATGTACGTGGTACAATGCGTAATATCATACCTCGAATCTGTTCTAACTGATATATTGGCACCCAAGTCCAATATAATGTGGAATTGCACGATTTATAGTCAGAGAGGCACTATGCAAACTACAAAGCCATATAGTCTTTAGCAAACACTACTTGCATACAAAAACAACTATATGAATGAACGATAGTGATGTCCGATCAAATGACAAATCATTCTTTTGAACCAGTTCTTTTCATTGAATCGGTCAAGCGGGTTTTCAAATCTTAAATTAATAGTTCTGTAAAACTAGGCATTGCATAGGTCTTAGCTTCTAAAAATCAAAAAAATTGTGACAAATTGTCATATAAAAACATAGTAATGGTATTTTTATTTCACTTGCTTTTAATTTGCTTGTTTTTCATAGACTGTCTGTAGTCATGTTGTTTTCAGTGCCCCTCTGCATACCGTAATCTGTTGTGCATCACTGGGTGCATGGCAGCTGTGGACCACTACTCCTGATTAACGATGGTCAAAACGACGCTTCACGAACCATTTGCTGTATTTTCTGACCCAATTAGATGGTACTCACTGTTCCCAAAAGGGCTCAAAGCATGCCCCAAAGCAAACCAAGAGCACCATCTAGTGGGGTCAGAATATACAGCAAATGGTTCATGAAGCATCATTTTGCCCATCACTACTCTGAACTTTAGGCAATCGACAAGTTAGAGGGTTCAGCATGTTCGGTTGAAGCAGTTACTAGGCAATCCTTGTGAGACTCATAAGACCCATGAGAGATATTTACGATATAATTTATTAATGTATTATCATTACTTCTTATTTAAAAAAGAGTAGTTACATTCTTAGCCACTGGTACCACTGTTTTTTTAATTTGATTCATTTTGTATGGCGTAAGTTACTAAGTTTCAGAGGTGCATTCCCGTAACTTTACTTTCCCCATTGGATATTTGTATTTTAATAAGCAATTTTAGTGAACACAAGGTTTTTCAGGAATGCATTAATCTCATTGTAGCAGGACTTACTGTATAAATGTAATTATCTTGTGCAGTGCATTACCAGTAGTCTAGTGCTGTATTTTGGATGACTGTGGTGGGTCAGTGTGTGTTGAGTTTGCATGGTCTCCCTGTTTTGCTTGGGTTTCCTCCTGGTATTCTAGTTTCCTTCTGCAGTTCAAAAAACATGCGGTTAGGTGAATTGGTGACTCCAAATAGCCCATAGTGAATGATCCCCTTTGCTTCCTGGAATCTAGACTCTTCCCTGGAATTGCATAAGTGGTTGGAAAATGCATGCATATTCAGACTATGAACACAATATTGAATGTGTCATCATTGATGTCAGTCATACTATTATGTCATGTTATCTTGCTCATTTGACTTCCTTGCTACTTGCTACTTTCCTTGCTACTGTCGCCTCTGGCTTGCTCTCTAGGGGCTTTGGCCAGGGATAATGTAATGCGCTTTAAGACAATTTAATGTGAAAATGTTCTATGAAAATGAAGACTCCACAGAGTAAAAGTTAAAAATGAAAAAGAATTTTGTTTTAGAGTTTTTTTTTTCCGTTTTATTTCGCCTGGAAAATTAAAGCATGCTGTGAACTGTTGATGCACCAGTCCTTAATTGGTGAGGACTGCCTAAGTGCTGTTTAATCAAAGGAGGAATAAGCATGAGAGGCTGAAATAATTTTCTTAATGAAGGATTCTGTGCCGTTCTGATTGATGTAGATGAAGTGCTTTAGGAACCATTTGAGTGAGTTAATTGTAAAATGGGTAGCTGTGTAAATCTGGCAGAAAGGAGCCTGCCAAGGCACCAGGCTGACAGCCCGCACTCCCCTGCAGGGACGGGCCCCATACACATGAACTCTGTGCAGTGCACAGGCGCCGAGAAGTCCATCTTGCAGTGCCAGCACCAAGAAGCCACCTACTGGACCTGTAAGCACTCCCAGGATGCAGCGGTCCGCTGCAATGTGCCCAAGACGGGCCTGGAGAGCACGGTGAGGCCCGATCCTACAGTGTCACCATCATCAGCCATGAACTGATTGTTACAGTGTTGTCTTGCTTTTTGCTCTCTTTCTTCCTTCCTTCATTACCTTGTGCTCTTCAAATATGGCCCCACCCCTTTTGATCCTGACTCCACCCCTGACCTAACCACTTCACCCCCTTTGGTCCTGACTTCATCCCTGACTTAACCACTCTGCCCTTTTTGATCCTGACTCCACCCCTGACCTACCCTGCTGCCCTACCCAAGTGACTCCACCCCTGACCTAACCACTCCACCCCTTTGATCCTGACCACACCCCTTTGATTTTGACTCCACCCCTTTTGGTCCTGACTCCACCCCTGAACTAATCACTCCACCCCCTTTGATTCTGACTCCACCTTTGACCTAACCACTCCAACCCCTTTGATGTTGACTCCACCCACTTTGATCCTGACCCCACCCCTGACCTAACCACTCCGCCCCTTTTGATCCTGACCCCACCCCTGACCTACCCTGGTGCCCTACCCAGGTGACTTCACCCCTGACCTAACCACTCCCCCCCCTTTGATCCTGACCACACCCCTTTGATTTTGCCTCCACCCCTTTGATCCTGACCCCACCCCTGACCTACCCTGCTGCCCCACCCAGGTGCGCCTCGTGGGTGGCCGGGAGCCTGCTGAGGGCCGTGTGGAGGTGTTGCTGGACGTGGACGGCAGGCGGCGCTGGGGAGCCATCTGCAGCGAGAACTGGGGCCTCACTGAAGCCATGGTGGTGTGCCGGCAGCTGGGCTTCGGCTTCGCGTCACGCGCTCATCAGGTCAGCGGAGTGTCATGGCCGCCACTGCGTGGGCATGTGGGAGTGCTGAGTGTAAACAGAAAACCTGCTATTGTGAGAAAGCCTTTGAATATGGCGTGTAAATCACTTTGGATTAAACAAGTGCCAAGCGAGGTCAATGCAAATACTATAAAATACTGGGGACAGCCTTAAAAGGGGCTGTCAAATAGTGTAAAATTAACATTATTATCAAGTGCAAAACGTTTAGTCAAGTTGCATGATTCAGTTTTTTTCCACATGTCTATATACTGTGAGGCAGATGAATGTGGACTGAGATGAAATTCCATCCCATTTGGTTCCAAAGGACAGGATAATTACAGACAGGTTATGAGGTGCTGGGCACATTTTAAGACATAGTGTGTTAATCGATCACACCTGTCACACATGGTATAAAGCCTTTGTGTTTAGGCCGCACATAAAACTAAAAAAATTCACTTTCAAGGTGATTATTTTCACTTGATTCATTTGCCCAGAAATATAGATATAAGCAGCATTTAAATACTCCTTACTAATAGTAATTTAGTAATAGCCTGCATTTGGCCTAAATTACATCATTATTGCTGCATATATTTAAAAATGTATTCCCTGATGTTGCCTTTTCCCCAGTCCTCCGCATTTGCATCAAGTGTTTCACAGGTTCACGTAGTGTTCATACTTTGGAAGGCTATTCTTCTGTGCAGTTATTTCCCAAACGGGTAATTGCAGGCTTTACAAAAAAGAACGCGTGACCACTGCAGAAGAAAGAGCCGGAAGAAAAACAAACTTAAAATAGGTTTTCGTTGCTTGGATTGGCCAAAAAATGTTGGTGTTTTAATTTTTCTTTTCAGATGCTTGTGGAAAACGGCGTGCTAAGGACTTCTAATGACTGCGGTTATTAGTGCTGCTGCTTGCTAATCTTCAGTGGGATTAGCTGTGGGCGCCGCTAATGGCATTCTCTCTCTCTTTAGGTTAAATAACATTAAAAACACAACTGCTGCTTGTGCTGTTGATGTCATGTGATGCTAAGGGCGTCTGACCGCGGTTGGCGGAGTAACCAACAAGGTGTTGGCACTGACGTTACATTAGCAAGACGTTAACCTTGGTTTCTGGCTTACTGCTGTGCAGGAGACCTGGTTCTGGCCCGGGGACCCCAGTGCCAGTGACGTGGTTCTCAGCGGGACGCACTGCACAGGGTCCGAGCTGTCCATCCAGCAGTGCCGCAGGAACAGCCAGGTGTACTGCCCTCGGGGTGGCGGGACCAGGGCAGCGGGCGTCACCTGCGTGGAGAGTGAGTAGCCCCAGCAACATCAGGCCCATCTCCTCATACCTCCACAGCAGAAAGACTTCTCTACACTCACCCCGTTTACAGTGTAGCTCATTCGGGGGGGAGGGGGGACACTCAGGGTAACCCAAAGACTCTCAGTACCAAACCTTTATTATAGTACGTTTTACTTACTTAGCAGATAATGTTATTTTTCAGAAAGTAGCATCAGTCTGTCCTTGGAGCACTTGGGGTTAAGGGCCTTGCTCAAAGGCTCAATGGTGAAACTACTCTGTTGATCCTGGGATTTGAACCGGCAACCATCCAGTTACAGGCATCCTGCAGCATCCTAACCATGGGGCTACACAGCACCTTTATATGGAATATAGATTGCCCATAGTTGTGGTTATAATATTTGTTGTTTGTCTGTCATGTATCGATGATAATGTTTACGATAATGATAATGATGATAAACACCCCCCCGTAGCGGCCCCTGACCTGGTGATAGACGCCCAACTAGTGCAGGAGACAGCTTACCTGGAGGACCGGCCTCTGCATCTACTCACCTGTGCCCACGAGGAGAACTGCCTGTCCTCCTCTGCCCACCGCATGCAGTGGCCCTACGGGCACCGCCGCCTGCTGCGCTTCTCCTCCCGCATCCACAACTTGGGCCGCGCCGACTTCCGACCCCGCGCCTCCCGGGAGGCCTGGGTTTGGCACCAGTGCCACAGGTGGGCGTGGTGGTGCTGCAAGGACCAGTACCCTCTGCTTATCACCATCAGTGTAATCACGCTCATCAGAAGCGTCTTCTCAGATTCGGTCCTCCACACAACCACCCTCTCACATGTTTCTGTCAGCAAGAAAGATGTTTCTGGAAGCGGCAAGATTATAACACTAATTGTTTGTGTATCAGCGTAACTTCACAAGGTTAATTGCAGTTTACTCAGAATCGTTTCTATTGGTGGAAGTATTTAGGAAACACCCTTCAGGACAAACATGACGCTGAAGAAAGCCTTTGCGTGACCACAAGTATGAACCACAAATACGGCCCACATGTTAAACTCTGCATGAGACCCTGCAAAAATGTGATGTGATAATCAAACTGTCAAAATACCAGCGACCCTGGTTAGTGGCGATAGCCGCTGATGAGGAGCCCAATCTCTCTGTTTACAGACATTACCACAGCATCGAGGTGTTTACACACTATGACCTCCTGACCCTCAACGGCAGTAGAATCGCAGAGGGCCACAAAGCCAGCTTCTGTTTGGAGGACACCACCTGTCCCGACGGTACGTCTTTATCTCTGCTTTTATCATCGGTCATCATTTATAACAGCTTCTTACATTTTCTATAGACAGCCACACGTGTGATTCTGAAGAAGCTATTATGGTTTGATGTGCAGGACTGCAAAAACGCTACTCTTGCTATAATATGGGTGACCAGGGCGTCACGGCGGGCTGCTGGGACACGTACCGCCATGACATCGACTGCCAGTGGGTCGACATCACAGATGTCAGGCCAGGGAACTACATCTTCCAGGTCAGAGTTCATGCAGGTCACTGGGCATCCGTTCTCGTCGACGTCAGACCATGGGCTAAATAAGTCACTTCACAAGTAGGAATTGACTACACAACAAAAGACGCAACAAAACAATGCTGTTTCTTTACCTGGTATTCAGATTCCTCATTTCACCTCACTTTAAAGAGTGTGATTTATTGCACAGGAAATTCCCTGCGTTGTTACTGGAACCAGAGCCCATTGTAAAGCCACTGGACTGGCTGACAGGACGCACAGGGACCCAGAGATTCACAGCCAAGGTGCCGGCTGTAATTAAAGAAGGGAAAGTCTGCCTGAGTCATTTGCATTCATTAAGGCGTAGACCCTTCTGTGGAAAAGAACAAGCAGATGGAAAGTGTGTTTACAGCCATTGTGTCATTTTCACCAGTGAGAAAGTGCTTAAGTACATTACTGAAATTGGTAAAATCATCTTTATCACCCCACAAATACCGCGGTACCTCCCTCCTGTTCTTTTTCCTCCTATACCAACCACAGTTCAGGTCTATTTTTATTATCCCCTGTCATTTTTCTGCACTGTCTCAAAAATATATATAATTAGCATAACATTAAGTGCTGTGATTCCTCCCTCTGATGCTGCCCTTAATGAAATCTCTGTCATTTTCTTTGCTGAATCTTTGTTAACTGTTTCATGGCAACCATGTTGGGGGGTGGGGGTAGCACTATATAAAAGTTAATTGCATTTAATTGAATTTAAAAGCTGACTTAATTTTGTTAACTACAGTATGTCACTTTGCATGATGGAGCCGTCTGTTTTCTGTCTGTTGGATAATGCTTAAAGAAAACGGCTGCTGTGTAATAAGACTTGATTTAAAGCTTTTTGGGGAGAATGCAGGCAGTTGCCCAGGTCTCCTGTTGTGCTGCTTTGCTGTCTGTGTGTGGCATCAGCGCACATCACCAGGGTCTGCATGTGGCAGGATCCAGTATGACCTAATAAAACAGGCCCAAAACCATGGAAAACTGCTTTGGAGATACAGATGCAGCATTTTAATTTAAAAGGGAGTCGGCTAACTTTACGGCGGGCAGCAGTGTTATATCCATGACAACAGACTCAGAGTTACCTCCTTATCCTAACATAATTAGAAAAGCTACTGTAATTAGCCCCTGGCCTACTTGGGCTCCGGAGCTGTTGGTGTGTTACTGGGCTATGCTGTTGTCGGTTCTGATTGTGGGGCGTCTCAGACAGCGACCATTTAGTGCTATATAGCGAACCTCACTGAATTACAGGGCGTAACTAAAATCTAAAGAGGCCATTTGGAGGTATGTACAGCTCATGACTCAGTGGTTACACAGCAGGACCTCTTTCCAGCTATACTACAGGCCCCTAATAAAATAAGCTTTTCTGCAACATTCATCTTTCTTTTGTTCTTGATGACATTTTTTTTTTCTATGATTTTTTTGGGGATGAATGATTGCATGATTTTTAATGTATTTCCTGCCTGAATGTTGTAAAACCTTTTTAAATTACTCAAGCATCTGTAGTATTTTCATTTTTAAGTCCTTAGTTTTCCATGCGTTTTATTTTAGGGATGAACTTATAAAGAATACCATCCATAAATGTCTACTGAAGGGCTCACTGAGGAAGGCTCATTTTCCTGACACTTTCTACATACATGAAGTGTTGAGGACGATAGCGCTGACGGAGGTCTCTCTGCTCCCCGGCTTTCCGCAGGTGGAGGTTAATCCCTCTCTGGACATGGCAGAATCTGACTTCGTGAACAACGTGATGCGCTGCCGTTGCCGATATGATGGGCAGAGAGTCTTTCTGTACAGCTGTCACACCAGTACGTGCCGAATACGAACCCCCTCGCATCTCACACCCACACACACACACACACACACACACACACACAGACATGCATGCATGCATGCAGACACACACACACAGACACACACACACACACACACACACACACACAGACAGACACAGACATCCATGCGTGCGCACACTCATACAGACATGCATGCAGACACATACACAGACATGCATGCACACAGCCTTGGCCATTAGCTTGCTCCTCTGAAGATCAGTCCTGGAGTTGCGGAAGCAGCAGTGATGAGACACGGTGCTTATGGTTTAATCATTTTATTTGTTCATTTGGATGATGATGTCATCCACCTGTCCAGGTCAGACTGCAGGCTGCCCTGATTCCGGTCTCTCATCCCCTCTCTCTCCTCTAAGCCCCCTTTCTCCACATGATCCTGGCCGTGATTATTGTTACCTATCATCTGGAGTATTCTGTCTCCCACATACTGATGTTATTTTCTAGGTCACTGATAAGTTCACGCTGAAATCTAGGTGCTTTTCCTCATCACTACTGCTTTGCTTGGACGCTTCCCCAGACCTCCTGTCCCGCGCCGTGAGCAGCGTCGACCTGTTTATAACTGTCTGCTGCATCTCTCTCGGATCTGGCCATGTCGGAATGAATTTCAGCCTAAAACCTGCAGGTAGCCGTGTTGATACTCACCATTTCTGCCCCCACCAGGAGATGCCTACAGCCCCGAGTCTGAGGACCTCTTCGAGCATGGAGCTCAGATCTCCAATAACTTCATCTAATCTGGGCAAAGCTGAAAGCTGGGGGGAGGGGTGTGGGGGTGATGGCAGGGTCATATGGTAGGTAGTATAATGTCAGAAAAGTTACAGAAGCGTTAGGGTACTTCTAAACTGTCAGCTTACGGGAGCTATACTGAGTGGCTCATGCCTTGGGGACAACGGGATGTATGGAGATTCCAGTGCCAAAACAACATTCCGGAATGGGACCTTAATGGCAGTTACAGGGACAGATGTGATCATAGTAACAGTTTAATTTAAAACAGCTCATAAGTTGAAAGTTTGGGTCCGATTAAACAGTCTACTCGTTTTTTCTTAAATGTTACTTCTAAATATTATTCTAAGATATTTTTAAATTATTCAGGAACTATTACAAAGGTTATTTGCAAAAACATTTTTAATATATGGCATTGGACTTGAAACTTGCTGTCCTTGTTGGAAGAATCCTCTTTAGGTAAATGTGTACTGTCTTTAGAAATAGATCAGGTTGCTTTTTGTTTTGTCTTTTGGAAAATCTGTGATATCCATCTTGAAACTGGTGCTTTTTTTCTTGGAATTCATTACAGTATTCTTTGTGTTTTTAATTATAAATACATATTTTTTTGTCAGATTAGGAATAAGTTTTAAATAAATGTACTGTAACATTTGTATTGTTATGTACGTTTTAAGTGTTTTTTTAAAAAAAAAAAACACAAAACAAGTCACTGTCTCCTGCTATGTTTTGAGGGTGCTGTCATACCATATAAAATTACAGACGACTCACATGAAATAATGCACTTTTCCTGTTAGTCCTTGGAATCTAAACAGTAATGTTCGCAAAACTTGTCACCAAAATGATAACCAACAATGGCAGCGAAAATATAGTTTTCTAAAGTGTCCACTGGGCTAGCGCTTACGTCAGCATGATGACGCTTTAGTGAAAATGTAATTTCCTTTGTTGTACTGGTGATATAAAGTTAATTAAAACTTTTGTAAATTTTGTGTACGGTTTGCTTACATGTGACTTAAAAAGAAAAAGAGAAATAAAATCTGACTGAGTGTATTAGTGTTAAATGAAGCACCCAACCAAAGAATAATTTAAAAATAAATGCTAGTAATATTAGTGAAAGAAATGTTAAACATGTTAAATTTAAGTACTAACAACCGGTACTGGAAACAGCGAGCAGTATTTCGGTACTGTGTGGAAAACCCACTTAAAAGCATGAAATGAGTTTGCATGGGGACCCATGAGGACGTGGTGGTCTCTCCCGGAGCGGGGGGCCGGGCGGAGTGGAAACGCCTGGACCTTCAAGCCACCGCGTCGGCTGCTGGGCCTAAACCACTTTAACAGACGTTATGGGTGAGGAGATACCACAGAGTGGAAAGCCGGCTTTGAAGGGAACGCTTCACCTAAAAGGAACGGCAACGGTATCATTTCATGTCTATTTTAGACTGTCTGACTGTTTTTTTTCCCTGTTTATTGTTTTGTGACGCCCAGTTACCATCACTCTGTAACCAGGAGACCGAACAGAGAGATTCCATCAATTACAATCACATTTGTTCTTTCGATATCATGACAGCGTCAATGCAATTCACCCTGTTGGTGTGTAAATTGCTCTCTGGTAGGCCTTTATATGCTCTGTCTTAATTTCTTACCTCATTTCATTCTTAATGGGAATCTTAGAGGTTAAAGGAGTTTAAGATGCTGCAGTACTGGTTTCCCGTACATATTATCAAAACTTATGTCTAGGTTTTGTAAAGGTGTTAGTCAGTATACATGGGATAAACGTGGGTTTTTCAAAAGCGCTGGATCAATTTCGGGAAATTACCTCAAATTAGCCTGAAGTGGGCGTCAAAACTGCCTGGAAAAGCCAAGACACGCACATGATGCCGACTGACCACAGGCACTGGAGCTGAAATGACTTGTCTTTCACTGCAAAGCCTAACGTGGCCATGGGTAACAGCGGCGACTGAACACTACCAGACAAGAACACTGCAGTTCTTCACCATTATAGGGAGTGACTATGTCAGGGCAGAAATAACCTACCAAACAACGGGGGGGAATCAAGCAGAGAGAAAACCGTGTCATTTTGTGCACGTATAAATGGCGGACTTTAACATGCACATCTGTTAATTTAACCTTACAGAACATCTGTCAGAACAATACAGTGACGTACTGCAGCATCTTTAACATTCACACTTAACGAAACGTTTACTTCACTTCATCTGAAAGCCCATAACTTGCTCCAGACAAATGCACACATGTATTACTGGGATATTACTCTTCAAAATCATCTGTGTCCTCGAAAAACCTTTAAAAAGAAATTTTAAAAAGCTTACTACAAGCTTGGAAAATGCTTCACTTTAGCAAACGCCGATTTTGTGTTTAGACTAGTTAGGCATTGTACAGTGCAACTACGATATTACAAAATTGAAGACAGGCAACCGGGGAATAACAGCAAACCAATGATCAAAGAAGATGAGAATTAATCAAGACTCTTTGTGGTACTAAGCAACATCCATCTAACCGAGGTAGTGGAACAAGCAAAAATAGCTCGAGTACGCTCACATCCGGCTGAAAGCACTTTTAGACACGCAGGGTTTCTTGCAGGCGTATACACGAACGCAATCAAGCACTTAAGCAAACGTGAAACGCGGCATTGCCTTCAAAGTAAGCATTCATTACTCAGACAAGCAGTCCTGGGCTACCTCAGCAAAATTTAGCCAACAGATTTATTTTGAGAAAACCACAATTTTGCTTTAAAGCACCAAAGACTCTCAGCACGTCGACTTGATTTCTGTTTGAAATTTGGTAACCTAAACGTTCTTTAGGTCTTCCTAAATAGCAAACACAATTAAACCACCTCCTGGAACCATAAAACCTTTCAGACACCACAATGTGCTCTAAAAATGACAGGAAAAGATCTTTTCTGACCTTTAATTATAAGTTCTTCGAACATTTATTGCTAGATCCCATGACACTGTATACATTTAATAGACTTTTATACAAAAATCTGTGGTGATCAAAATTGTATGTGCTCACGGAGTTCTTTAACTGTTACCCAAGCAATGAAACACTATCCTGTGCCAGTGAGTGTCGGTGGGGATAGGAGATGGTTATCTTACACCAGTCGCTGCTTTGTGCTACTGTACTACTGAGAGATGCATTACACAAAAGGTGGACTGGATGGCATGTGGATGAGAGAAGACCCTGCTTCCGGTCGAGGCTTGGCGGACAGAGGTAACTGAAGGAAGTCAAGGAACGATTACAAACGTTCATTTTTTGGAAATGCATCAACTCCAACTGTATCAATTGGAAGGTGTACGTGTTAATATATTTAAAAAGCTAATTATTTCAGTCATTTAAGCAGGCACTCAATGCTGTCCTGCCAAAAATAATTTAAGGAGTTAAAAAGCCCAAAGTCTTTTCATCATGTCAAAAAATACACACTGGCGCTTAAGGTTTAAGGTTCCTCTCCATCTCTCCAGGAAACCTGGACAGGTGAGCAGATGGTTGTCTGATAGGTTGACGAGCTCCAAAATTCCAAACCCCATAAAACGAATGTCATTTTCGAACCCTGAATCCACCGATGTTTGGAACTGATTTCTGTTTATGGGATGAGTGTGTTCAACAGCAGGCAGTATATAGATGATTCAAGACCATCACTCGGGATTTTGACTTGACACACATTAAGCAGAAACAGTCTTAAAACCATTTATTTCATGACAGAATAAGCGCACCAACTTCACAGTAGATGGAAGGACTAAAAAAGAAGATCAAAGGTAGCCAAAAATATTAGAGAAACAAAAGATATTTGATGTTCCTTTGAAACATGGTTTACACTGGGAGCTGTACAGTCCCACACCTCAAGCACTCAAATGGAGAGACAATGAAAATGAAAGGCTTAGACTCAGATATTCATAGAGCACAGCCAGGAAGGGGCTTGTGAGCTTTCTTTACAGGTTTACCTAGACAGCAATGCTATGCTAACACCGGCTGACTTAAATTTCAGAAACTGTTTGACTGTCGTGCTGATAGGAATGCTAACATGTCCTTTGAAAATCATAAAAAATAAATAACCTGTTATTTTTAGAAACACAGTAACAAAGTTTTGGATACATTTTCTCAATTAAAAAAAACTATGTACATACCCAATATTTTTAACAAACAGCTTATTAGCTTAATGGGTCATAATTAATGAAACGTTCTCCATCGACTGGCTTTGATTGCATCTCTAAAAATGCCGCCTTCATGGCATTGTCTGGCTACATTCTATTAATGAAAAAACCTCCTTGTTTCTTTGTGACCGGGTCATGTGACCTCAGTGGGGCATGTGATCATGGCGGGTCATGTGACCTCAGCGGGGCCTGCTCCGAATGTCTGTATAAGCTCCAAGTCCCAGTGCACTGCTTCGGGATGTGAGTTGCACATGCACAAATGCACCCTTTCACGGTCACATGCTTGTTTGGGGGGTGGGTGAGGGACTCACTGGCAGATGGGGGGGGGGGGGGCGGGGGCATCTTCATTCTCATCCATCCATCCCGCTTCACTTCCCCTCCCAGGCGTCCTCTCTCTGCTTTGCTGCCAAGCGCTTTTGCTCTAAGAATAAATCAATAAAATGCAACCATAAAACCACAGCAGGGGGACTCGTTCATGCCGGTGACATGTTCCCCGTTTCTGCATCCTCCTGCACTTCCCCCACGCTGCCCAATGCAGAGCCTTTCAGCTGTACTCTTGGGACACGATCCTTAACCGGAACGGTGGCAGGAAAAATATCCAGTCCTATTAACGCCTCGTGTGTGACAGTCACAGCAGGTCCCTTAGTCCTGCTTTATTGCTTCAGAAGTATCCATGATCCAAACAAGTGGTTCCTATAAGCAAAGCTGCAATTGGTGGAAAAGGGATCTAAGCTCCCATAAAAACCACCATAATTTTCTTTGGTGCTAAAAACGGCTCAGATCTCTTTAACAGAAATGAGGTTATATCACAGAGCAGCAGGCTACCGAGTCAATGACTATTTTGAAATGTGCTGCCATCTAGTGGTGGGTGCTAAGCAGATGGCCAGATCAAAATGTGACGGCATTAGTGGGCACTGTGTTCTGCATAGGTGCAGTTCACAGCAGTCTGACAAAGGGGGGAACTTCCTACTCTGAAAAACCTTCCACCATGCCCTCGTAAGAGCCCCCCAGCTTAAAAACCTTATTTTTAGAAGTCATATTTTGAGAAGACCCAACCATAATGGGGAGCCCTCATTGGTCTAAAAGACCTGTCGTGAAAAGTGAAAAGTTTGGCGATTTCACCTCGTGCCTCCTGCAGCTTCTTCTTCTCTGCCTCGCGCTCTTCCTTGCTCTGCCTGCTCTTCACACCCAAGGCGCTGGTCACCAGGCGGCGGGCAAGAGCGGCACTGGTCTGCGGTCTCTCCTTGGCAGGCAGGACATCGTCTGGGAAGGGGGTAGACACGAATGCATTGGGTCCTACTAAGAGATAGACAAAATGACGCTTCATGAACCTTTAGCTGTATTTTTTTACCCCACTAGATGGTTCTCTTTGATTGCTTTGGGACATGCTCTTTTTTGAACAGAGAGCACCACCTACTGGGGTTAAAGAGTACAGCAAATGGTTCATGGGGTGCCATTTTGTCTAAAGCCAGTCCTACTTAAAGAGGGCAAAAGCTGTTACTCAAAAAGAAGGATGGTCATAGAGGAGGGGAGGCTGGCAGGCCGCCCTGGGGCACCTGAGCACTGGCGGGCCTTGGCCTTGCTGGTGGCGGATGCCTGCGACAGGGATCGCAGCTTCACCATCGGGTGCTTCGACCTCAGGGCCTCTTTGGCTGGGGGGCACAGAATCAGGAGACGGTGTGAGTTTGACATGGGAGTGGCACCTTCGTACACGAGACAATTCAGCAGAACCCAGGCTTTATAAACTTTATATACTTTATAAACCATAAAAACCTCAAAAGGCTTGGTTTATAGGTCAATGTCTTAAACAAGAGGCCTAAGAGGTATGATGGAAGCCAGGATCATCTTTGTTTTCTGTCAGACTTTGACAGAAAAATCTGCTGAAACGACACCAGTGGCCCGAGTTTGTCAGACTCACCTGTTATTGGACTGGAGAACAGTGCCAAGGCGTGCCTGTCATCCACCCACCGGATGTCAATGCCTCTCTGCCTATCGAGGAAATGGAAAGGCCACGTAACCATGACATCATCACACCTGACATGCTGTCATAGAGATTGATTCTGACCATGATAATATGGACGCACTGGTAAGGCTGGAAGGCACGCATCAGATCCTCCACCTTGAACTCGACAGGGAAGTCGTATATCTCCAGGATGTGGGACAGCTCGTCCTCAAAGAGATCCACCTCCTGCTCCACGGCGTAGTTGTAGTAGTCAAACTGTGGATCCTGGATGGATTTCTTCTTCTTCCCCTCCGTCAGTGAGATCTGGGAGAACGACAGAGAGAGACGAAGGGAAGCATGCAGCACAGACAAATGGCAGAAGTGTGAGCTGGTCGGGGCAACTTAGCCACAAACGGCTAACGCCGCGTCCCCTCTCAGACAGCAGGGAAGATCGTGTCAAAGGCTGGTTCAGCTTGTCTTCCATAAGCGGCACTGCAAACTGGCGCAGAACAGAGTGGCTTCCTGTAATTTATGCCCTCGACCGTTGATGCCCCCAGCTTCAACCAGAACCACCGAAGCACTCGGTTTTTTGTTGTTTTCTTACTATCTTACTAAGCAGGGCAACAAGACGGATATTACACCCAGTAAGAGGCGGTCGGATCAGCGCTGCCCTGGGTATTGCTAAGGGCAGGATCCCTCGGAAAACTGTAGCCTCGGTGAAAAGCAAGAGCGAAATTAAAAGAGTGAGGAAACAAGGTTGACTAACAAGATGGAGGGCTTGTGCCTGTTGAGAGGTACACCCCCCCACAAAAAAAAAGTAGGTTCTTTCTGCATGCTACCTGCTTCCCTGTGCAACTTCACTGCGACAGGAGCTGTGACGTGTGTTTGGGGCCTGAGGAGATCGGGCATTTACCTCCTCGATCAGGTGCGGGTCCAGACAGTCACCGTCGTCGTTGAACAGGGTGTCCCAGCTCTCTCCCTCTTCCTCAGGTGTGCCCGCCCCACCTTGGGGTGCTTCTGCCTCTGCTATGTTCTGCTGGAACTCCCCGGCCGAACCTGGCCCCTCGCTCGGCCTGCTGTCTTCGCTCCTGTGCCCCTGGGGGACGGCGTCAGCTCCAGGCTTTTGGTGTTGCCCACCTCCCCTGTCCAGCTCTGTGGTGCCGTTGCAGTCGGGCCCCGCCGTTTCCCCAGCCTCACAGCCTCCTTCCTCCACTGGGTTCGCCGGCTTCTTCTTCTTCTTGTGCTTGTCCCCATAGCGGGGCCTCCGGGGCTTGGGGGCTTTGTGTATGGGCGGGCCCTCCTTCCCTGCCTCCCCCTTGGCCTGCCTGGAGCACACCGGGGCTTTTACCTCCCCATTCTCCATCACTGCCCCCCAGCTTGGTTCACACCTGGCAGAAACACATATATCCTGTTAAGGGGGAGTTCCCAATAAACAGATGAAAAGTAAAAATTCAAGGCATATATCCAAAGAGTCCCCAAATGATCCTAGATTGAAGACCTAACAAGACTGAAACAATGATTTTGCTTCTTTGTGACCCTGGAGTGGTCTGCTTCGTGCTGAAACCAGATCAGTGTCACTATGAACCTCATACTGACCATGCAAACACAACGATTCTGACCAATTCACTGTTACTGAAATTTACTCTCCAATAAACCCAAAATCTAAGGTGTTATGAAATAATAATACTTAACATACTTACTAACGGAAATACCAACAGACCAAATGCAATTACTTAAAATGCATACGCAACATGTAGTGAATAATGCAAAGACCCAATAACATAATTTAGAAAGTACCACTGTTTCGATTATAAGTTTGTTGTACAATCTCGCTTTACTATAATCATTATAACCACTATCGATCGTGGAATCCCTGCGGCACGGACTGGTATAACCATAGTAACACCGTTTACTGGGCAAGGTAACTTAATCTTGGTATGTCCAAGGTGCACAAAAATACCAAACTACACAAACTAACGCCGCTTCTCTATTTCGCTGGCCGTACATGCCGTGACACACATGAGGTCACTACAGGTCTGATTACCGCTTAAATTTGTAAACTCCGCTAAACGCTTGAATTTACAAACAGCTGGTTTTCAACGGACCGTCACAGCTTCTCGAATATCACGATTCTCGTCTCGTCGGCCAGTTTACCTGTATCTCTTTGGTTTTAACTCTCCAAAACTAGCAAATTTTCACGGAACCCACCACCGGATGTTTGGGACATCTATTTCCGCATGACGTCACATAACTTCCTGGAGCCAGGAGATGTGGGGAATTGTAGTGTGCCGGAATTTGAAAAAACAAGTTGAATTTCTTCGGAAGTATAAAGCGAATTCTTTATGTATAAACTATAGTATTGTAACACATACAGTGCGTTACATTTTGTCTTTGCATAACACTGCCCCCCATTCTTTGTGAGCAGATTTCGAATTTTTATACTGAATTTTTTCACCAATCTTCATACCACTGTTCAGTTTGTATGGCTGGGAAATTAACCCACATCTTTACAGACTCTTGGGAAAAGATATTAAGCCTCCTATTGTGAATGGGAATACAACTGAGAGATGGCATTGGAGGATGTCATCTGGAACAAAAAGATGGGTTAGGAGAGTGTTTCCAAATCCAGTCCTCAGGGACCCCAGACAGTCCATATTTTTGTTTTCTCCCGGCTCCCAACACACCCATGCCAGGTATTCTGAGTTCTTGATTGGTTGGAAGCTGGGAAGGAGAAAAAATGTAGATGGTTTGGGGTCCCTGAGGACTGGTTTGGGAAACACTGGGTTAGGACAAGGTTTCCCAACCTGGTCCTTGGGGACCAACAGACAGTCCACTTTTTTGTTCCTTCCCACAGCCCTGCCAGACAGTCCATATTTAAGCCCTCCCAGGTCCCTGAAGAGCGGGTTGGGAAACCCTGGGTTAGGAGGATGGATAGTTGGAGGATGAAGGAAATCCTACAAATTACCAGAGGAACTTAATTGGTGCCCACATTTGTCTTGCATGGGCTTAGGCTGCCAAGTAACAAAGAACACACTTTCTGCAAACACACCTGAGAAGTTGTTTATTAGAACTGCAATATTTACCGAGAATTATTAGTTGGCTATGCATTCATAAGTGATGAACCATGACATACTGGTGAGGTTCTTCTTGAAGGAAAACCTCAAAGTGGCTTCTCAGCCTCTCAGTCAGATGTTAGTTGTTTATGTTAATTGAATATGTGGATCATTTCCTCTCTTGGGGTTTTTGGTATGAATAGATCAACGTGACTCTCCTGAAGAAGCCATATGCTCAGAATCAGGAGTGAATGAGGTGCTCAAGGGATTCTTTAACTCCATCTTGTGGAGGTTTACCCCACTTTCTCTTTTGCTGAGCTTTCAAACTTTCTGGACCTCCACATTTTCATTTCCTAAAGATCTGTTAACAGGTTCCTGTGAATAAATCCCGTGAGCACTGGTATGGTTTATAACAAATGGTTCCTGCAGAACCCAGAACCAAAAAACTCTGCTTTTCCAACTGGAAACACTGAAAAACCTGAATGCCCTAGACTCCTATTAACTTGACGAGTTCCAGTGCATGTACACTGGAAGAGCTTTCAGTGCTGCCCTGTAGTTAAAAATGTATGCATTCTTTGACTGAATGTGAATACAGTGTGATATTTAGTGAAAACATTATCCAGAAAAACTATCACTTATTTACATTCAGGAAATGGTCCATAACCTTTGTTCCTTTGCAAGCAGAATTCACCAGGCAGGCGGCTTCGGGCAAATCCAAGCCTGCAAAACC
This sequence comes from Mormyrus proboscirostris, assembly GCA_026779585.1. Taxonomy (NCBI): domain Eukaryota; kingdom Metazoa; phylum Chordata; class Actinopteri; order Osteoglossiformes; family Mormyridae; genus Mormyrus; species Mormyrus proboscirostris. The sequence goes on from JAODKF010000047.1 coordinate 3,801,221, forward strand.
AACAGCCAGATGTTCACACAACTGGCACCTGAGAAACTTGACCAAATCTCTGGCTGAAGAGCAAACCAAGAAAAGTCTGCCCTTCTCCCCAGGGAAACTGCTGCCAGTTTAAATCTCCTCCAGCATTCTTCAGTTTGGTTGGGCCAGTGATGACTTGGAGACAAACGCGCCTCCTGCCAGGTCTGCCTCAGAGAGCCTGTCCTGCGGAGCCTGTCCTGCGGAGCCAGCCAACTTTCCAGCACCTCAGGCAAGCTGTGAGAAATGGCCAGAATCCTGAAGGCTGAGGTCTAGGAAAGCAGTATTACACTCCACACCACCATGACTGGGAGTTTTAGGAGGCAATTTATTTGTGTTTGTTTCTCCTTTGCATGCTATCTAACTCTGTAAAGCACTGGTGAGTGTCGGCGCTAATGGGAACTGTAGTGGAATCTCAGAATATCTGGGCAGATGCCCTGATCATAGAGGACAATGCAGAGATTCATATCCTTCTATTAAAACAATGGTCACTTATCAGAGGAGAACCATGGAATGTGACAAGCAATACTGTACATGCAGACTTACCCCCGAGTAGAAAAATACCTAAACTTTATGTACAATTGATCCTTCCACATTACGACTTTCCCCATCACAGTTTCGATATATAGCAGGGTCAGCATAAGAAATTGAAATTGATGACATTTTTTTTTGGGGAGTTTTTGGGAGTTTTGCGAACGCCACAGACAACACACAAAAAGTTCAGCTAATCATTAAGACACAAAATACATGCACAGTTTCGTCTGAAGGATGCCAGGTGTGTTTACGGTAGCCCCACACGTGATACCTTGCAGCAATCTCACAGTGACCCAATGTGATCACTGTGGAAGGGTACAATCTCTTCTTGACCACTAGATGGCAACAGAGAATCACTTCTATATAAAAATGGAAATTAAGCCCAAGTTGTAAAAACGGAAAGAATGAACTGGATGATCACAGTCTGTATGCCATTTCTATAGATTATCCAGTGATATGTTAAGTACCACAGGCATGTCATTCTGCAATTTCTCTAACTGTCCTCTCCCTGCAAACGATGATATTGAAGAATATGTGCAGGTACACGCATGCATGTTCATCCACACCTACAGTATATGTGCCTGGGTGTGTATTTATATTTGTGCAGCTGTATGATCTGTCAGTCTTTTAGGGGAAGGACGCATGGGGCCTTTAGCCTTTCCCAGGTAACACATGGCCCCACTGAGAGGATGCAGTACATCGCCTGGTGATATGAATCAGCACAGATATTACCCAAAGGGCACCCACCTTGGTGCTGTGAGCATAATTATTATGTAACCACGCCCGTTTTGTGTAGATATGAAATACATTAAACCTGCATTTGTATACCTGCACATTGTACTGAGTATAACTTTGTAATTGACAAATAAAATCTCAAAACTTGAAACCTGAACATTGATTAGTAATTATAAGCTTATTGCATAACACAAGTGGCATGTGTTGCGTGATTTTTGATATTTAAAATGCAGTAAACGTGCATTATTGCATGCATGTGGTGTACCTCTGCAGGCTGAGGGATTACGTTGTTCACTTGGGCCCTTGAGTCTGACAGATCCTCACACCTGCAGGATCCTGCATGGCAGAAACGCAGCCCTCTGCTTCTGCTCTAGCTATAAAAACTCTGACATGTCTATTACTGACCCACATTAGCGTGTTACTGATAACATGGCAGTCAGTTGACCTTGGACTCCCAGAGGTTTATTTCTTCCTATAACTGCCACAGGAACTTTGGTTTCCTTTGTCTTTTGGCTGAATTGAATTGAACTAAATGCATCTTGGTTCAATGGTAAGAAAGTGTGTGGAACTAGAGCATAATGAATTTGAACGGCCTTTGAATGTGAAACGTCTCACAGGCCGCGCAGCTGTACAGACCTCTTGGTCTTTGAATGTGAAACGTCTCACAGGCCGCGCAGCTGTACAGACCTCTTGGTCTTTGAATGTGAAACGTCTCACAGGCCGCGCAGCTGTACAGACCTCTTGGCCTTTGAATGTGAAATGTCTCGCAGGCTGCGCAGCTGTACAGACCTCTTGGTCTTTGAATGTAAAACGTCTCGCAGGCTGCGCAGCTGTACAGGCCTCTTGTAATTTCAATAGTCTTTGAATGTGAAATGTCTCGCAGGCTGCG